>CM036941.2:8349324-8911552 GCA_020352615.2 Yoshiicerus persimilis
ACACATCAGTCATAAACAATCACCCATTTTTTCCACAACACTGAATTAACGAAAATAAGTTTGTCTTTAGGAAGGGTATTTCTACTGCGAATTAACATTTTCTGGCGCCCCTGGTTAGGATTATTGTGGAAAAAACTGTTAAAATTATCAGCCAGTGAATTTTGACTTTGTGAATGATCAGTGAAAATCAAAATGGACTATTATAAAAGAAAGCGTAACCCGTTACGGGCTGGGTTCACCAAGACTGCTGATGCCTTGAGGCTGGAGATGGACAAGGATGAAGCCTGTGCCTTAACGATTACTGCCCTTTTGAGGAAACTGGAAATCAAAAGTCAAAAGATCGATGAGCTGAATGAGCTGATTTCACAGAAAATGAATGAAGCTGATGCTGAGGAGGGTGAGATCAACGCAGAAGTTGAAAGGAATGAAGAGTACAGTGATCGCTTGGTTGACCTGAGGACAGAAGCAGAAACTCTATTGTCAAAGGAAGACGCAAGTCAAGCTGACGAGTTCTTGTCAACGGCGAGTGGTAGTGCATCTCCTGGATCAAAAAGAAAATTTAAACTTCCGAAGATCGAATTAAAGAAGTTTAACGGTGAAGCGAAGGAATGGATAGGGTTCTGGGGCCAATTCAAGAAAATACACGAAGACAACGAATTGGATGCCTCAGACAAATTCCAGTATTTGCTTCAAGCCACGGAACAAGGATCAAAAGCCAGGGAGCTAGTTGAGAGCTTCCCTCCGAGTGCTGCCTGCTACCCGGAAGTCATCGCAAGTTTGAAAAACCGATTTGGCCGTGACGAGCTTCTGGTAGAGGTGTATGTCCGTGAGCTCTTAAAACTTGTTTTAAATAATGCATTGGGTTCTAATAATAAATTTGAGCTCTCCACCCTGTACGACAAATTGGAGTCGCAACTACGTGCGTTGGGTACCCTTGGAGTCACATCGGACAAATATGCCGCGATGTTGTACCCTTTAGTGGAATCCTGTTTGCCTGAGGAGATTTTGAAGGCTTGGGAAAGAAACAGAAGTCTCGCCAACATTGCAAGTGCAACAACTAAGGAGCAGCTGACTAATCTCATGACCTTTCTCCGAAATGAGGTGGATGGAGAGCAAAGAATTCAAATGGCAAGAAAAGGCTTTGCCGTGAAAAAAGGTGACAAGAATATAAAGAAAAAAGTTAAAGAACATTCTGAGACCCAAGTCCCGACGGCGCAAAGTTTATTTAGTGGTAATCAAAGTCCATCCACTAAAGAAAAGTGTTGTTCGTTTTGTGAGAAATTCCATGACAGTCAAGACTGCTGGAAGGCTCAAAAGATGACTATGGAAGAAAAGCGGAAATGTTTAACGGATAAGAAGTGTTGTTTAATCTGTCTGAAGCCAGGACATCCCACAAAAATTTGTAAGTCAAAAGTCCAGTGTGCCATTTGTCAGAAAAAACATTTCATTGTCTTATGTCCGAATTTGGATTCGCTAAAGAAAAATACTTCCTCATCTGGAGAACCCCCAAAAGA
Organism: Yoshiicerus persimilis; assembly: GCA_020352615.2. NCBI lineage: Eukaryota > Metazoa > Arthropoda > Collembola > Entomobryomorpha > Tomoceridae > Yoshiicerus > Yoshiicerus persimilis. The sequence continues at coordinate 8,350,839 of CM036941.2, forward strand.
ACAAGAAACCAAAAGTAGTACCCTTACAAGTCAGGCTTGTACTAATGAAGTTCTTCTGCCGATAGTATTTGTGCGATTGACAAATGGCTCAAAAGAAAAAGTTGTTCGTGCTTTACTGGATTGTGGTTCGCATAGGTCATACATCACGAAGAATGTAGCCGCTGAAATGGGATACACCGTCAAAGGGGAAGAAAGAATAGTGCATAGTCTGTTTGGAGGAATCACTACAAATAGTGCAGTGTACCGGAAGTACAATATCTCTCTTTCCAGTATGTATAAAAAGTACAATTGTACATTTGATACTTTGGACAAAGAGAAAATTTGTGGAGGCGTACCTCAAATTAGCAGTGGACCATGGCTCACGGAAGCAAAACTAAAAGGAATTCATCTGGCTGATGTAGGAAAAGGTTCTCCCGAAATTGAACTATTAATAGGTGCTGATGTACTGGGAAAACTCTTGACCGGAGCTCTTCATTTATTACCAAGTGGACCAGTGGCGATAGAGACACATTTCGGCTGGGCACTTATGGGGAAGGTTCCTGCTTTTGAGCGAAAGACAGACAGTACATTGTTAGTAACCTCTATGCATGTGACTGATGCCAAGATAGCCGAGCTATGGAGATTAGACACCATTGGGATTCTAGATCCTACTGAAACTCAAACAAAAGAGGATCTCCAAAAGGCAGCTATGGAGCATTTCGAGAAAACTGTTAAGCAAGATGCAGACGGCCGGTATGAAGTGTGTTTACCGTGGATTTCAGGTCATCCCCCAATTTCATCCAACAAAATGTTGGCAGAGAAAAGATTGCTTTCTGCAATGAAAAAGTTGAGAGGTGCTGGACTAACGGAGACATACTGGAAAATTTTCGACGATTGGGCCGAAATGAACATTATCGAAAAAGTGCCTGACAGTGATATTGAAAATTTTGGACATTACCTGCCGCATCGTCCTGTTTTTAAAGAGAATAGTATTACGACCAAAATCAGACCTGTGTTTGATGCTAGTGCCAAGGAGAAGTCTTCTCCATCGCTAAACGATTGCTTGGAGAAGGGACCCAATCTTCTTGAGTTAATACCGGACATACTTACTCGATTCAGACTGAACAAGTTCGGAGTCGTCTCAGACATCGAAAAGGCATTTCTGCAGATGGGAGTGAGACCAGAGGATAGAGACTTTCTGCGATTTCTACGGATGGAAGAAGGAAAGGAAACTTTTACTGTTTGCAGACATCGTCGTGTGGTTTTAGGCGTGTCCTCGAGTCCTTTTCTGCTAGGAGCAGTCATCAACCATCATTTGGATAAAGCACCCGCCGAATTAATGGAAAGTGCTGAGTTGTTAAAACACTCCTTATACGTAGATAATTGTATTGCTAGTGTCCAAAGTGAGCAGCAATTGGAAAAGTTTATAGACGATTCTACAAAGTTAATGCAAACTGCAAAATTCAATTTGAGAATGTGGACTTGGAATGGAAACAATAAAGAAAATGAAATAGTTCCTGTTCTTGGTTTGTCCTGGAATATCTCAGATGATACGCTTTGTTGTGACATGAGGGCAGTAAGCTTTGAGGAAAATATTCCTGTTACGAAGAGGAGAATTTTATCTGCCGCTCATAAAATATTTGACCCCTTAGGATTTACTTGTCCGGTGACGCTGTATCCCAAGTTACTTCTACAGGAGACCTGGAAGCTGAAGTGCGGATGGGACGAAGAGTTACCTCAGGAGCTGTCAGTAAGATTCAACAAGTGGATGTCAAATATTGCCGTTTTGGATCAACTGAAAATCCCCAGATGGATATTTCAAAATGACTGTCCCGAAGATAAGAGAAGTCTACACGTTTTCGTAGATGCTAGCAAGTCAGCCTATTCAGCCTGTGTGTTCATGAGAGGAGAGACTGTTGATGGGGTGAAAGTGCAACTGTTACAAGCCAAGTCTAGAGTTGCACCAGTGATGCCCATAACAATCCCTCGTCTGGAGCTGCTAGCGTGTACAATTGGAGCCAGACTTGCAGATTCTGTGAAAAAGACTTTGAGAGATCTAGATATTCGTACGAAATACTGGAGTGATTCTGCAAACGCTTTGTCTTGGATCAGAAGAGTTGAACAGTGGACTACTTTTGTGGGAAATCGTGTAAAAGAAATTAGATCTTTGAGTGACAGTGCACATTGGAGCCACGTACCCGGAACCATGAATCCTGCGGACTTGCCATCACGAGGATGCAGTGCCAAGCAGTTACTGGAGTCTTAATGGTGGGAGGGCCCAGATTGGCTTAAATTGTCGGAAGAGTTTTGGCCTAATAGTGAAGTCATAGCAGATGAAAAGAGTGTTGATGCCGAAAGAAAGAAAACTGTTGCATCCAACATTTCCATTAAAAAGAAGACCTTCTGTGACCGGCTATTGGACATTACCGAAGATTATTGGAAATTACTACGAATAATAACTTATATGGCCATTTTTGTCTTTAAGACAAGGGAGAAAGCCCTATTACGAAAAAGGAAGGATAAAGGCAAAAGTGTTGACTCTGTTCCTGAGAAATCTTTCATGAATGTTGCAAACATTAAACGTTCTGAATTATTCATAGTGAAATTAGTGCAAAAGGAATGTCTGTCAAAGGAAGACGAAAACCTTCAGAAAATTCAGGCGTTTTTGGATGAACAAAATATATTTCGAGTGAAAACTAAGTTGACAATTCGAGAGGACTCACGGAATTTCAAGTATCCCATTGTTCTTCCAAGTCAGCATCGGTTGGTTCGAATTTTGATCAAGCATAAGCATGAGGAGCTGGGACATGCTGGAGTGCAAACTTTACAGTCCACTTTAAGAGAGAACTTTTGGATCCTGAGATCCCGAAAGACTATTCGGTCTGTAGTCAGAAGTTGTACTGTGTGTCGCAGATTTGACGGAAAGAAATTTGAAGCTATTCCTGCACCACTGCCATTAAATCGTGTGAGAGAGGCAGCCGTGTTCGAGATAGTGGGTGTGGATTTAGCCGGTCCCTTGATTTTGAAGGGAGGACAAAAATCTTGGATTGTACTTTTTTGCTGTGCAGTTTATCGTGCAGTCCACCTGGAGTTGGTGACAGCAATGTCAACAGAAGCGTTCCTGCTGGCCTTTCGACGTTTTATTGCCAGAAGGAGACGCCCAACAACAGTGTATAGTGACAATGGCACTAATTTTCATGGTGCTAATAATTTATTTAAAAGTCTAGATTGGAAAAAGATCTCGGATTCCGCTGGGGTGCTGAGAATTCAATGGATATACAGCGCGCCGACTGCTGCCTGGTGGGGTGGTTTCTGGGAGCGCCTAATTGGTCTTGTGAAGAAGATTTTAAGACGTGTATTAGGACGAACAAGTTTGCAGTATGAGGAGATGGCTACCGTGTTGTGCGACTGCGAATCTACTGTGAACGCTAGGCCACTAACCTATGTTTCTGACGATGTGGATGATTTAATTCCTTTGTGTCCATCGTCATTCATTCAAGATATTATAGAAGTTGGAGTTCCGGACATGGATCTTCTGGACTCAAAAGGATTAAATCGATGATTGAAGTACCAGCAAACTTTGAGGGAGGATCTACGCCAGCGATTCCGTAAGGAGTATCTAGGAACCTTGATTTCTAGCTGTAACCGGAAGACTTGGGGAGCTACTCTCAAGGTGGGAGATATAGTTCTGATTGGAGCTGACAATACTAAGCGAATCGACTGGCCACTAGCGAAAGTCTTGGAAGTCTATCCGGGGAAGGATGGAGTTGTTCGGGTAGTTCGCGTGAAGACGGCCACTGGTGAGTTTTTGCGTCCAGTTCAGCGATTGTACCCCATGGAGAGTTTGTCGGAGATCCCGAAAAGTGCTGAGAAGCAATTGCCACCTCAAGAGGAGGATGTTGGAATTGTGACCCGAAGTGGACGTAAAGTGAAAGTTCCACAAAGATTTAGTTTTTAATTCATTCATTTAATTTGATAATTCTTTTTGATAATTATTTACCTTGTACTAATTTATCAAAGTTTTTCTAAATTAGTAGGTGGGAGAAATGTGGAATCTCCATGTAGTTTTATGTATTCTTATACCTATGTAATTTTGTTTAGCTTTACGCCAGTCTGCGATTTATTATATTATTGAGTGTATGGTGAGACTAGCGCGTGGAGTATTAGTATTGAATTTGTATTGAATCTTAGTATGCAGAGTGATTGAAAAGTAATTATTGATCGTTGTGTGTTAATCATTCATTATTGATGGAATCCAATTTGTTGCCAATTGAATCAGTTAATTTCAGTTCTTGTATTAATAAAATTAAATTAAATAGCAAGACAAGTTTATAATTTCTGATTATTTGAGTTAGGGACATTTGGACATAGACACATCAGTCATAAACAATCACCCATTTTTTCCACAACACTGAATTAACGAAAATAAGTTTGTCTTTAGGAAGGGTATTTCTACTGCGAATTAACAATTTTCGTCAGTCATATCTCCGGTTTTGGATTCTCCTGCTTTTGCAACTCCTGATGTCGATGGTTTTGCATTCGACAGTTTTGGTTTTTTAAGATATTGTCTCTGGGCGGTGCTCAGTGGCTGAAAATACACAAAATTACAGATTACAGAATTATCAAGTTTTTGCTATCAGGAAGTTAGCAGTTTAAAAAAAATAAAATCAACTTTTAAGGTATACATTTGAATTTTAATCCAACTTACTGTTGAAGTTCCACTATCGCGTTGGGCTAATTTCCTAAACATGTCTTCATAAGCTGTTAGATCACTATCTGCCATTCTTCTCTTCATTTTTCAAAACTTTTAGAAAACCAGGAAAACTAGAACACGATTTCCGCTCTGATTTCTGTTGTGACTAAATGTCAGCCGCACTTTTCGTGTAGGAGGTCCACGTGGATCTTTTTGCGGTAGAATGACTCAAGACTCAATCTAAGGGAGCGCTCAAATATTACGAAGACAACCTTGGTGAAGGGGTAGCCAAAAAGTCTTCATCAAAGTCCTCATGGGGAGGAATGGCCTTCGTACAACATTTTATGTTAAATAAAAATTAATTAAAATAGAAGATATATAATATCCGTGCCATCTACTAAGTACATAGAGTTACAATGTTTGGCATAAAAAATTGCATATGAATATCCCCTAAAATGAGCATTCCAAAAAGACAAAAACGTGCTTCATAGCTTCCTTCTTGCATGGCGAAACCCAGACTACTTTTAAACTAATTAAGAAGTCATTTACATTATACGAATAAATTAAAACATATTGGAGTACCATCAGAAAGGAGTACCGTATTAAATAATTGCTGAATATTAGCGGAACCTAAAGTACAGAGCAAGTACGAATTATATATTGAATCAATCGTTTGCAAACGTTTTAAGCAAGTATAGGTATGAATATGCAGATTGCAAATAATTTCATCCAGTCACAAAGCCTTTCCATTTAAACTAGAATAGAAAATGTTTAAAAAAACAATTTTTCTGATTACCTTAGAATATATTTAATACAAAGCAGTTTTTATTTACTATTTAATGTATTGCATTTGACAAATTTAATTACCTTAGAAAATATTATTTTTTATTTGCTTGAAAAAATATTTACTTCAACGAAGTTTTTTATTTTTTCTAGAAAATACTTAATTCAATGCGGTTTTTAGTTACAGTAAATAATATTTATTTCGACAAAGTTATTGAGCATTTTAAAAAAATATTTGATTTTTAGACGTTATTAATTACTTTAGGAAGGACTTTTAAAATCTCTTACAATGTCGATTTGATAAATATCGTAAATCTTTATCGTTAGTAGGCACTGGCGACTTGAAGGTTTCCGTTTCCAGATAATTCTTCTCTTGCGATTATGACGTGTCCTTCCCATTTCAATTTTAATGCAAAAATTAAATTGAATACTTCAAGATGACCTATAAAATAAATTATTTTAGAGCTTTAGACATTATTCTAAGCAAAAACTGAAAAGTTTTATTTAAGAAATTATAATCTTCTGAATCTTTTTTCAAAAAAGGAAAACCGACCGACTAGAAATTCAAAAGACCAATAAATACTATGATTGAATTGTTGACTATTTTGTGGAAGAACATGGCCAATAACAGGTTAATGAAAGTTCAATATATTTTCTGTAAAGCTTGATAATTTAACCATTGATATTCCCGATGGCAAAAGCACATTTCCGGGATAAATGAAAAATTTAATAAAAAGTTAATTAGAAGAAATCTTATTTTTCGACCAAAAGAAAAACTATTGTAACATAAGGTAGAATAGGGAAGGGAGGAATCATAATCATAAAGCCCAACTCTGTCTGCGCACATATCGGTATCTTTAATTATTAGTTAACTTTAATAATCTTTAAATGTACGAAAGAAATAGTTTTGTCATTTGCCATTAGTTATTAATAAATAATATTACTTCTTTTCTATTCTTTATCCAAATCCCTGCATTTGGCATGAAGAATAATTAAATCAGATATTCATTTCATATAAAGATTTATTGATATATTAGAACATGCAATGCTAAACTAACATTTAAATAAAAATCTATTCATTTAAACGTTATACTATAAAATAACAAAACCAGGTCGGACGGACTGACAATCAACTTTCTTTACAATGATACTTCTTTCAACGTAAGTTTCCTTTTTCGTGGTTTCTTTTTCTTCTCTCGAGATATATTTAATGGTATTATAGATTATAGCTCCGATTATTATGCTTACCTAAAGGAATATGATATTAAATTTTATGATATGTCTGTAGGCCAACAAATGTTCAAGGTGCACACGGAAATGTTTAAGAAAAGATTAAACTCGTGACTTTGGAGGTGCGTAGGGACCACCCTATTTACCCTTTTGGTAAATGTTGCTACTCAGTAGTATTCAGAAAGGACCACTAAAGTATACTCTACAACATATCAAAATATAAACAATCCTCACTGGTTCCTGTTAACAATGGGGTACCTTCAGTACCTTGTGAGGTTCTCTCTCGGTCGGATGTCCTATTTCCTTCCCCACTTCCTCCATCCATTTCTCTGTTTTGATCGTGTGTGGTTGTCGTGGTCCGAGTACTCGGACTTCACTTTCGTGTACTTCTTGGAACAATTGAAGACTGTCTTCATGTCGATCCAAACGATAGTATGTCACAGCAATCTCATATTTAGTTGCTAAAGTGTTTAGGTGATCCACTTCCAGGACTCTTTCTTGTATTTCCAGAACTTCTTTGAACTCCTTTAAGGCCTCTCCGTAGTCATTTTGTTGTAGTTTAACATTCGCAATGTTGTGCCTAGTAGTCAGAGTCTCACGATGCTCCACTCCAAACAATCGTTCCCTCCCTTTCAGGACTTCTTCATAGAGTTTCAGTGCTTCAACCAACTTATTTTGTACATCAAGTACTAGAGCAATGTTACCCTTCAAAGAAAGTGTCATTCTGTCTTCCCTTCCAAAGATTCTTTCACACTTTTCTAAGATGTTTTGAAAGGTTTCCATGGCTTCTTCGACCTTCTCTAATCGATAATATACAAGTCCTAATGAGTGAGCTGTGTCCAACCAACCCTCGTCCTCCTCACCGAAAGCCTTTTTCTGCTTTTCACCAACATCAGTCAGCACACGAAGGGACTCACTGTAGTCACCTAATTCACTCAGAGCTCTTCCTACCCACCATTTCATGTCTAATGTCCATCTACTGTTCTCTCCAAGAACAGATTCCAGCAAAACTTCCGATTCACGACTGAAGTCTAACAAATGTCTGTACTTCCCGGAAGAGAACAACTTATTGGATATCCAACTCGGAAATTCTGGATGTTCTTTTATCAGTTCTTTCTCCTTTGCCAAATGTAGCCAAACCATTTCAGTATGAACAAGTTCTTCATAAGATATTTCTCCTGCTTTGAGCATTTCCGTCATAGATTTAGTTATTTGACTGAGAAGTGAACGAAACTCTCCTCTCTCTTGCAATTGAATTCTCGTCACTTCTTGCACCAATCGGTGCACAGATACCAAATTCACGCCTGTGTAATTTATCAACGAATATTTTCGAATTAGATGGAAGAATTCCTCCACATTAGTGTCTTCTGAAATTTTGTTCATCTTTTGGAGTAGTCTTTCTACAAAATGGGTTGGAATGTGATCGGGAGACAGAAAAGAAATTATATTCATAATTTCCATGGCCGATTTTCCACCCTCCTTTGACAGTTTGTTAAATGTAACTCTCCATGTTAGATAGGTTGTGTTGGAAATGTTTTCCAAAGCATCATAATAAGTCAACTTGTGATCTAACAAAGCTTTTGATTCTTTTTCTATTTCCATTAAATATTGAGTTATGGCTTCATGCTCATTTGGACAGTTGAGAGACATTTGTGTGATGTAGGATGCTGCTTGTTGCAATGCCAAAGGATAGTATTGGAGTCTTTCACATAATTTCTCAATGAGTTCATCAGTACTCTTCCCTGCAGATTCCTTGAGACTTAGGGATTTGTAGAAAAATTGCAATGCAGAGTCTTTGGTGAGTACTTGCAGGTCTAGAACATTGCAGTGAGTTCCGAAATACTTTTTAGCTTCACAAAGTCTGGAAGTCGTTACAACAAAAGGCTTCAAAACTGTTGGCGGTTTCTTAGAAGATAAATCAATCAGGAGTTTCAACACCGGTAGTTCGTAATTCTCAAGATTATCAAAGACAAGAACTACTTTTTGTCCAAATAGTTTCTCATAAATTTCCTCTACAATTTCCAGAAATTTCATTTCATTTCCTAAATCAGTATTCAGGGAGATTTTCATTATGGCAGCCAAGTTTGTGAATGATTGTTCAATTGATTGAACAGTTTCCGCCTCGATCCAAATACAGTGCCCTCCAACCTTCTCGTAAAACCACTTTGCGTAGTTCTTAACAAGTTCTGTTTTCCCAACTCCGCCTAATCCAGTCACGGCAAGTAAAAAGATGTCCTTTTCCAAGCAATTATTCCAGTACCTCTTCAGCAATTGCATTTCCTTTTCCCTTCCGGTATAAAATCTGTTGGATGTTGTGATTCCAAACCAAATCTTTTCATCCACTTCTTTTGGCGACCGTTCATTCATTTTCTTTTGTGCAACCGGCAGTTCTTTTTCTGATTTGTTAAGATTTACTTTCTCCAGCAACTCTCCTGTTGTAGCAATTGTATTTTCCATTGATTCTTTTGTTTCTAATTTTCTCGCCTCTTCAATGATATCAGCACAGTGTCCATTCTGAGTATTTCTGAGAATTTCCAAAAATAATTTTCCATTTTTCTCCCAGTTTTTTCTTCCCAATAAAGTCAACAGTGCTTCATTTCTTTCGAGAGAAGATTTTTCATTTCTCTGATATTTTATAAATAATTCCATCAATAAATAATCATAAAACATATTTTACTATACGGTATGCATGCATTAATTTGTGAATAATAAATCATCAATCTCTTGTAAATTCCATTGAAAATTTTAAATACTCACAATGTGTTCCCGTTCGCTTGCTGAAATGATATCCTCTTGAATCAAGTACAGAAGTACTTTCGGTAAATTGGTAATATTTTCTGATAAAAACACTAAATTTCTTTTAATATCCGCCATTGTATTAGAAAGTAAAATTATGCCAAAGCAACGTGCAGAGCAAAAATTATAAATGGCGTCTGCTTATCTTATCTAGGTACTTATCACCATTACGTGGAACATTTGGATAAAATCTATCTGGTCATCACACCATCATGTGATTTATATACTCGGCCTTATACTAAGTTATTTAAATAATATGCAGCTTCCTTTGTTGACTGTAAAGTCAAAGCAAAGTGTTACATAATAGTATTCTAAATATTATGTGTTTTCGATAATAATAAAATTAGCTCCTTTTAAATGGGGATGTCATAACCATAATAGCCATTGAATTCGTGACTATTTGCATATTTCAAAGTATTTTGATTTAGCTCGTATTAATTTAGCTGTATTTAAATTCCGTAAAAAACAAGAAGGAGGAATAACAAAAAAATTGAACTTTTTACTCGACAAAAACTTTATGTAAATGATGTTACGAATACGAATTACTTTAATTAGCATATCCGTTGAGTTCAGTAATTATTTTTTAATATATAAATTCCAGGTTTTGAAGTATTTAGTCATTATTACTGTAAGTGATGGCCAAGATTTTATTTATCCCTGAGAACTCCCATCCTTAATTATAAAGGAATTCTATATTCTAGTCTTTCTAGTTTCTCACGGCAACGTTTGAATCTTATAGGTTGGTTTAAGGGAATAAAGTCTCTTTTGGGAATAAAGTCATGATGGGTATTGTCATTTATTATGAGTAAATCTTGATTTGCATGAAAATGATTTGACGATAATTATTACAATTTCCGTAATAAAGTGCACTAAGATGAGGATTTTTTTCCCTATAGAAGACGTCACTATTCGGAACAAAGTTTGAAATTTTGATTCGATTGTGATTTCGAAGACTACTTTATGTGACAAGTATATTGAATAGTGAGGTTCAGACGATATAAAAATTGATGCATTTCACATTTAGCTACAGATATCTTCAGGGAGCCAATGATTTAAGCAGCAAAAGGAATCATCTACTAAGTTCATCATTAAAGCTATTATTTTATTAATTTCAAAGAACACAAATACCTCAAAATAAAATACAATTTGGTTATTAATCATATGTCGCTTGATAAAATTCCTTTTTGTACCCGTCTATTTTTTACAGTGAAATTCCAGTTTTTTCAGTGATATGCGAATAAAATGTTCTTACTTGTGAGGACAGGATGACTGGTAATTGATAGCATTATAAAAATAGGGGTAGCACATTTCATCACAAAAATACTTTTGGCTATATATTATGATTATACTTATGTGTATCTATTTACAGCGTAAATGAACAGAGGATTAATTTTTGCAAACGCTATGCAATATTTTTCTGTAATATTAATGTTGTCTCAAAGAATAGATAGGGAAAATACTACTTTTATTTTGAAATAGTGTGTCATAGAATGCTAAAGGGATTGCGCTGCACTCTTTTTGCGAGAAAGGCTCCATTATCATCTTTTGGTGGAGCGCAGGCGATTCCTCTGCAGTTCTTGAAAACGTAAAACTCTGCTACCTCATCAACAATTTCCGAGAGGGAAGATTCCTCAACATTTTTCATTTTCTGCAGGTTCCATCTGAATTTTCCCATTGTCATTAGTTGGCCTGGATTATTTTTTATAAACTTCACCAGTCTATCAACCATGTCAGGTTTCTCTGCAAGTTTGAAATTCATTTGGGAGGTGATGATGTGCTTTGGTTGCAATACTTTTTGAATATCGTCGAACAAGTTGATTAAATCATCGGTATTAAAATGTGTGAGGGTTAATGTTTCTAGAACGCCATGGGTTCTATTCCCGGTGACTTTAATTGCACTTTGTATTTTAATTTCGGTCACACTTTTCGGAATCAAGTCAGCATTTAAAACTGCATGCAAGTTGCATTTCAACTCTATGTATCTCAAGTTGGGTAAATTGACCGGAGTTGAGCTCGTGCTGATGAAACACTGGAAATGGCAGCAATACAATTTTTCAACCGTCTCTGGAAGATACGAAATGTCAATTTCGGAGTCAGATGTTACAATATTCTTGATTTTCAAGTTCTTCACATTGTCTTCGCAAGTAAATGCGGCGATGTTTACTGTCCATCGAGAATATTTCTTATTAATCATATTTTTTGTCGAATAAATTCGGAATTCCTCCAAAACGATTTCTTCTTTGCTCATATCCACTTTGTACATTTGCCCGAAAACTGTCAATTTTTTGACATTTTTCAAATCAAAGTAATTATTCACTGTTATTTCTTCTTCTTCGTTTCCATTTACAACAAATGTAACCTTTTCCAAATAAATTTCCTTCAATGCAAGTTTTTCTCCACAGTATATTAATTTGCAATCCTTTAATTCAAGAATATCCACAGAAGAAAGTTTGTCCATCGAGAGAGATATCGCCGGATGACCAGGAAATGTTCGGATGGACAATTTTCTTATCGACGGAGAAATCATTGGACTGAAATCGTATTCTTTTAACTTCTTTTCTCCCTTGTCAACAAATGTAGCCCAGTTCACTTTAACGTCTGTAATAAATCTGCCCAATCCATTATTGAAAAATTCCCTGAGGCCATCTGTTTTCCAAGGAATTCGACCGATGAATGTCAAGGCTGTAAAGGGAATGTTACAATCAGCCATAATCCACTGGAAAAACGAATTTATATCAGCTGGCACTTTTCTAATAGTTTCTCCATCTTCATTCTTTTCGTCCTCAACATTATCTCCCCCTTCAATAAGAATCAACTTTTGTCGAACAGAAACAATATTTATTCTTACTTTCGCTCTGAAACAAACTTCGGATGCATTCTTCCAGTCCCAGCAAACCCTCCGAAATTGCTTAATGCTGGGAACACCAAGAAAGTCACAAATTTTGCGAAGAATCTAGGAAAATAAAGTATAAGTTAAAGATTTTGGATTTTCATCTTAAGAATTGGCTAAAAATGGATTTGTGTTATTATCAACGAAGTATACAGCTGTTAAATCAATATTTATAGTTTACAAGAACAGTATTTAAAAAGGTTTAAAATTAAGGTAATAAGAAAATCCACCCCGAATAAAATCTGTTCCCATTTTTGAATGTTTGTTTTAAAGAAGGAAGTAATTTATACAATGAAGAAATTCAAAAAGTAATTACATAATTTGCAACATTACTTTCTAAAAGTGCATTTACCAAATCATTTCTGAAAATCGTTTCTGCATAATGTGTACTGCAAACGCTGTTTTCGGTACCACTCCCAGGTACTTCAGTTTCAATAACATCAAAGTCCATTTTCTGGTTTTGTATGAAGACAGAAGAATTACTTCGCCTTTAAAAAACGTGTAACTTTATCTGCAATTTTAAATACATCAGACAATTACCTATTTCCACTGAAATACTAACTGTAATTTCATTTACTGAAAACTTAGTTAAATTCTTACCTTTCCGAGGGAATTTTTACAGTAATAAATACGAAAATTTATTTTACAATACTAAGTCCAATGACTGAGTGAAGTTTCCCGGTAGTCTCATCATTCTGCACCGGTGACATACTTATATTACTCTTATCGCTTTTCTGGAGGATTTTCCATTAGCGTATCAAGACACCCCAAATGCAGGTATATTTCTCGTTACATTTGTCGATTGACTCTAAGTTAATAAATGATATTCATTAATTCTCTGCCAATTACATAACTATTATTGCATTTCATTAAAATTTTAATTTGGATTAAATTTAAAGTCGGGACACAAATGAGTGAAACCAGAGACAGGAAACTTTTCTGTGGACTGGATGAAAAGCGGACTGAGTGAACCGTACCAAATGAAATTAGGTACGGTTCTCTGGCAACAGAGAAGTTGCTAAATGAAATGGGGGACTACTATATTAATAATGAATTAATACGGGTACGGATTTTCTATTGCATATGCACGGGACGTCCCCTTTTCCTCTATTGAAATAGGGAAATTTTGGAACACATTATATATATCTGTAGCTGTGGTCACGCTCGGAATAGTAACAGAAAATGTTTTAAATGGTCTAGTGTTAGGTTGTTGCTCTAAGGAATACAAATTGACATTCTCAATGTCAATGTACATGTCCATATTTCTTAAAATGTTTTATCTGTAAGCATACAATTGGAGTGGCAGCAATGAAAGAAAACAAAGAAAAGTCTTTCGATACAGTAATATTAATGCCCTTATCATGTGCCCTGATACGTCCACCGTATATTAAATTCTTTCCCTACACTACTTTCGACTAATTCATTCTGACTAATTCTTTGTATTTCTTATCCATATCATGCAAATTATAAAGATAATTATACCTTTATACCTATTACTACACTACTTGACATTTACGGAGAAATTCTTTGTAATATAATTTGTATTCCTAAACGTATTAACCTTAACAATGGACTCATTAAAAAGATATTTTCCATTGCTATTCTGAGCTTGAACACCTGCCTTATCATTTATCATATGCACCTAACACCCTCACACATTCTAGTTACAAGCATACAACAGTCTTTCCATGTGCCATAGAAAATCCGTACCCGTATTAACTCGCATTAATGTAGTAGTACCAAATTTCATTTACTAACTTCTCTGTAGCCGGAAAACAGTTCGCTTTTCATCCAGTCCACAGAAAAGTTTCCTGTTTCTGGTTTCACTCATTTGTGTCCCGACTTTAAATTGCGTCCTTTTAATTTATATGCTCAAATTACAAAACCTTGTTTTTCCTCAATTCTTCCATTTCTTCTACCTATTCGTCCCAATCATACATTATTTTAAATTTTCTTAAGAAATGACTTCAGATTTTTAGTTTACTTTATGATTTATTATTATAATACTCTGATACAGATATATATTAATATTTACAGATAGTAGTAATGAATGAATGAATGAATGAGTGTTTATTAACATGTCCAAGTTGTACACATTTGTCGGAACAATAAAGTTAACCATACAAAATCAGCAATTCCAACATAAACTTGGCTGCTGCTGTTCTACCTTAGACATCATTACATATAAACCATAATATTACTTAAATTAACTAAATACATATAATTGTAGAAACTTCAACACATAGGATCCAAATAATTAACAATAGACAAATTCATTTTTTCTTTCCATGGCCAGTATATCTTTCAGATCATTAGATAACACCTCAAGCGACATATCATCATAAACAAATTTACGAGGAAGTTTATTCCATGCAATTGCAGCAGAATGCATAACAGATTTGCGCTTCAAAGCAGTTTTACAATTATTCAAAATACATTTAGGAACAGAACTACCCCGAGAGATATTAGACAATTTAAACCAATTTGAAGTACCAACATATAATCCATTTAAGCTTTTCCATACAAGTTTTACACAGTAAATATGTTTTCTTTCTCTAATAGTAAAGACATTGAATGCTCTCAAAGCATTGCTAATATCAAACTTAGTCTTCTTCCTTTTTACTACACGTCCAGGCTTACTGTACTTAGGGTAAAAATAATTCATAACAAAACGATTAATTTTATCATCTATACTCTTAAGCTGAGAATCAGGCTGGGTTGCCCACAGTACAATTGCATAATCAGAGATTGAAATAACAAAAGAGTGTAATAATTGCATTGTTATTTTTTGAGGTAACAATCTTTTTAATCTATAGAGCCTACCAATAGCGCACTTAGTACGCTTATCTACAGAAGCCAAGTGATCTTTGAAATTAAGATGTGGGTCAAACCAAACCCCTAGGTACTTGAATGTGTACACTCTATCTATCTTCTGACCCATGTACATTATATCATTTATTATAACATTATCAAGTCCTCGGTCATTCACTTTGTGAAATATCATCATTTTAGTTTTCTCAACACTAACAATAAGTCTATTTTCTAAACACCAATTTTCTAGTCGCAAAAGGTTATCATTGATTTTCTTTATAGCAACATTAACATTACAATTACTTGTCCAAATTAAGACATCATCAGCGTACATACAATAGTTGACATCAAAACATTTACCAATGTCATTTATAAACAATGAAAACATGAGAGGACCAAGTGCAGAACCAGCACCACATCCTGATTCAACAAAATATTCTTTAGAAACATAGTTGCCATTCTTAATTCGTACAATTCTGGAGTCGTAATAGTCTTAACATGTACGGTTCAAGTTTAAAGTTAAGAATCAGCTTTAAAATTAAATTTTCGTGCTGCAAGGTGCCAAATGCATTTTTAAAATCAATAAATACCCCCACAGTCTTTCCAGAGGTCTTATCAAGATTCTCGTATACGTCTTGGGAGAACATCAATAGGGCATTTTCACATCCTCTGTTCTTCCTAAAACCAAATTGATAGGGGTCAAGTAATGAATCAACATTAAGCGTGAGTCTATTAAAGAACAGCTTTTCAAATATTTTACACAAAAATGACAGCTTAACAATATCTCGATAACTAGTTACATTACATCGTGACCCTTTCCTTTTGTATAGAGGTATAACAATAGAATGTTTAAAAATATTTGGGAACTTTGCCAATGACAAGATATTAGTAAATAGAAGTGCTAGAGGTATAGCAAAAAAAGATTTTAATTCTTTTAGCACTCTAATAGGTATATTATTACTATTACATGTACCGTTATCTACCATGCTGATAGCACTTTCAACTTCATCATTAGAAACAGGTAAGACAGCATAAGAAGTACAAGTATTACTATAAGAGTCACAATATTCATCCACTAGGGAATTTATATTTACATCACTACAGCTAATCTTAGGTACTATGAACTGTTGTGCTAGTAGTTCACAAATATCATCATCTTTAGAAATAACATTACCCATATTAGTAACCAGATTAGTTATACAATCTACAGGCTTAGTCTTATAGTTAAGTACATCATCAGTAACTTTCCAAACACTAGACGAACTAGTATCATCACCAAACTTATTAGCTAAATACTTTTTCTTACTATTTCTAATAACATTAGTAACAGCATTTTTGGCTACATTATAGTTTTTCTTGTTGATAATGGTTCTACTAGTCTCAGCAATTTTCAGCAGTTTATTTCTCTCTTTGACTGCATTTTGTACAAACGAATTGAACCAGGGGGTTGTTTTATTCTTTATAGTTTTTCTAGTATAAGGGGCAAACTTATCTAGTACCTGCAAGACATTTGATTCAAAATTAGATATCATACAATCAACATTCTTTGTAGAAGCATCACAAGATAAATCTACTGATTCCAGATCATTTCTCAAAGAGTCCCAGTTTATTTTATTAAGGTTACGAGTAGTTATTACTCTAGGAGGAAGTTTATTCTTGACTGACTTCCTAACTACGAAAGTCATATGATGGTCCGATCCTCCAAATCCAAAATGTCCTGCCGTTACATATACATTTTTATTACTTACATAAATGTGATCTAATTGGGATTGTGAAGTATTAGTTATTCTAGTCGGCCCTACCATTTTTTGGGTCAAATCAAATTCCCTACAGATATTGTTTAACTTAACCGACTCATCAGTTCTAATCAGAAGATCAATATTAATATCCCCTAGAAATACAAGTTCGTATTTCAAGGATCGTGCATATTGTGAAAGATAGCAGAAAGAGTCCAAGTAATCCCATTTTTGAACTCTATTGGGATGATTGTAAATAAACACTACCATAATAGGTTTCAGCCCTTTTAGTCTTAACAGAATAGCTTCCATATGAAGCTCATTATTATTATTAATATACTCCAGGAGATCTATTTTAAGATATTTATTAATACGATTGTTAATATAGATGACAATACCACCTCCTCCTCTATGCTCCCTATCAAATCTTAACATTTTATAACCTTTAATATAAATTCGAGAGGACAAATCTAGGTCACTATCAAGCTTGCTTTCAGTTACTCCACAAATAACAATATTCTTTTCAGTTATCAAAAAATTAGACAGTTCATCATATCTTTCCTTACAATTTAGGCCGTTTGCGTTCCAATGCAAAAACTTGAGTCCTTTTGGAAGAATGAGATTGGTGAGTAGAGCGGCTGGAATTACTTCATTTTCAATCGTAGTTTTACTGACATTGAAATAATCATCAACAAATGGATTGTAGATTAAATTACTTGAGGTGAATAGTGCCGTCTGATTAGATGATACGGTTGCTGAATCATTATTAACTTGACTATTGGTGAAATTACAGTGATTACACAACCAGTTTGATCTTTTCTGTTCAGCAAACAATTTTGATGTGACAGGAGGCATACAATTTTTTCGATGAACACCTTGATTACAAGAAGAACAACAATAGAAATGTTGACCGCCGGTGATAGCCTCAAGACAGACAAGACACTGCAAATTCATCATTGTATTAGTTATTAGATGTCAGTTAATTTAAAGATTGACTCTTTTATATCCAAATTGCCAATTATTCTTTTCCTTTCGTATCCAAATTATTATCCGAGTTGTAATTAATAAATTGCAAAGTTGCCTTACAATTTCTAGAGTGTGCTTTTTATAGCTCCACACTCTAGTTGCTATTATACAGTATCTCCAACAATGAGTAGTCTCCAAACATGTCCAGTCATCAAGTCTTTAGACATTCATCCATCCACAGTCCATCCACAGTAGTTATAAATGAGCCCAGATAGGTGTTTCAAAATTGAGTTATCTCCAATAATCGAATAAATAAGAGAAGTCAACGTACATAAAACAAGTAATGAAGAGGCACTGTCGAAGGTTAACCAAGTTCAATGTAACAGAGTAAAGTTATCATATATAATGTAACTCCTTGCATGTAATTTAATACAGTGGTCCTTTGTAAGAAAAAATGGTCCTGCATAAAATTTCAGTGGAAAGCAGCTCAAAAATTCTGTTTTTGTCATTACTTAACATTAACAAGAAATGGACTGATTTGGTATAAGCTGAAGCTCCAAAAGAAACGGTAATAAATATTATTAGAATGATAAAGAAGTCCATTAAAGGTAAAAACGGAAACACAAAGCTCGGTATCTTTAGTACATATAGGAAAGGAGCAAAATGATAAAAGGATTATTAGAAAAGAAGTTATAATATTTATCAAAAAGATAATCTGAGACATAAGAAGCCATTTTCGAGTAGCACCAATATTTATTTATTTCCGAAAATTACGTCGATTTGATTACTCCAGGTTTTAATTAAGTTTTCAAAATTTGTTTTTTTTTGAAAAGTTGGGAACAGTCATAGAGGATTTAAAATAAATATTCCAAATATGGAATTAGACGGAGCAAAGAAATCTGGTTGACTAAAAGTAATGTCTAATATTAACTATAAAAGAATCCACGTACAAAATGTTAGTGTAATATTTTTCTTTACTTCATTTCGTTGGCCTTCAAAGAAAAACGACGTTTTGTCATTTCTTATTGCTTAAACTAGATCAATAAGTTTAGATTTCATCTTTTGTTTTGAATATGTACTTGGTTTGATTTTTACTTCATCATGAGGAAACCATATTCATGTGAGGACAAAAAATATGCAATATTTCATCATGTTTACATTACAAGTACATGTTCAATGCTTTTGTCTAATAGTGTATGATGAAGGGATTGCATTTCTATATAATTTTGTAACTATTTACTGCGGTATTAAATGAACAAAAAAGGAAACCTCTATTACAAATTTTTTCTTAAAAGTTAAATGGTTACACCAATAAATGAAAACAATGATATTTATTAAAAATGGAGCATTCGTTCTGTAGTGTAGGGTGGCCGCATTTTTAGGACAGTAAAATGGGGACATTTTCCAATAAATAAAGGAGAGCGGCAGTTCTTCCTTTTACAATATTAATTATAAAAGGTAAGAAAAATGAACAAACTTGAAAAGTGTCATTGGTTTTCGGATTGCGATTTTAATTTCCTTAATAAATAGGTCACAATTTTGTTTGAGGAACTTATTTTATAAAACTATAATAACTATGATGCAGATATATTACTAATATTTACTGAAAGAAATAAAGTAATTGTGTTTAGCGTTACTGCGTTCATGTAGCTAAATGCAGTAGCTTTTTGTAAGAAGAAAAATGGTCCTGCAGAAACCTTCAATGGAAGGCAACTTAATACGGTTTTTCTAATAATTCTGTTTCTGTGACTTGTGAACAATTTTAAAAACTGGGTTGATTTGGTATAAACTGAAGCTCCAAACGGCTAGGTAAGAAATATTAATATAATGATAAATAAATCTGTTAGAGGTACAAGAGGGAACACAAAGATTGGTATTTTTGAGTGCATGGAAAAGCAACCAAATGTAAAGAGTATTATAAGCAAGGCACTGGCCAGTAATACAAGTGGACAAGAAAATTTAAAAATATATCGATCCACTTCCATATGCAAGATTTGAAATTCTCTATAAATCTGCACATCTCTCAAACGGTTCGCTATAAAATACTTGTCCTTATTTACTTGTTGCCTCTTCTTTTCTTTGGAAATCAAAACATCAAGCCAAAAAGTTGTAATAGTATAATGAAAAATGGCAAATAATAAACCCAATAAAATAGGGCACCAGCAAAATACAAATACGTAAGTAAATGCAGGAATCAGCAGAATTCGTAATGCGAGGCAGTCGACAAAATGGAGCCATGTTTCTATAAAGTGCACTGTAGGCGTCCATTTAAAAATCACTAGAATACATCCTGCTAACACGGATATCACAAAACCCAGAATGAATGAACAGTTTGTCAACGTAATGATTTTTTTCAATTTCTTGACCAGGCGGTATTTTTCCTTTCCTTCAAAATGCATTTCTAATGAAAAAAACAAATTTTCCTTTTTCTTATATTTTTAGTAAAGATATCAATGCTTAATTGTCTATTATACATTTGTTGATTACCGATATATTTTTTGTCTAACGCAGACAATTCCATAGCTAGTTGAAAAAAATGCATTAATCTGTATTTATTGCAATGAATATATACGTGAGAAGCTGCGCTTGTTGACAGTACCACTAACGTTGTTGTGTAGACAATTATGTACCCGGCATGAAAAGTGGGCATAAATATTTCCATTAAAAGTATTCCCAAAATGTAGACATTGAAAACACAAATTCCACCAATGACTGAGTAAAGCCAGTAAAATCTGAATTTGCTTGAAGTTAAAGAGAACTTTTTCGTTTCCGGAAACCAGTTTGCAACTGTACACCACAGGGTCTCCGCATAAAAGTTGAAATATTTATCCATTATATATTCTGCTACAATAGAAGTCATTTTTGAATGGGCTGGATATTTATTTTAGACAAATGACTTTCCGGGTAAACGAACCCTTTGAATTTGGATATAGTAGATGTAATTTATATCTGAAATGAATTATTGTTTTTTGTTTCTGGTAGTTTTATTTGGTTAAGAAATCAAAATATCTATTTTGGGAATCTGATATATGTGTCGAAATTCTGTTAAAAACGAAACGTTTCTGTAGTGAAGGGTTAAAACGTTGTATGTGTGAAATTAATGCAGACATATAAACTAATTATTGCCATATCAAGTAAAAAAATGACACAAGTCTGACAGAAACATGATTTCTACCTGATCTACAGAGTGTTTCTGCTAAAAGTCTAAATGGGACACTTGCAATGTATGAAGAACAGCTTGTTTATTTAGATTGCCTACTTTTGGCTTTACGCGGAAAATTTTAGCGAAAACACTATATATTTTGAAAATAAATCAAAACTTGCAATAATCTTTTAGAAGCAGTATTTTAAAATGTCTTACAAATGCCGAAAATTCAATTCGTTGATTATTCCAGATTCTCAGTTGCCAACATTATGTGTACCTATTAATGTATTGTGATACCTGATAAAATTACTCAGGATATAAAATAAGTATTCCCAAAGTGGAACTTTGCTGAACAAGGAAAGCTGGATGACTAATAATAGTTTCTAATATTCACTATGATAGCGTCCAGGTACAAAAAAGTCGATTCTCTATCACCGGAAATGGAAAAGAAATACATTTGTACGACTATTTTATTTTTATTTGACATTTAGCAAAAGTCATTGCTGCATTTAGCTTATCTTACTTCATTTTGTTGGCCTTCTAAGAAAAACGCTGTTTTGTCATTGCACATTGTTTTACACACATCGATAAAAGGTTAGATTTAATTTTTTGTTTCAAATTGGTTTAACTTTTACTTCATGATGAGTAATCAATTATCATGTGATGACGAAAATGTGCAACAGAACAAATAATATATTATATTTCATACACTGTAATTTTCAGTAACTGAATAATCCAGTTATGAAAAAAGGAAAACAATAAATTCATGGTAATACAATTGTAATTCATAATCGAATATGTGTCCTTTCTTTATGTTTTCTTGCTCATGTTTCCAAAATTCAAGATTTCCAGCAAAAGTGGTGGATAATTAAATTGAAATCCAAACAGTCAATCAGAAATGGAAAATACAAGACTATTATTTTTATCTAATTTTGAGGGAAGTTATACGGATCAGAAATACTTTTTATCTTGCTAAGTATAGCTATATAATTAAATTAGATACTGCGTTGAAAGGTTGTTTTGTTTTGACAATATTTTCTGACAAAATTTTAAAGTAGATTGATAAATGGTGCAACTTAAGTTGTGCGTTGGCTAAATGTTATTCGTGAGTTATTTTGAGGATTTCATAGCTTATATGCACTGTTGTGCTTTATAAAGTCCTTCGGATATAATCTGATGATGAAAACAATTTCTTTCATCATGTTTAATGCTTTTCTCTAAAAGTGTATGATGAACTGATGACATTTCGATATATTTGTGTAACTACTCACGGGAATGTTAAATGAACACAAAGGTAACGCCTCTTACAAATTCTTTCGTAAAAGTCAAAGGGTTACACAATAAATGAAAACAGTGATATTTATTAAAAGTGGAGCATTGGTTCTACAGTATAAGCTGACCACATTTTAAGCACAGCAAAATGGGGACATTTGTCACTAAATTAAGGGGAGGGGAAGCCCTTCCTTTTACAATATTAATTATAAAGGTTGAAAAATATGAACAAACTTGAAAACAGTCATTGGTTTTTGGATTGCAATTTTAACCTCCTTGTACGTTTTTATTTATTGTTATTTTTGTTTATTGTTTTTGGAACAATAAATTTTCACTTGAAAAATTGGAACAATAAATAACCCTGTGATTTTGGAATTTTTGTTTTAGGAACTTATTATTATAAGAGTACGGTAATTATGATACAGATATATTACTAATATTTACTGAAAGTAATAAAGTGATTGTGTTTAGTGTAACTGCGTTCATGTAGCTAAATGCAGTAGCTTTTTGTAAGAAGAAAAACGGTCCTGCAGAAACCTTCAATGGAAGGCAACTTAATGCGGTTTTTCTAATAATTCTGTTTCTGTCACTTGTGAACAGTTTTAAAAAATGGGCTGATTTGGTATAAACTGAAGCTCCGAACGGCAAGGTAAAAAATATTAATATTATGAGAAATAAATCTGTTAGAGGTACCAGAGGGAACACAAAGATTGGAATTTTTGAGTGCATAGAAAAACAACAAAATGTAGAGAGCATTATAAGCAAGGCACCGCCCAGTAATGCAACTGGACAACCAAATTTTAAAATATATCGATCCGCTTCCATATGCAAGATTTGAAATTCTCTATAAATCTGCACATCTCTCAAACGGTTCGCTATAAAATATTTGTGCTTATTTACTTGTTGCCTCTTCTTTTCTTTGGAAATCAAAATATTAAGCCAAAAAGTTGTAATAGTATAATGAAAAATGGCAAATAATAAACCAAACAAAACAGGGCACCAGCAAAATACAAATACGTAAGTAAATGCAGGAATCAGCAGAAGTCGTAAAGCGAGGCAGTCGAAAAAATGCAGCCATGTTTCTATAAAGTACACTGTAGGCGTCCATTTAATAATCACTAGAATACATCCTGCTAACACGGATATCACAAAACTGAGAATCATTGAACAGTTTGTCAACGTAATGCCTTTTTTCATTTTCTTGACCATAAGATATTTTTCCGTTTCTTCAAAATATATTTCTAAGAAAAAGGCAAAGTTAATTTTCCTCAAATACATTTTTAATAGAAAAACATATTTAATTTTTATTTTATTAAGATATCAATACGTAATTGTGTTGTGAAATTGCTCATTACCGAAATATTTTTTGTCTAACACAGACAACTCCATAGCTAGATGTGAAAACTTTGTCATTCTGTATTTATTACAATGAATATACAGGTGAGCAGTTGCGCTTGTTGACAGTACCACTAACGTTGTGATGTAGACAATTATGTACCCGGCATGAAAAGTGGGCGTAAATATTTCCATTAAAAGTGATCCCAAAATGTAGATATTGAAAACACAAAGTCCAGCAATGACTGAATAAAGCCAGTAAAATCTTTTGTTCGAAGCTAAAGAGAACTTTTTCGTTTCCGAAAACCAGTGTAAAACTGAACAACACAGGGTCTCAGCATAAAAATTGAAATATTTATCCATTATATGTTCTGCTACAATAGAAGTCATTTTGTCAGCCGGAGATTTATTTTAAACAAATGACTTTCCGGGTAATCAAATCCCTTGCTTGAAAGTTCTTTTGTTGGATATAGCAGGTGTAACTTATATCTCAAATGAATGAATGTTTTTTAATTTTTTGTATTCCAATTTGATTAAAAATCAAAGTCTATTTTGAGAATCGGGTATGAGTTGAAATGTAGTTAAAAACGATTCTTTTCTGTAATAAAGGGTTAAAACATTGTATGTGTAAAATTAACGCAAATGATAAACTAATTATTTCCATATCAAGTAAAAAAAATGCCACAAATTTCTACCTGATCTACAGAGTGTTTCTGCTAAAAGTCTACATAGGACACTTAATGCAATTTATAAAGAAGAACTTGTATATTTAAATTGCTCTTTTTTGGCTTGCCTGGAAAACTTTAGCGGAAACACTTTGTATATTTCGAAAATCAATCAAAACTTGCAGTAATCTTATGGAAGCAGTTTTTAAAGTTGTTACAAATGCCGAAAATTAAATGCGTTGACTATTTCAGGTTCTCAGTTGTCAAAATCATGTGTGCTTATTGTGATAGCTGGTAAAATTAAACAGGATATAAAATAAATATTCCCGAAGTGGAACTTTACTGAACAATGAAAGCTGGATGACTAAAAATAGTTTCTAATATTCGTTATGACAAAATAGTAGATTCTCCATCACCGGAAATGGCTCCCCATTACATTTGTACAACTATTTCATTTTTATTTGGCATTTAGCAAAAGTCATTGCAGCATTTAGCTTATCTTACCTTATTTCTTTGGCCTTCTAAGAGAAACGATGTTTTGCCAATCCACATTGCTTTACATACGTCGTTAAAAGGTTAGATTTAATCTTTTGTTTTAAATTGGTTTAACTTTTACTTCATGATGAGTAAATTAATTATCCTGTGATGACGAAAAATGTGCAACAGAACGAATAATATATCATATTGCATATACTGTTTTTATCAGCTGCATATATTCAACTGCATTAAGTTTAAATTCTAATAGTACAGTAACATTTCAGAATCCAAATGACTTGGTATTTAAAATTCGTCAAATGACGTAATTTTTATAAACTGAGTATTCCAGCTATGAAAAAAGGGAAACAAAAAATCCATAATAGTGCAATTGTAGTTCATTATCGAAACATGTGAGCTTTCTTTGTTTTCTAGCTCAAGTTTCCAAAATTCAAGATTTCCACCAAAAGTGATGGATAATTCAATTGAAATCCGAACATTTTCTGAAGTAGAATGAGAAAAATTCGAACGTTCCAATTTATGTGTAGAACAATATACGCCACAGTAAAGAAGAAAATTTGACGACCACAGCAAAAGGGCACCAAATAAAAGTCAATCGCAAATGGAAAAATACAAGTCTATTATTTTTATGTAACTTTGAGGGAAGTTAAACATACGGGTCTGAAATACTTTTTTTCTTGCTAAGTATAGCTATATAATTAGTTACTGCGTTGTAAGTTTGTACAACTATTTTGTTTTGACAATGTTTCTACATGACAAGATTTAAAGTAGATAAATGGTGCAATTTAAGTTATGCGTTGGCTTAATGTTATTTGCGAGTTATTTGGGTGCATACAGTTTTTACACTGTTGTGCTTTATACAGTCCTTCGGATATAATCTGATGATATAAACAATTTATTTCATCATGCTTAATGCTTTTCTCTAATAGTGTATGATGAACTGATTTGTATGAACTGTATTTCGATATATTTGTGTAACTATTCAATGAATATTAAATGAACACGAAGAGAAGGAAACTTCGCCTATAAAATCTTTCCTAAAAATTCAAATTAATGCCAATGTAAGAAGTTTGGAAGAAAAGAGTTCTAGCGCATGAAGGCAAAAAGTTTGCCTACTTTTCACTCTTCATAAAAAGTTTCCTAACGGAGTAGAAAAACACATGTATTTTTTCATGATGCATCCTGGCCTTAAACCAAATCAGAGGGATATTTCTCTTTCACCATGTTTTACCCTTTACACAAATTTTCAGATAACTTTGACACTATATTATTTCAGACTTATATTTAAAGCGGCTTAAAATCAAAGGATATTGTCCTAAAAAATCATTTTTTTGGCTTAAAAGGAAATTAGCAGCCAATGAATGGAAAGTGGAAAGCGCGCGTAATGCGAGAAACTGCGAAAAATTGCGAGAAATGCGAGAAATTGTGATAAACTCCTTGAAGTGGAAAAATCGTTCAGTTATTACAGCGCTTTGATTTCCTGGCAGTGAAAATCGTTATCTAAAATTAAAACAGTTTTCTATAAGGCCTGAAAAGAAATTGAATCAAATTCGAAATCTTATGCTGACTATACAAAAGTAAACAACAACGAAGTGTAAGAAGTATCTACCAACAGTTAATTTATCCAGATAATATCTGGGTAAATATATAATATTAATATATCTGGATAAATATATTATAAGTTATTTTGCGAGTTTATGGCCCGGAGTTAGCAAATAATTCTGATAATTGTCACATTAGTGACAATAAATGGTTTCTCATAGCCCCAATTTCAGCTAATTTTCATTTATCACTTTTTCGCACTGCCAATAACGTAGTGCGAAATGCTTAAGGCGAACACTGAGTCATACTATCATTCGAGTGACATGGATATCTGCGATTCGGACAACGATGAAAATAGCGGGGAAGCTAGTAGAAAGACAAGAGCATCCTGAAACTGGAGTGATATCACTTCTGGCACTGAAGATGAAGTATTTGAAGTAGACCCTGCATTCAGAATTGCAATGACGACAAAGCATCTTCTGCAACTGTCAACTTATAGGAGCAACGTTTTAACGAATGCCTCATATATATTAAATTACAACGGTTTCGCATTGATTCTCTTTACTTTGCAATTACAATAAAAATTTAAAAAATTTAAGCCAAAATCAACATAATACAAATACATATAATAATCCACAATCCTACTTTTATAAGCCACAAACCTTTTAAGGCAAATAAAATGATTTTTTAGGACAATAACCCTTGTTTTTAAGCCGCATTAAATTGCAGCCATTATTTCAAAGGGGACATCGTAGATTTAATTTCCTGCAAAAGATACTAATTTTGCGCTAAACGAAATTCTTTCGCCATTTTTTACTGTTTATGCAAAATTTCTGTGAATTAATATGACTAATAATTAATATAAGTAATTAATATGTTTATTTTAAGAATAAACAAGAATTGGTAACAGCGACCTGGGTAGATAGAGTTAAATATATTTGTAGACATATGTTAGTTTTCTAGATAAAGGGGAAAAAGGGGGATGCCAAAAATAAAAAATTATAAAGGCACAAGAAGATTTTTATGTCAATAACGGTCATAATGAAGAAAACTTCAAAATTTCCTGGGTTTCCATTTGCACGGCCACAACCTTGTGACCATTTACCGATGCCAGCACAAACTTATACTTATTTAGATTATCTGTAAATAATTTTAAAAAGACCCGAGAGCGAGGATATAATTTTTTATTTCGGTTGATGTAACCTACAAGTATTTAATAAACGAACTTTTTATAACAATATTATTTTTAGAACACTGAAAATTCCAGGAAAGCCCTTCCGCTGGAGAAATCAGGTGAAAAGTGCATTTTATTACATACTTCCTGCATGCAGCAACCCACACATGAGAATATGCGCGCAGTTACAGTGAAAAGACCGCCCACATATTCCCAACATTGGTAAGGGCCATTAGGCGACCCCTTCTCTCCCTCCTTGACTGCCTGCCTCACCTGGCAAGAACGCTACTAGAAATAAGATTAGATAAGATTATCAGAAAGATTATATTTGCCTTTGCCCTTGTCTGCATTTCAGTTAAAGTTGAATTGCATTTCTGCTGTTTCTCTCCCACATATTCTGCGTTGCACTCACACTCCACTGGATAGTGTTTGAAATTTCAAGTAAATTGTTCAAATCCAGTCTGGAAATTTTACGAAGTTTGCCATTTCCAACTCACCATTAATTACTGTTAAAATTTCACCTTCGACACGTGACCATCCAGGTAATTTTTACAGTTTTCTTTCACCTATACCGACTTTCTTTCTTAGGGTGTCAGCCATATTAGTGATCCCAATCTTGTTCAATTCTGTCCTACATATTAACTCTTGGATTACGGTTCTTCACTTTAAAAATTTTGACAACAATTTTTGTGAACAAATTAAAAAATATTTAATTCTGATTTTTTTAAAAAGGGGAAAATTATTTATTAAACATTTCTTCAAAACCCGGGAAGTTATTTTTAAAAAACCAAATGTGTTTTTAAATAAAACTATTTAAAAAAATAATCCAGATGGAATAATATTTTGAAAGGCGACTTTACTGTATATCAGCTAAGTAGGACCCATTATTTAATTGATGAAAAATTGACGCTGTAAGCCCTGGCACTACATTTCGTCCCATTTATGTGATAAGCAGTAAATTGGGATTCAAAATTTTATTTCAGCAGAATTTAAGAAACTTTATTTCATCTAAAAAATAATTGGCATGTCAGCATTTCAACTTCAACATTTCAGAAATGATTAATAAGTATTTTTTTAATTTGTAGTAAATAAATACGGTACCGAGTTTTGCACAGAACGAGGGTTCACAGAAATTGTTGTCAAAATTTTTGAAGTAAAGAATAACTTTGATATGCAAAACTGAGACTTATGTGCACTGCTGAGATTTGATTTCTGGAACCCTTTACATGCAAATCTTGAAACTCTTAAGAAACTTTTTCTTGTAAAGATATTTATATTTAAATATTTTCTATACGTAATGCAATTACAGTACATAATGAGCCAATGTTGCATTTAGTCGATTTAGTTAAAGTTGGATCGCATTTCTACTCTGTTTTGGACAGAACTCGGTTTGAGTTTAAAAACGCTGTTGTTTCTATTTTGGCTGGTAAACTGAATTTTGGAAGTTATTGATTATTATCAAATTAATAATTTTGGTAATTTTATAATTTTAGAACAATGAGTCACCAACACCCACTAAATAAATTTGTCGCTAAAATTCCGGAAGGGGAAAAATTCACGACAGTGACTGCTACATCTCCGGGGGCCATGCAGGCACAACGCTGGCCTGACAATTCAGTGGTTGTGACATTTCAGTCCACTAACCAACAACCACCCCCCATGGTCGCTGTTAATTGGTAAGTAATAAACTAGGTATTTTAAGTTTTCAAATTTCTCATTAAATTCGCATGTCGTTTAGATAACTAAAAAACAAGCTTCTTCTGCTTGTGCAGGTTAATTTATTTAAGCTTTGATCAGTTTTTAAATTTTTAGTCAAAATATTGATTAGTTGCTCGTTGTTCTATCTTCAAACAAATTAATTTTCCAAAGATGCAGCTAAAGATTCCGTGTTTCATGCAATTATTTGGTAATCATACGTTTTAATTTGCAAATAAATATATTTCGCAATAAATGAAACTTTCCCAAAATTTTGTTTACTTTTTGTTGTCAGGAAATAATTCTGAAACTTTTACTTTTAATACATTGTACAAATAATTTATTTAATTATAATTTACAACACAGTATTGTAATACGAACTAAATAGTGGTTTCTGTATTATTCAGTGGAATACCCGGTACCCCCACACCCAGAAAAAGTAACGTCCCGCCACCTTCACCGTCTACGGGAGATTTTTCCTCGTCACCGTGCTACTCTTCAGTGTCCACGCCTGGATCACCAGAAGTGGCCCCTTGCCAAGGCACTTTGACCCCGCCGACCACTCCCCGTCAACGCTACTACGTCACAAGAAGTAGCAGTGACAGCAAGACAAATAATTGAGGTATCTTGAAATTTTAATTTAATTTTTAATTAACACCAATTTCAATTGTACATTTTATTTCCAGATACAAAAATTAAAGGTGATTACTTATTAATTATTAAATTTAGTTGTACATTTTAATTACTATAAGGAATAATGGTTCTTAATTATTAACCTAATGATTTTTTATATTTGAATCTTAGATCCAGTGGAAAATATTTTTTGATTTTTCAATAATACTTTTTGAGAAATAAAACAACTCACTGATAAACGATCGTATTTTATTTTATTATTTTTTCTTAAATAATTGACTTGTATGGAGATTACAGGAATTGCACCAATTATTTTTAAATATTGAAATATTTGATATTTATGTTCGCATTAATTTAAAGAAGAATAAGGGGCCAGAAATACGGTTTCTTGTGTTATATAAAATTGGGATAAAAAGATTAGTTGAGGATTTTGGGCAACTTTTTGAGGTTCATTTTTAATTGAGAATTTCATAATAAAGATTAGCAATTTGTTTTAAAACTTGAAGCAGAGGTAACAAATTGGAGTAATGATAGTTGAGACTGTATAAATATTTATTAGGCAAAGCGATTATTTTTATTGAGGGAAACCAATTAATTTTGAGATAAACTAAAATATGAGTCAATTAATTTGCACTACCTAAATATTAGAAAAACTCCATCAAATTGTTCTCCTTCTGCTAATTCAAAAACTACATCAGAAATATTAAACCCCATTAGAAAAATTGAACTCTTCCAGAATAAAGAATTAATATATTAAGATTAAGAATTAATATTGCACCAGAATAAAGGATTTTTTCATTAAGTTAGGTTGAATGTTAATTGACAGCCTAAATTAAACACGAAATACATAATGCATAAAGTCCTACGACTGGAAGACCATATTCAGAGACTAAACCACGGTTGCCGCCTCATTCCTCAACCACGTGGCTCTACCTGTAAAATGTACAGCATGTGAAAACTTTTGCTTTTGCCATGCTTCCAAGCACAACTCCTCGTGCTTAGTACGTCTTTCAGTAAACAGTAACAATTATAAACAGTCCTAACCGCATTGTTGGTAATTAAATAGTTAATTACCCTTTCCTTTTATTCCCCAGCCTTTAATTTTAACGTTAATTAACCGGCTGTAAAATGGGGAAGAAAACTAAAATTGGAAAACAGCGGAAAGATAAATTTTATCATCTGGCCAAAGAGACAGGTAAACAAAAAATATCCATTTTAATAATTAAAAGATACATTCTACAAAATTGAAGTTTTATAGCATTACGGAATTAAAATAAAATTCCATTTTTAATGTTTTTAGGATACAGGTCTCGTGCGGCATTCAAATTAATACAACTGAATAGGAAATTCGAGTTTTTACAAAAGTCAAAAGTTCTAGTTGATCTCTGTGCTGCCCCAGGAGGATGGATGCAAGTTGCTGTAGAGCATATGCCAGTGGCGAGTGTTATTATTGGTAAAAAACATTTTTATAACTAATATTTTGCAAACCTAATAACAAAAGCTATTCACACATTGCAAATTTATTCCTAAAATGCAAAACAAATGTGTAAAGACACTTATAAACTTTTAAAAACATTTAATTTGCATAATACTTTTAAACAAGTGACGTTTTTACTTAATAATTATATATTTTGTGGACAGGTGTTGATCTTTTCCCAATTAAGCCGGTATCGGGTTGCATTGCAATTCAGGAAGACATCACAAGTCCTCGGTGTCTGGCTCTTCTTAAAAAGGAATTGAAAACTTGGAAAGTTGATGTGGTTTTAAATGACGGAGCCCCCAATGTTGGTCAGAATTGGATTCACGACGCATACTCACAGTCCTGCCTCACTCTGAGTGCCCTTAAACTAGCCACTGATTTGTTACGACCCGGAGGATACTTTATTACAAAAGTTTTTCGGTCCAAAGATTATAATGCCCTCATATGGGTGTTCCAACAATTTTTTAGCCATGTATTCTCAACCAAACCTGCAGCATCCAGAATTGAATCTGCTGAAATTTTTGTTGTGTGCAAAGGATATATTGCTCCAAGTACAATCGATCAAAAATTATTAGATGCGAAGTATGTTTTTGAAGATATTGAGGCTCCCGAAGGAAAAAAGCAATTACAAACTCTTCTCACCGAAATTGGGTAAATATTAACAGTCATTACTCACATTTTGTAGAAGTTCTTCATTTTGCTTGCTAATTAATAGTTGTGATATCTTAATTTACATGTAATACTTGAATATTTTAAATTCAGAAAGAAGAAGAAGGCGGAGGGATATCCTACAGGGGAAAATCTTTTATACCGGCCCATTAATGCCAGTGAATTTGTACGAAGTGCGGATCATATTGAACTTCTGGCTAATACATCTCAGGTAATTATTGCATATAAATTAAATATAATATTTTAGCAAAATTGTAAATTGCTTAATGTAATACTATACCTAGTTTAGTATTGTTATTGGTAGTGATTTTATTACACCTTCAAAACATTCCGTTTTTCTTATAAGAAAGTCGTCTTCTTTTCCCAAAAATAATCAAATTATCAAAACAATACTATTTTACCACAAAAGTAGTCACTCAGTACAAGAATATTCATTTTTTCAAAGATAATATTTGCGTTGTGTAAAATTTTATCGTTCCATTGCCTATTGCTTATTTAAAAATGTGTACAAAGCAATAAAAAATGTACAACTGACGCAGTTTTACCAATGAAAAATGAATCTTCTTGTTCTGGGTGATGATTGTTGTGGTAAAATAATATTATTATGATAAATGTATTACTCTTGTGTAAGAACTACGATTTTCAAGTATGAAAAACTCATTGTCTTTGTGGGTAGTTAAATAAAAGCTTTATTTATTTTTGACAGATTATTCTGGATGAGGAGTGGATCGAAAAGAATTCCAAAACTACGAGTGACATCAAAGATTATTGCAAGGACGTGAAAGTTTTAGGAAGAAAGGAAATTAAATCGTTGATAACGTGGCGAAAAGCTCTGAAGTTAGTAAACTCCATGGAAATTTAAAACATTTATTATTTATTTTTGATAAATAGTAAATATTAATCGTTGATATTTACTTTGCAGTGACAAACTTGCTCAGTTCTCTAAGTTGAAAGCTGAAAAGGACATCGGGGAGAGCAAAGCCGTGGAGGTGGAGGAAGAGAGCGACACGGAAATGAAACTAGAGGAAGCGATCGCGGAAATGAAGGAAAATGTATTGAAGGAGGAGAGGCGTAAAAGAAAGAAGATGATGAAGGAGAGAAAGAAAATTGTGGAGAAAACTAGTTTGAACATGATTATTCCCGGGGATATTGGTCCCACCGATACATCAGAAGACTCGCTGTTTACTCTGAAGAGTTTGAAAACTAAAACAGATGTGGAGAACATGACTATCAAACCAGAAATGCCGGAAGTGGAAACACAGGAGTTGGATGATGACGAAGAACTAAAACTTTTCGAAACTAAAAGAAGACAGAAGTTTGTACAGTTCAGTAAAGAAGACGAAATCCTCGATAGCAGTGGACGGTACAGTATTTTATTAAATTTTAATTTCTTTCAGGCATAAAATCTCAGTTTGCAACAAAATTAAACTCATTTTGCCATAAAATAACTCATTTGCCTCATAAATACCACTATTTCAAATAGAGCACAAGAATGAAAGCAATTTTTAATTAAAACTCAAAATCTTTTAATTTTATTACCGTTTACCATAATTATGATTCCCATTTTGGATTTATGGTACACTGGACCTAATTGTTACTGAATTGAAATGATTGTAAATGTTCATTAGGGTATATTTAGAGTATTAAGTAAGGTATTTTAAATTTAATTATGGTAAACTATTTTAATTCTTGTACTGCTTTTTAAATTATGGTTCTTTGAAAACATTTGTAAAGCAAATGAGTTATTTTATTGTAAAGGGAGTTTCTATTATTATGGCATGACTCAAAAAATTGAAAGACTTTAAGTATTATTTGCTCCGGTTTCTATTAATTATGATAATTTTAGAATGTAAGTTAATAATTGCTTTGTAAAATCAGGTATTACAAGAAAATCGACAGTGATGGAGAAGATTCTGGAAGAGAAACTGACAGCGAAGAAGATCCGGATCTGAAAACAGGTTTAGGAATTAATGAAAATGAAGCTGACCTGGAGAATGATGATTTTGACATTGACGAAGTGGCTCCTATTACTTCCCATCCGCTCATTACCGATTTGGACTACAGTAATAAAAGCCAGAAGCGCCTTAAGAAAGCCCAAATGTGGTTTGACAAGGTAAAAACTTTTTGTATCAAAGAATATATAGTAAATCAGTGTATTGTACAGGGTCATTAATTATTGTTTTATTTTTAGGATGTATTCGAAGGTCTTGAAGACGATGTTGATGAGGATATAGAATTAAATAAGCTGGCGGAGTCGTTTGTTCAGAAGGGAGCGCAAGTCTTGGGTTATGTCCCCGAAAAACCGAAAGAAAAGAAGAAAGTTTCAAAAGTAGACGGAGAAGAAAAACCTAAAAAGCGAAAAAAGGATGATTTAGAAGTAGTCACCTCAAATGAACCCAGTATGAATACAAACTTATTATTCGCACTAACCTATCTAAATAAATATTAATTGATTAATAATTAAATGACTTTAATTTAAGAGCAAATGAAATCATAAAAATGATATATTTTATTTTATGTATTAATTGTGATGAATAATTTATAATATCTGAAATTTTAGAAAAGAAGAAAGGAAAACTGGACATAGAAGGATTAGCACTTGCTACTGTGATGGTACAGTCGCAGAAGAGTAAAAGGGATTTATTGGACGAAGGATGGAATCGATATGCCTTTGCTGACCCTGGTCTTCCTGACTGGTTTCTGGCGGATGAAAAGAAACACATGAAAAAAGCTTTGCCCGTCCCAGAACAACTTGTCGATGAATACAAAAACAACTTAAAGGTAAAATCAAGGCAAATTGAAACTATGGTTACCAGGAGCTATACAAGGTATGGAAATAGTTATTTACAAAATTCACTCAGAACCACTTATGGGGATTATAGCGCTATGCTTCCAAAAATAATGAGAAATTGCTGTACTTTAATTTAATTTTTAGGTATACTCTTGAAAATTATTGTTTTCTATTATACCAGGGCAGAAATTATTATTTCTCCCCAGAAATAATACTTTTACCCTAAAGATTACTAATCCTTCATTCAAATATTATAAACAAGCATTACTTATGGTATGCGATCAAATCTAAATTAAAAGTGAAATGAATTTAAAAAAAATATTACTTTGGTCATCAGGAGATAAACGCTCGTCCGATTAAGAAAGTAGTGGAGGCTAAAGCAAGAAAGAAGAAGCGTGCCATTAGGAAATTAGAGAAGACGAAAAAACGAGCCGAAGCAATTTTAGAAAAGGGTGACATGACGGAAACCGAAAAGGCAAACCAGCTTAAACAGTGAGACTTCTTTAATACTATTTCCAACTGTTTAAAATGCCTCAAATTGTTGCTATTCCTCGAAAATACTCTTAATACCTCATAATTTCTTTAATTTACCAGGTTATACAAGAAAGCGAATACGACGAAAAAGAAGGAAGTGACTTACGTTGTGGCCAAGAAATTCAATGCTGGAAAACGGATGAAAAGACCTGCGGGATTGAAGGGACCTTATAAAGTGGTTGATCCTCGTATGAAAAAAGATTTGCGGAAAATGAAAGCCGCATCTAAAGGGAAGGGAAAGGGGAAAGGAAAAGGTGGAAAGGGGGCTAAGGCAGGTGGAGGTCACAGTGGAAAGGCTGGAAAAGGCAGAGGGCGGCATTAATCAAGATTTTATTTATATTTATATGTAACTGAAAATTTAACGTGTGCTGTTAAGTTTACGAAAACGTATATATACAATAAATGCACCTTCTTGTTTATTAAGTGGACGAAGTCTACCTTATAATTTTGTTTTAACTGTCTGTCTGCCTTTCTGTCTGTCTGTCTGTGTGTCAGTTATTGTGTGAGTGAAAACGGGTGCTCCATAACTCAAGAACGCCACTAAGGATTTCCCTCAAATTATTTTTAATAAATCGTGCATTGAAATACCTGAAATAGCATATCTGAGTTCGAAGATGAGAACTCTCTGGCCATTGACCTTTGAATAAACAATTAAAGAAATTCAACTAAGAGCAAATCAAATGG
Organism: Yoshiicerus persimilis; assembly: GCA_020352615.2. Classification (NCBI taxonomy): domain Eukaryota; kingdom Metazoa; phylum Arthropoda; class Collembola; order Entomobryomorpha; family Tomoceridae; genus Yoshiicerus; species Yoshiicerus persimilis. The sequence continues at coordinate 8,386,837 of CM036941.2, forward strand.
AGGGAGTAACTATGACCCTCTTAAGGTAGCCAAATGCCCTGTTATCCATTTAGTGACAAAAAGGAATGGAGCACCGGAATTCCAACTGCAACTGTCCCTATCTACCATCAATCAAAGCCACGTTACGTTAAGGGAACTGGGTTGGGCTTACCAAGGGTGGTACCGTGGTGTATTACTAAGGGTGGTACAGTGGTGAATTACCAAGAGTGGTACCGTGGTGAATTACCAAAAGTGGTACCATGGTGAATTACCAAGAGTGGTACCATGGTGAATTACCAAGATTGGTACCGTGGTGAATTACCAAGATTGGTACCGTGGTGAATTACCAAGATTGGTACCATGGTGAATTACCAAGATTGGTACCGTGGTGAATTACCAAGATTGGTACCGTGGTGAATTACCAAGATTGGTACCGTGGTGAATTACCAAGATTGGTACCGTGGTGAATTACCAAGATTGGTAATGTGGTGAATTGACAAGAGTGGTACCATGGTGAATTACCAAGGGTGGTTCAGTGGTGTATTATCATTATCAAGTGTGGAAGCGTGGTGAATTACCAAGGGTTGTACCGTGGTGAATTACAAAGGATGGTACTGTGGGTTATTCCCAAGGGTGGTACCTTGGTGTATTACCAAGCGTGGTACCTTCAATTTTATTTACCCAAACTGCATATGTATCAGTAATATTTAGTATTTCAGTGGTTTTTACCCGAACAGCTGTCTCTGCTGTGTGTTCGATAAGGAAACCATTCAAAGGTTTCTTTGTCTGGTTCAGCTTCCACTAAAGCATCTACTTTTTTGCACCCCACTGCAGTACCTAATTGAAAATCATTTAATTGAATTTAATTGAAAATCATTTCATTAGTTATTCATTTTAATTAAAATTATCACCAAAAATTGTAGCAGTGAATTAGTAATCTTTGAAAACGTAAAGATTACTTTTGTAAGTTGTTTCGCTGCTTCCTCTTTGGCCCATTTCTTTGCTAAAATGTTAATCAAAATAACTAGCCAGGTTGCTTGAAATATAAGGACACATTTCAAATTCTAATATCAAGAGAAAATTTTCCTTTACAGTAATGCAAATAAATAAAATGAAATTGTAATTGAATTACTTCTGAGTGCTCCAACAATGTGACTTTTCGAAGCAATAATAACGTGCAATGTAACTGCGAGATTCTAAAGTCAAGCAGCATAGGGCACGTGGTGCTAAAGTTTACGACATGCTTCTATAATGCATGTATGAGCGGGTAAACACATACATATGAATTAGAAGCATGTCGCAAGTTTTAGCACCCTGTACCATATGTTGCGGAACTTTAGAACCTCGCTGTATATACCTATACTGATAACGCAGAAAGTTCCAGGCAAGGAACTTATGCTTCTTCAATTATGCTGAAGTCTGATGGTTTCAGACCACGCAGGTTTTACCTATAAGAATATAAATATTGTAAAAACGCCCAGATTACCCGGGACTTGCTTTTTCGGATCTTAGGTTTATGCCCTAAATGTTTTGGTAGAAGTCCCTCAACGTTTAAAAATGTTAGTTATCGGAAATGCCTTTAAGTCTAGTATTTTCATAGGATGCGATTTCTAATTCCAATTTATGAGAAAATAAATTGTGAACATGAATTGATGATTCAAAAGAAAAATGAATTGACGGTTTTAAGTTCGTGTTCTCTGCTTGGTTTCTCTTACCCAACTGACTTCTTTATTTCTCTTTGTATATCTTTACCATTATCTCATTGCTGTTTACACATATTACATTTGTTTTCATCTTTGTCATCTTATACAAGAACACCATTAAATTTTATCACTAAAGTAATTACACATTTTATGACTATGTTCACACCACATTCTATCTCTACTTATTCTTTCATTACAATATTTTACTATTATTATAAAAGTAAATATTGACAATTTGATTATAATGTATTGGAACTAATGTACAATTACGGGATCCTCCATTAATCATGTCAATCAGTTGTCCTAATGTGCAATTCTGAAAATTAAAAGAAGAAATAACGGTTATTTACATCATGTAAGATTATTAGTACATTTTAAAAAACTGTAATGGTTAAAGGGAACTTTGTATTGCAACATAGAGGTAGAGGGACTCTTTGTATTAATAGTAATTCTTGCAATGTTTTGCCTTTATTGATGAAATATTTTCACTTGTAATAATTGCGACTGAGAAGCTGTAAAAATTTCATTGCTGGACACAATGCATATTTGGAAATAAATAACCTATCAAGTTTTTTATTTTGTGGCTCAAAATTCTTAAATTATTGGTTGATTATGGAATATCAATTGAAATTAGTAATTGCTTTATAACTTTTATAAGTTTATTGGCCAGGAGAGTGACAATGTCCCCCAGGGGTCTCTTGACAAGTCCCCAATTTGAATTTTACGCAAAATGCTTAATTAGTTTTCTATAGATAAATAACTTACCAGAAATGTTAATGTTAATTCCTAAACTGGACTTAAAAAAGGAATAAAGCAAATAAGACAGTTCCACGCATTTTAACAATATTTTTGTCGTATTTTTTCACAGAATAGTAAAGAACACGTTTAATAATGCTTTTTCTAACTGGAGTAAATTCTGTGTACCGCTCCAAAACATAAACAGAGGCCTACTAGAATAGAATAAGACCTGTATAAGATGGAAACTTTTCGATTCTCACATCACAGGATGTAATGCGATTTTATATGAGGCGACAACAAAAAATGGAAACTATTTACGTTAACTGTACTGCTACTTTTGACTTTGTTTTTGTACTTTTTATGTTCAAATTATACTGTTGTGCCCAAAAATCTCAGTGGTAGGTTTTCACACAAAGTATCTGACCGTTCTTAATAATTCATGTTTGTATGACAGTATCCTGGTGGAAGTTTCGTATGTCGATTAAAGAATATTTTACCAAATGCTTACAATTACTCAATACAAATTATCTCTTTTAGAAGAACAAGCAACAAGGGAAGGTCTCTCTGAAACAAACCTGTTTTTTAAAAACTTCCTTTGAGATTCTATACTTATTGGTTTAATATGGGGTCATCAGCTAAATCGGTGACATTTAATTTCGCTTAATTAATTTATTGAAAAGTTGTTGCCGATACATTAAATCAACACAATTCTCTATTACATTTTATTATTATAACAATGAAAAGTTTCTTATCCGTGTTTCCAGAGATGCAGCAAACTCTATTCCACCTTTCTACCGTATATAGTATCTTGATGGTAGCTCTTTATGGTCGATTAACGATAAAGCATGCTTTCTGGCCTGTTCGGTTTTGTTTTCACTGTAAAAACTCTGGGCTCTTCCGGTGTATGATATATATATAAGGTTGTACAGTTTTCATCAAATTATGGAAATCTTCAGAACCTAAAAAGTATTAAAAATACTAATAGTTATTTTGTGAAACATTAAAAATAAGTTACTGATTACACTGTCTTACAATTAATAAAAATCGTATGTTTGTACAAGTTCTGGTAGTACATTTCCACGGTTGTTGACGCGTAGATCAATCCGTTCAGAGCTAAATGTAAGCGAACACTTAATTAGGTTTACCTATTTTATCACGTGCATTTTAATATTTGGCAATTTTAACGAAATAATAAGTGTTCCCTGTACAATTATACCCAGAGATTTCGCTACAAATATCTACAGAAGTTTTACCATTCGATTCGGCGACTTGTGCCATCGTAAAATTCCTGGCATCAACGTAAAAGATTCCTTGGTCACAATTAGAGTGATTGGTAACCAAATTCTTTGTAGCCCGACGTCCTTTCTCGAACATTTGAGTTACATGCCTTCGGAATGCATGAATAGCGTCACGAACAAATTCTTTGCTGAGCATGAAGTCGTCAACACGCCAATCCCCAAAGAGCACCAGGGTAACTTTATTTTTAAAGTCAAGTTTATTTATCGAAACTGTGAAATTAGAAGTAATATTTCAATGGTAGATAATAGATACCTGGGCAGCCGTCTCTGCTGGAAGCATCAAATGCAAAATAAAATCATTCCAATATCCAATGTGTTTTTGTCAGGTTCAGCTTCCCCTAACTCATCAATTTTGTTTGTAGCACGCCACTGCAGTAGCAAAAATTTATTTCAAAATTTAATTTCATTACTCATTCTTTTAATTGTACAATAATTAACACCAAAAATTGTAGAGTCAATAGAATATCTTTGAAAACGTCAAGATTTTACTCTTCGAAGTTGTTTCCCTGCATCATGTTTGTCCCATTTCTTTGCTAAAATGTTAATAAAAATAATTAGCCAAATAGCTTAAAATCCAAACTTCTCTATTTTAGGTCACTTTTCTATTAATAATACTCTGAGATAGTTTCCTTTACACTATGGCAAATAAATAAAATAAAATAATAGTTGAATTACCTCTGAGTGCTCCAGCAATGTGACTTTTCAAACGCAAATAATCATCGTTAGAATCCCACTGTTCTCATTTCTAAACTAAATCACAATATTTTATTACATACCCGTTATGCTAACAAAGACCATTGTGGTACTTAATGTTGTGCTTACTTTTTCGACAAGAATTTCTTGTTCGGGGGTCAGTGTAGTCTCACGGTCTTCATCGGCGGCTGTGTTGTTGGCTGAAAAAAGAAATTATTAATTATGTAAGTATTCGTTTATTATAATACTGAATATTATTTTAATTTAAATATTACTATATTCTCCGAGGGATGCCGCATCAATAATTTGAATGCCGACGAGCACGAGTAAGAAAATTGCAGTTGCTGTGACTAAATTCATTTTCAAAAATTTTTTCACTATGATAGTAATTTCTAGAAGATACTAAAGCAATGAGAAGTTCAGTTCAGATATAATTTTCAGCAAGCTTTGCATTTGCAGTCAACTTTTAGAAATCCTTTTAATACTTAATACACGGTTGGGCAATGAAAAAAATGTACAAAAGTAGATCTTCTTCAAGGCATCTTTTATTTCCTTATAGAGTTCAACGACAGAATCATGAACAGTTGCATCTTGCATGACGCACTAAAAATCGTGTTCTGCCGTTCGGCTTATTAATGAAACTGCCCTACCTCTATTTAAAGATTTTTTACAAATGGGCTTGAATACACAGTAACGTAAATGAACTTCAACTTCACACTTGTATTTTTACTACATATTAATGCAAGACAGAGCATGAATATAATTACAATATTGAAAAACTTGCTCTATCCATATAGTATCGATTATAGTGCTACCATAATCTTAAGTTGCATAAAAAGGTATTGCTCCTATCCTAGCCATAAACAAAGATTAGGTATTTGTTTCTCGGCTTGTATTTTTGCAAAGGAGAACTGGACATTTGCGTCATGATCTACTAAAATGTTTTCATTGCACATAGAAATGCTCCCAGTCTTTTTATATAGTAGTAAAACCTAACATCATATTGGGTGTTGCAAAATGATTTATACCTTTCTCACTGACAACGTATACAACCTGGAGAAAGCAAAACTTTTTCACATACTATATGAAAGATGTGCCATTTTTTACCTTTACTGATTTTTTAAATCCAGAGAGGAACCGATTTTCATTCTTTTTTAGATTTTTGAAGTGGCTCGTTTGAAGAAAATGTCCACCAAATGTCGTATCAACATAACAAAGAGTTGCTGTAATGGACATTTCGTGACACCCTGTACACTAAAACACATTTAGGTATTATAGACTGTTCAGAGGAAGATATTCCTATGCATGATATATAAATGGAGTAGCGAAAGAATAACATTTTACGATTTAAAGGAAGAAAGTAGTGAAATGAATGGACAAGACAATAATATTTGTTGGAAAATAACTGCATTATGACGATTATTTTGGAAAAATCAGATTCTAGCAAAATTAGGAAAGTTGTGAAATAATTTTTATAGCCTACTGTCTGTCTGCGCGTTAGTGAAGTACCAAATTGTTTCAAAAAGTTTGGAAACTTATTCAAACTTTCATTTCATTGGGTCTTCGCGAAACTAAATGTAGGTTAAATGGGTTCCCATTCAAAAATTGGCCATCATTTATGCAATTTAATTAGAGTTATTGCACGGACGGACGGACAGACTGCCCTGCATATTCTTCTAAGGTATCCGCGATTAATAGCTAGATATGATTGGAATGTAAGTCCTTCGTAAAGAGCCTATTTCCTAATCACACAGCTGGCGGGGACACTTAAACACTTCTTATTACCAATGGCCGGAGGTAAAATTAGATTTTGTGAAGACTGACGACACGACACTACAAAGACTCCTCGCGCTCCTCATCGGTTTTCAAAATAGTTTCTGTCCTAGAAGGCTTCTGAAGGTGCTAATTAATTATTGCTATTAATTATTCTAATAATTAACCTCTTTTACAATTTTGATAGGTTCAAATCAAATAGAGATGAACGATAAGCTAAAAATGATAAATTGCCAACTTTGTTTTCTTGATAAACATTAATTAATATTTTGTGTTACTTTCAATAGGTATTTGCCTTAATAACGACCAAAGATGACTGACGGAGAACAAGGTGTATCCCATGTGTTATTAGAATCTTCTTCAGATTCAGAGATAGATACTCCACTAACAAAAAAATCGAAAGAACGAAGAGAAGATGAAGATGAGAGCGAATCAGATGCAAGCGAAGACTTCAGCCACTCAAGCAAACGTGAAATCATGGATAAATACAAATATTTAATTGATGAGTGTCAACAGTTTGGCGCCATTGAGGGAATTTATGAGAAATTTATAGGAGATATGACGAAAAATGTCAAAACAGGCGTCTGTCTCAATGCTCGAAGTTTTCATGAAGCTGTAGATAAAGAAACTTACATGGCCTATCTACACGGTAAAGCTGTTACAACTGTAATGCGAACAAAATCAGAAACATTGGGAGGACAGTCAGCTGTATTCAATTTGGATAGTTTTATTCAAAGTGTGAAAAATAGTTTTAAAGGAAACGACGAAGAATTCGTGCCTAGAAAAGCTCAAGTAGAACTGTCAAAGCTATTTGGTGATGCGGCACAATTATCTCCTTCTTTTCAGATGCTTTTCGGGTCCTTTGAAAAATCTAAGGAAAACACAATTCTTCCAGTAAAAGAAAAGACAGTACGTGGTGCTCCTGTCCGAAAACGGTTTGACAACATTAATTCTACCAAGCATGAAGAGGTTATCAAATCTAAAGAGAAAGGGGGCAAGGAAAGCGCGGATCACTTGTCTAAATCCATTTTAGAAGCTTTGAAAAAGCAATATTTAAAAACCAAGGAACCAGTCAATTTCCTGGAATTTACTTTTGATAAGGATTCCTTGGCTCGAACCGTCGAAAATATGTTCTGTGCTGGATTTCTCGCTCGAGATGGATTTATTTCAGTTGCTCACAAGACTTCGGAGCAGTCCAACTCCGTTTTAGTCCTCGAACCTACTGAACCACCGTCTAAGAAAGAAGATCCTGAAAAAGCAAATCGGCAACAATTTATTTGGTCTTTCACCCCGCAGCAATGGAAGAAATTGGCAGAAGAAGCTTCTGGAGATACTATTATTGTGCCTTCTCAAAGGAATTCCAAGAAAAACTAAATTAAGTTGGACGTTTTCCATTTTTATGAAATGTTCAGAGTTTTTGTCACAAGCTTTATTTAAGGCTATACCTCAGAAATTAATTTCTAAGTAACATTTTCTTTGTATATCGTGAAATGAAATATCATATAACCTTCTTGCCTAATTGGAAATGTGGTGCATTATTTAATTAATTAAATATGCACTGACTTAATATCATGTTTATCTACCCATGTCATGTGTACATTTGCCAAGTTTGCTTTGTTATAATTAATTAGAGATATAATTATATCTAGTGAATGAAATAAGTATTAAGCTATCATGTTATATAATATAATAATTTTTCAGGTAAAACAGAACATTGTTTTTATACACATATTTATTGCATACAATCATGTCACTTAAGTTGTTTACATTTCACACATTACTATTTAAATAAACTCTTCATTTTCCATTTTCCTGACTAATGTTTTCCATTAATGCCATTGCTATTATATTTCCCGTGGAAAACAAGTGAAGGTGAAGTATAATCTAATTATAATTATGTATTCAATTAGTAATAACTTTCATTGCATAGCCAAACATCTTATCATTGCTTTCCATTTTGCAAATTAAATTCGTTTTAGCAGACTAGTAATAATTTGAATACAATTTTGCATTAAAAAACTAAGTTTGCACGCCAAATTTTAATAAATCTAAAACTGAACTGTAAAATCCGAAAGTGAATTAAAAAATGCGTAAAATTGATGGAAGGGACCAGAACCACTATTCTCCTGTTCTGATTCTACGATACCTCTTTCTTTTCGGGCATGGAAGTTGGACAACTCCAATACGCATCGACTTCGATTCGACGAAAGAGATTTGGAAATGCAAATTCGTTTCTATTCAGCGGGTCAGAATTTCAAGTCTCTTCAATTTTATGTTTTAAAGCTAGAATTTTTAATGGATTGCTAATTTTGAATTACAAAATTTAAATTTAGTTTTTTGTTAGATGGCAGTTGTGTTCTTACTGCAACTTCTCTGTGCAATTCAGATTTTGCACATGATTTTCCTCACAACTGTAGATGACTGGGTTTGGTTGGGGTATTTTCATAGGTGTTAACATATCATACTACCTCTGCCCCAAAGTAATTGGGATTGCATTTTGGACTAAGAGATTGCAGATTGAATTAATGATGAACGAATTGCAAAAGACTTGCCGACTATTAGAAAATAAGTTGCAAGTTCAGTTCCCCAGCAATCGATTTGTAAGTTGCGTTATTTGTTCACTTAGTAAAAGTTTGATAATTATTTTAACAATTATTGTCTACTTGTTTAATTAAGGACTTAAATTTAAAGTGCCATTATCAGTACTTAATTTGCAAGTAACTTTGATTTAATATGTTATTAAAGATAAGGCAATTTTTTTAAAACCTTTTTCAAAATTCATCATGATACTTTAATTAAGGGCAAAGCAAATCAAAATACCGCTCACATTATTCTAATGACCCTTTAAATTGCGTCTTTAATTACCCAACTGATAAAATTTCCAATCTAAATGAATAAAATGTACATCAAGGTGAAAATATGGGTAACTGCCATTTGTGGATTTGTCTTACTTTGGTCATTGTACGACTTGTTGGAAGATATTATGTGCACAAGAAAGCAACATGGCAAGGGAATTTTAGAAAGTGCAGTAATTCATACCAAACAATTGTATCAAGTATGTAATATTACTTATATTATTTAATGATTACTATGTGTGATTCAAGTATTTAATTCTTGAGGATAGAAAAATGTTCGGAAATCGCCGGTAAAGTATAAAAAATTTATTTACAGGGTTCGCCATTGAAAATCGACAAAATGATAACTCCTGAACTTCCAGTGGCTCTTTACATGTTCGTTTTCCTAAAATATTTTCTCTATTTCTTTTTGAATATGTTTGATCATTTGGGAATTCTGCTTCTTATTGCCTGTTCTCTCTCCTGCCGATCCATACTTGCATCTCTCATCACAAAATTGGAAAACGGATTCAGCAGTTTTTCGATAGAAAAACGAGAAGTATGTTTCACCAAATTTTTCCAACTTCCTTTCCATATTTTTATATAGAGCATTCGAAGAAAATGCACTTTTCCAGTAATTTTCAGTATTTCACAATTTTTTTATACTTTCTCACATATTTACTTTACTATAATAAATGCTGTTAAGTTGATATGTCAATTTTGTAATAGGTGATGCAGTGTTTTTCTCAAATCTGCTTTTTGGTGGACACGATGAATAAAGTGTTTGGATGGGCAACATTTGCGGTTGTCTTTTTCACAGGTCCTGCCCAAACTTACGCGATATACACTTTACCTGAACAACGCTTATCGAAAAATGCCTCAATGGCATTCTACGTTTTCTTCTATTTCTTCAATCTAGTGTCTGCGGCGGAGTTCCAAAGTTTGGTAAACTGATTTAACAGATTACATTTTCATTTTGTTCGTCTATCGTTATAATATTCAGTAAATCCATAATTAACTGCTTTGTTTTCCAATTGCAGACAGTAACCTTTTGCAAGGAATATCGAAAACTGTGCGAATCTCAATATAAAATGAAGGGGGAGTACGTGTCCGAAACCGAAGTACTCCTTACTCAGGAAGTGCATGCAAAACAAATTGGATTTGGTGGAGGGAGTTCAGTCATTATCACCTACGATCTAGTTGGCAATGTAAAAGTCTATTTTTATTTGCTAGTAATCCATTAACGAATCAACATTCCTTAAAAAATTTATTATGCTGAAATCTTAAAATATTTTATGATTTGCAACGTTTATGGATTTTTCAATTAAAACAATACTATTAATATTTACAAAGGTCTTGGCTTTACAGAAAAGTAAAAATGGTCTTGACTTTTGGGAATTTATGTAGATGCTGTCATTAATTGTCACATACGCTGTGATCATTACACAATTTCGTCACTAAAGTGACCTAAAGACCTATCTTTTAACATCGTAGAGCTACACCGATGAACAACAAGGAACCAGAAATGAAATTCAAAATTACAAATCTGTATTATCACATTCAAAAGAAACAGTGTTTTGTGTTTGTCCCAATTAGCCGAAGATTTTGAAAATTCTAAGACTGCCCTTGAATTAGAAGCTATGAAATATACGAAAAATGTGCAATCCTTTTGCCTGCAGTAAATCAATTAGGTAATGAAATGTTCTAATTTCAAATGTAACAAAAAGTACGCTCATTAAAAAAATTCGAGAATACCAGAGGTCAAATTTTCATTGAAATTCCACCAACGACAGTGTATTCCTATAAATACTGGAACGTTAGTGGAAAATTGTTTTGGATAATCACACTAAGTCGAATTCGCAGTGTTGTCTTTAAGCAATTTATACTAGAGTCCACTTAATTAAAGTAAAGCATCAATGTAAAAATATAAAGAGTGGGTTTGGAATAAGAAATAAAAATAAATACAAGTCGATAAATACAAATATATAGTAAAAATGGTGATATTTTTGTTGTTTTGCTTTAAACCGTTGAATTGAAACTATTATATTTCACTACATAAACTAAAAGCAACATTAATTAATGAAGCTGCATTAACTACTATACCACATTAACTAATGAGTTTGCTTTATATAACATTTTTTTCAATTGAACCGACTCGTGCGTTACTTCGACACGCCAACTGTTACGGAAACGCCAAAACGCCCGTTCGCACCCGTGATAAGAACGTCGATTCGCACCCGTTTATGAACTGAATTTAAATAACCGCCTTAGGCACACCGCCACAAATAATTTCATGTTATGTACATATTTTTTATCAAAGCATCAATATTGTCAAATTTACTTGACACAGCTTCCCTTAAAATAGTTTCTGGTGAATTACAAAAATCAGATAGAACGAAAAAATCAAAAATTAGATATGAAGATGTCACAAGATTAAAATCAATTTTTTGCGGATAGGACTTATCCAGGCCGGTTCGCCAAAACAAGTGCACCGTATTAAATACAAGTTTCTGGAATAAATGAACGTCCTATATATGAATATAAATTAAAGTGAATCCTCGAAATCATGATTTCTCTTTCGAAATAAATAAATGCATAATTCACATTTCCTTGCACTTCCTTCTTTGCATTCACAAGGAATCATTCACATTATCAAACATAAGTTAGTTACTGATGTTAGTCATCAAAAATACAAAAATCAGGGGTAATAATACGACAAATACGTTGTTTAGAATTTTTAATGGTAATTGGAGCCACATGGTATGTACAAAGGGGTGCCTTTGTCTTAGCTGGAAAGCGTGCAGTCAAATACGCAGACATGCATGGTCGTTGTACATATCTGCTAATTAGACAAATGTGTAATAGATAGATTTGCATATCTGTATTGCTATCTCTGTATGCTCGGCTGCTCGACATTGCTCTGTAAACAGTACATTATTAATCATCATTATATTATTATTATTCATATTATTAGTATCCTAGAATAATGATCTTGTAGGGAAAAGTAGTATTTTGCTAATTTTGCCTTCGTCTCAGATCGCATACCGGATTGCACACATATATAATACGGTGTTAAAAGATGTCATTTTAGTGACGAAATTGGATAATAATCACAGCGTATGTCACAATAAGGGACAGCATCTATATAAATTCCCAAAAAATAAAAAAATCATTGTTACCTATCTGTAAAACCAAGGCGTTTGTAAATATCAGTTATTTTTGCTTCAATGGGAAAATAGGCAAACATTACAAAAACTTAAATATTTAAAATTTCAGCTTAATAACATATTCTTCAAAAATATTAATTCTGTAATGGAGGGAGTTAACAATTAAGAATAGATTTTTACATGTAAGTGATAATGACTGAACTCCGTCCACCAAATCCAATTTGTTTTGCATGTACTTCCTGAGTAAGGAGTATTTCGCTTTCGGACACGTACTCCGCCTTCATTTTATGTTGAGATTCGCACAGTTTTCGATATTCCTTGCAAAAGGCTACTGTCTGGGGAAACAAAAATGTTAATTATGGATTCTCTGAATATTATAATGACAGAAGAATAATTTAAAATAAAAACTTTTAAATCATTTTACCAAACTTTGAAACTCAGCTGCAGACAGTAGATTGAAGAAATAGAAGAAAGCGTAGAATGCCATTGTGCCATTTTTCGATAAACGTTGTTCAGGTAAAGTGTATATCGTGTAAGTGTAGGCGGGTCCTGTAAAAAGGACAACCGCAAATGTTGCCCATCCAAACACTTTATTCATCGTGTCCACCAAAAAGCAGATTTGAGAAAAACACTGCATCACTTGTTACAAAATTTACAATTTTACGGTAAATATATGAGAAAGTTAAGGAAAAATTGTAAAATACTGAAAATTACTGGGAAAGTGCATTTTGTTTGAATACTCTATTTAAAAATATGGAAAGGGAGTTTGAAAAAATTTGGTGAAACATACTTCTCGTTTTTCTAACGAAAAACTGCTGAATCCGTTTTCCAATTTTGTGATGAGAGATGTAAGAATGGATCGGCAAGAAAGAGAACAAGCAATCAGTAGCAGAATTCCCAAGTGATCAAACATATTCAAAAAGAAGTGAAGAAAGTACGTTAAGAAAGTAAAAATGTAAAGGACCACTGGAAATTCACGAGTCATCATTTTGTCGATTTTCAATGGCGAACCCTGTAAGTAAATTTTTGTTACGTTTTTCCGGCGATTTCCTAACATTTTTCTATCCTCAAGAATTAAATATCGAATTTCAGATAATTTGAAACAATAATGTTTTTATTACACACATGATAAAATTGTTTGGCATGAATTACTGCACTTTCTAAGATTCCTTCTCCATGATGCCGTGTTCTAGAAATAAAGAGTTCCACATCATCGTACAATGACCAAAGTAAGACAAATCCCCAAATAGTAGTTGCCCATATTTTCACCTTGATATTCATTTATATCATTTAGATTGGAAATTGTGTTATTTAATTAAACAAGTGAATTCAATAGCGCAACTTACAAATCGATTGCTGGGGAACTGAATTTTTAACTTGTTTTCTAATAGTCGGCAAGTTTTTTGCAATTCGTTCATCATTAATTCTATCTGCGTTCTCTTAGTCCAAAATGCAATCCCAATTATGGTAGGACAGATAAAGTAGGATATGTTAACACCTACGTAAATACGCCAAACCCAGTCCTCTAATTCAATTGGCCGGAAAATCATGTGCAAAACCTGAATTGCGCAGAGTAGATGAAGTAAGAACACCACTGCCATCTAACAGAAAACTAAAGTTCAGCTTTGTAATTCAAAATTAACGATTCATTAAAAATTTAAGTTTCTAGCTTAAAACATAAAATTGAAGAGAGTTGTAATTCTGACCCGCTGAATAGAAACAAATTTGCATTTCCAAATCTGCGCCGAGTCGAAGTCGATGCTAATTGGAGTTGTCCAACTTCCATGCCCGAATACAAAGAGGTATCGCAAAATCAGAACAGGAGAATAGTAGTCTTCTCCATTAATTTTACGCATTTTCTAAATGTTCTAATTAACTGACCGATTTCACAGGTCAGTTTTATTAATACACGTCCTGCAGACTTTAGGTTTTAAATGCGAAATTGAAATCATATTATTCAATTGCTGAAACGAATTTAATTAGCATAATGGATGGGAATGGTAAGATGCTTGGCTGTGCAATGAAAGTTATTACTAATTAGATAAACACAATTAGAGTAATTAAATTCTATTTCACTTCCATCTGCTCTCCACGGCAAATAATGGTAATGCCATAGATAAAATATATTAAAAAGGAAAATGGAAAATGACGTGTTACGTGTTTAATTTTCTTAATGAAATTAATTAATAGTAATGTAGGGAATGTAAGAAATTCTCTTAAAAACTTCAGTGAAATAATTAAGCGAAATAAAGTGTTTGTAAATACAATGTATTATTGTTTCAGAAAAATAGTATTATTACATTATATAACATGATAGGTTAATAATTAGTTAATCCACTTTTCCTAGAAGACAGTAAATGGATTTAAAAAAACAATTTAGATGATTTAAAGATATTTTATGTCTAATTAATTATTACAAAGCAAACAGCAAATGTACTTATACCACTCACTGTTTAGATAAATATGATGTTAAGTCATTGAACTTTAATTAATTAAATATAATGCACCATATTTCGAATTAGACAATTTGAAGACTCATAATATGATGTGGCATCTCACGATATACAAATAATGTAAGTTGCAATACGTTTACTTGTTAATTAAGATTATGAATTTTTACACAAACAATAATTATAATTGCAATGCACCGAAAGGGATAAAATAATTACTGAGGTATATCCTTAAAGCTTGTGACAAAAAATCTGAACATTTCAAAAAAATGGAAAACACCCAACTTAATTTAGTTGAGATGACCTTTGAGATGGCACAATAACGGTATCTCCAGACGCTACTTCTGCCAATTTCTTCCATTGCTGAGGGGTGAAAGACCAAATAAATTGTTGACGATTTGCGTGTTCAGGATCTTCTTTCTTATACGGTGGTTCAGTAGGTTCGAGGACTAAAATGGAGTTGGACTGCTCTGAAGTCTTGTGAGCAACTGAAACAAATCCTTCTCGAGCGAGAAATCCAGTACAGAACATATTTTCGACGGTTCGAGCCAAAGAATCCTTATCAAAGATAAATTCCAAGAAATTGACTGGTTCCTTTGTTTTCGAATGCTGCTTTTTCAGGACTTCTAAAATGGACTTGGACAAGTGATCCGCACTTTCATTGCCCCGTTTTTCTTTAGATGTGATAACTACTTCATGCTTGGTAGCATTGTCGTTGTCAAACCGTTTTCGGAGAGGAGCACCACGAACTGTCTTCTCTTTTAATGGAAGAATTGCGTTTTCCCTCAGTTTTTCAAAGCTCCCTAAAAGCATCTGAAAAGAAGGCGATAGTTGTGCCGCTTCGCCAAATTGCTTTGAAAGTTCTAATTGAGCTTTTCGGGGCACGAATTCTTCGTCGTTGCCTTTAAAACTATTTTTCACGCTTTGAATAAAACTATCCAAGTTGAATACAGCTGACTGTCTTCCCAACGCTTCCGATTTTGCTCGCAGTACATTTGTAACAGCTGTACCGTGCAGGTAAGCCATGTAAAGACCTGCATGAAAACTGCGAGAATTAAGATAGCAGCCTGAATTGATATTTTTCGTGATATCTCCCAAAAATTTATCATCAATTTCCTCTGTAGCGGCAAAGCGTTGACACTCATCTATTAATTCTCTGTATTTAGCCATGGTTTCACTTCTGCTTAACTGTTTGAAGTCTTCGGTTGCATCTGATCCGGTTTCATCTTCACTTTGTGCTTTCAAATTCTCAGTTTGTGGAATTTCCACCTCTGAATATGAAGAAGATTCTGATAACATATGGGATTCGCCTTTTTCCGTTTCAGTCATCGTTGTTGTTATTAAAGCAAATACCTATTAAATAGTAAGGCATACAGTAAGAATACTTTTTTCACGAAAACAAAGTTGGCAAATTATTATGTTTCGCCCATCTCTATTTGATTTGAACTAATCAAAAATGTAAATGAGATTAATTGTTAAAATAATTAATAATAAGAATTAAATAGCACCTTCTAAAGTCTTCTGGAACCGAAACTATTTTTGAAAACCGATGAGAAGCGTGTGGAGTCTTTTTAGTGCCGTTTCTTCAGTCTTCCCAAGATCATTGGCAGTAAGAAATGTTTAAGTATCCCCGCCTACTATGTGCTTAAGAAATAGGCTCTTTGCGAAAGACTTGACGTTCACATTATTATTGTGGACCAAGTCGACTTCAGGTTTCTGTTTTGTCTGTCTGTGAGTGAGTGAGCACGAGTACTCCATAAAACTCAAGTAGCCATTGGTTGCATTTATACATTTATAAAATGTAAGCATTAGTTAATGTAATCGTTGCATATATTATGTGAATTAAATAATATAAAATAGATATAAGCATTGAAATACACGTAAAAGGCATGACGATGTATGTCTTTTTTCTATGAACCAATGAAGGATCAAGCACAGGTGAAACTTGGGAGATCGCGATCCGATCCGATCTATTTTACTTACTCAAAAAATTCTGACGATCCGATCCGATCCGATCTTTGCCATCTATAAAATTTTCGCGATCCGATCCGATCTTGTCTATCAAAAAAATTTTCGCGATCCGATCCGATCCGATCTTGTCCATCATAAAAATTTTCGCGATCCGATCCGATCCGATCCTGTTTATCAAAAAAAATTTCGCGATCCGATCCGATCCGATCTTGTCCATCAAAAAAATTTTCGCGATCCGATCCGATCTTGCCCATCAAAAAAATTTTCCCGATCCGATCCGATCTAAGATCGCATCGGATGGAGATCGGATCGGTGTTTTAACGATCCATAAAGTTACATCTCTCAAATGAGAACAAATTATTTACTTCATTTTGATAAATTAAAATAAATTACTGTTCTTTTCTATGCACATTTATTGCATGAGTCATCTTTTTCCATTTCATGAGATTATGGGACAATATGCCTTGATGTCAATAAACGAATACTGAGTCTCATCTCATATAAAATGATAAGAATTGGATGAATAACACTGGTAATGTTATGATGTAACACAATTTATTTGGATAACCAAAGTAAAGCAGTTACTGTGCTTCCAACGAGAGAGTTCGCACTTGTTCACACTTTACCACATAGAAACCCATACTAAATACTACTATAGGAACAACTAAAACCTACTTCAACTCTTTACAGCGTTTTCGAAATTATATCTACAATTTATATGTTATCATAGAATAGACTCGAATTTTCACCTATTCAAATTTGGTGACGCTACCCAAAATATCAACTGTCTTTGTCGAGAACCATAACAGCAATCTGTCTTGAAAAAACAGATTGTCTAACGTGGACACATTTTATGTGACACAGAGTGAAAGCGCCCCATTTCTGCGGTAATTGGAAAAAATTAATGCTTTTGAAGCTAAAAATGCTACTTTATTTTAAAATCGTTGTGTTCACAATTCACGTATATTTACAGTGCAAAAATGGAACAAATTCAACGAATTCGAATGTCCAGCGTGGGGACACAATATTTTATGTGACACAGAGTGAAAGCGCCCCATTTCTTCGATCTTTAGTAAAAATTAGAGCTTTTGAAACTAAAAATACTATTTTATTTTACAATTCTTGTGATCACAATTCACATCGTTTCATAGTACAAAATGTTTGGCAGTTTCAGCGAATTCGAATGTCCAGCGTAGAAACAATATTTTATGCGACACAGAGTGAAAGCGCCCCATTTCTGCGGTCTTTGAAAAAAATGTTGCTTTTGAAGCCAAAAATAGTATTTTGCTTTAAAATGGTAGTGTTCAGAGTTCACATTGTTTCATAGTGCAAAAAATTCGGCATTTTCAGGGAATTCGAATGTCCATTGTGGACACAATATTTTATGTGACACAGAGTAAAAGCGCCCCATTTCTTCGACCTTTAGTAGAAATTAGTGCTTTTGAAGCTAAAAATACTATTTTATTTAAAAATCGTTGTGTTCACACCCACATCGTTTCATAGTGCAGAAAATTCGGTATTTTCAGCGAATTCGAATGTTCAGCGGGGACACAATACTTTAAGTCACACTGAGTGAAAGCGCCCCATTTCTGCGGTCATTGAAAAAAATGTTGCTTTTGAAGCCAAAAATAGTATTTTGTTTTTAAGTGGTAGTGTTCAGAGTTCACATTGTTTCATAGTGCAAAAAATTCGGCATTTTCAGCGAATTCGAATGTCTAGCGTGAACACAATATTTTATGTGACACAGAGTGAAAGCGCCCCATTTCTTCGACCTTTAGTATAAATTAGTGCTTTTGAAGCTAAAAATTCTATTTTATTTAAAAACCGTTGTGTTCTCAATTCGCATTGTTTTATAGTGCAAAAAATTCGGCATTTTCAGCGAATTCGAATGTCCATTGTGGACACAATATTTTATGTGACATAGAGTGAAAGCGCCCCATTTCTTCGATCTTTAGTAGAAATTAGTGCTTTTGAAGCTAAAAATACTATTTTATTTAAAAATCGTTGTGTTTTCAATTCACATCGTGTCATAGTGAAAAAATTCGGCATTTTCAGCGAATTGGAATGTCCAGCGTGGACACAATATTTTATGTGACATAGAGTGAAAGCGCCCCATTTCTTCGATCTTTAGTAGAAATTAGAGCTTTTGAAGCCAAAAATCCTTTTTTATTTTAAAATCGTTGTGTTCACATTCACAACGTTTCATAGTGCAAAAATATTGGCAAATTCAACGAATTTGAATACCAGTTTCTCGTTCCTGCACTCAGAAAACAGAATGGTAAAATCAGTAATGGAAAAGATAAACACCTCATGTACAGGGAAACCTCTTCCTTTTCAAAGGGAAATTTTGCACTTCGTAAAATGTAAAATGATTATTGTCCTGCTTTATGTAAAGCATAAAGCAGGACAAGTAGAACTTATGACATTACTCAATTACAACGTGTCGTATTGGCATAGGAAAGCAGAGCGCCATCCACATGTGTGAGTGTGAGCAGGGAATGAGTTCAAATCCTGCAAGCGCTTGTTTTTTTACCTTTTGCAAGGGAAATTTTCCTTTTCAAATAGGAATTATTAACTTAATAAAGGGAAAATTATTTTAACCGAATAAAGGGGGGTTTTCCCTTAGTACACAAATGTTCATAGTTTGTATATACTACGGGGTAAATTTGTACTCTAGAATGGGAGGATTTATCAAATATTTTTCTGAGTGTGCGCACGTAATTTTCCATTTTTACAAGAGATTAATAAACACAGCTTTGCTTTCCAGTGTTAAGTATTGACGTTTTTAACCTTATCCCAAACTACATAATATGGACCAAAATAATTTTATTCACATGATTTCCAATATTTTTGGCAAATTCAACATCAGTTCGCTGTATTATTATTTTCGTTAAACTCTACCTATATCATATATGTATCAGTTCAAGATAGGATACTGATAGCCATTTGGTATCAGTTATTTATTTAGCAAATTCACGAATTTCAATATTTCACACAGTTTCAGATTTGGCGTGTCAGCATTTTGCAAATGTCCTTCGTTGTGTGTGATTGTGACAGTATGCTGCCTTTATAACATACACAAGAGTCTATTCTGCAGCTTCCTACAGTTTCTATCTCAGCAGTCAGCACTAGCTTGTTTTAAGATTTTAAACTTTATTTTAGTTTACGTTGCAGAATAATGATGATCTCAGATATTTCAGTGCACGATAAAGTTAATACTTGACTAAATTGAATTCATTAATTGTTAAACCTTTGATTGATAATTTATTGCGCATATACAAAACGCATATAATAAGGTACATTTAGCAGCAAACAATTAATAGCACAAGAAAAAAGGATAAAAACAGGTGTGACACAAAAGGCGTTTAACATTAAGGGTTGATCTCCAAAGCTATGGTGTCCCCGCTTTATATACTTTGTGGTATTTTATGTACTATTCAGTCTACTACTCTTTTCCCTTAAATTCGCCAAATTCTTGTTATACCTTATTAGCTTTTAGCAATTTCTAGTGCCGCGAACATTTTCTACAGAATTCATCTACATTTTATGTCTTATCTTATAAGTGCCCCGGATTTTCATATTCCTAAATCTAGTCACCTTACTCAAGGCATACGATGTTAGTGTCGAGCGCCATCGCAGTAACCAATTTTTGCAGAACATTAGTTTTACATTTTGCGTTAATACACAGCAGTTTGACAAAGCATTCTGAAAAATTTTGCGCCTGGAATGGCAAGAACAAGCAAATTTAGTTAATTTCGAGGGAAAATTAAATACAAAATGTCTGAATTTCCCATGACATTGAAATGACTTTTTTAAATTTAAAATCCTACTCTTGAAGCACATGGAAATTAATATTTTGCATTCAAAAGCAAAGGACAGACAAAATACCGCTAATGCTAATAGAAAGATATAAAATACGGTAGTAATATTTGAATTAGTGAGTGTTAAAGCCCGAATATCCATTTTGTCTCTGCAGCGGGTGCACATTGTAAAATTGGTCATCAAGGAGTATTCCAACCATTTATGATAAATTCCCGTTTGATCAACCCAAAGCATATTTTCCCGGATAAATCTTGAGACTATTTCATTGGCATGTGCTACGGTAATACTAATTCCTAAAGTCTGAGGCAGAAACAAATGTTCTTCCGTTCCTTGATACAGTTTTCTTGTTGGCTTAATATTCTTCCAGTGCTGGGAGTTCAAGAAATGGTGGATTCGGTTGCTTTCGTCTATGAAAGCAGAGTCTTTACATTGCGCTATCCATTCTTGTGGACTGACGAATGGAAAACCAGGAGGAAAATGCTGAGTCTCTACAATAGCTTGATACTTCTTTTTTCGAGAGACTGAAACTCTCTTATTTCTGTATACGAAATATGCTCTAAGTGAAGCCCCAAAGCTAAAATATGACTGTGTACTAGGAACACAAAATAAATGCGTTTTCTTGCACATTTGAAAAGCCTTTTGAATCGTTTCTTTGGATATGTTGTAAAGTGGCTTCGGTTTTCTAACATGAACTTGTCTTCCCTTTATGGCATACCAATGTTGTATTTCAAATTTTTCGCCTTTTTTAGTGATATTTAAATAACGGTCGTAATCATCCACAATTCTCGCCATATGCAATCCATTGTAATCGTAAAGTAAATCTTTATAACTGTTTGCATTATAACTATAAGGACTGAATGACCGAATGCTACTGTTGGCTATATCCTCAATTGATTGTAATCTCTTGACAAATCTTGGCTCTGTTAAGTCCGAAATGATGATTCCTTTGTAACCATTCGTAAGTACAATTAGCGTTAGTAAAAGTGGAGCAAGAACCAATCTCAGCCATAACTGCTTGATTTGTTGTTTTGTTAGAGAATAACTAACTTCCAAAAAGTAAGCAAAACAAATTAGAAGGAAAGGAAAGATGTCTAGTTTTTTAAATTTACTTGTAACTTGAACAAATACAATGAGAACTGCAAGAGTGCAAATAATTCCAATCCACGCACTGAATTCATACGGCCGGATGTATCCGTAAAATGAAATACGTTCGTCTTCCAAAACAGAACAAGAAATAAAATTATAGCTTTTGATTGTAGTAGGAATAAATGTACCCTTATAAATGTCCTTGGGACTGCGTAGTTGGTCATTCAGATCAAACGTTAGGGAAATCCTAGGGTACTTCCGACATGCTGTATTAGACACAAATGTATAATTCCAAAAATTATGCAGTAAAATGTTAATGGCTGCTGTGGGGAACAAATAATCCCCTTTTCTTTGAAAATAGCTTCCAAAGTAATAAGCCTGCCTTGGTATTTCTTCACAATATTTATATGGGAATTCTCTATAGAAAACTTCCAATTCATGTTGAATTGTCCTTTTGTACAAGTTTTCAAAACTTGCCCAACTGAATTGCATTCTTTGAATAACTTGGTTTTCTCTGTGATACACAGGAAGGAGTACGGCTCGCAAAACATTACTTTTGTCTCTGGCTGATCCGAGATCCCCATTTAGGAAACAGCGGTTACACAAGAAATATATACGGTTATTGTCCGGTGGATGAAAGAAAAGCAAAAGCATTTCGGCAAATGCTTTGTATCTTTCGTTTACAGTAAGAAATTTGTCTAAAACGTTTTGTAATTGATTTTTATCGTTTCCATTAGATGGCTCTTTCAGTATCACGTGGATTCTCATGTAGTCCTTAATTCGTCTCCCTCTTGTTTTGTAAAATATTGAGTATTTCGGTATGGACGTATCGTATTTGAAAAATACCGTTTCTATGTACTCCATAAATCCTGCTTTAAAACTTTTACTTGTGTCCATATTTGCTGTAATGCATGCGAAACACTTAAATTTTGAGATATCTGTTGAAGGATATTTTTTAATTTGTTTATATTTTGAAAATATTGTTACAACATAAGGAATGGTCAAGTAACGCAAATCATCGAACAATTCTCCGTCTTCAGTGTAATTATTATACTCAAAAAACATCAAGTTGTTGTAGCAATTGCTTTCCAATTCTGATATTTGAGTTAGGATTCCACTGTGTATTAAGCACACAGTAGGCGCTATTGCCCATGAAACTAGTATCAAGGCAAACTTCATATTGAAAGTTTCTCCAACCAAAATGGTTTTTCAAATAACTTATCGTTAGTATTTAAAGATGACAACTCACATAAAGCTCAGGAATATAGATATATTATGCCTTACCCAATATATGAACAACTTATGCAATATTATGTTCCATGTATTCACTTGAATTTTTGTTTCGTTTTTATCAACGCTATTATATCAAAATGTAATTCAAAAAACTAAAATTTGGGTGAACAAGAGCAACCGATGTGTTTTTAATAAATGTTGATATACGTAAAATTACATCTACCATGCCTTGTAGTAACCAAGATGACCAAAAGCCAAATACAGTGTGATGGAAAATGTAGTACCATTATTCTCTACAAATGGAATAGTGATAGTTGCTACTTTAGTATGCAGTTAATTACATGTAAGCGATAAGTGAAAAACTAAATATGTGGCCTTTGTGCATGTTGTGTGCATGCACTTTTCTATTGGTATTAATAATTCTACACAACGTATTTGCCATAATACTCAACCCCGATTTTTGTTAATTTAACCCACAATTTTTGATGATTAGCGTCAGCAACAAATTTATCCAAGAAAATGCCAGTTATTTCTTTGCACTTAAGGAAACGTGAATTATTGAATATTTTTATAGGGGAGTTATGATTTCGAAAATTCATTTTTCCCATTTGACAA
Organism: Yoshiicerus persimilis; assembly: GCA_020352615.2. NCBI lineage: Eukaryota > Metazoa > Arthropoda > Collembola > Entomobryomorpha > Tomoceridae > Yoshiicerus > Yoshiicerus persimilis. The sequence goes on from CM036941.2 coordinate 8,410,199, forward strand.
AATTAAAAACCGAACTAATTTTATTTCGACGACGTGCATTCTTATTCGAGTAGTAACTTACAGTTTGGAGTGCCTTTTTGGTCAACCAACCTGGAAAAGTCTTTTCTGTTAAATAATATTTTCTTTTAATCTTAAGACAAACCGATTTTTGTACTTCACCAGAAACTATTTTTAAGGGGAACTGTGCTAGCAGTTTTGACAATTTTGATACTTTGATAAATGTGAGTGCAAGACATGAAATATTTATTAAAGTGTACCAAAGATGGGCATTTAAAATTCAGTTTATAATAACCGGGTGCGAACGGACGTTTTCATCACGGGTGCGAACGGTTTTTTTCCTGAAGGTTGACGTGTCGAAGCAACGCAAAAGTCGTTTAGAATTAGAAATATTTATTACATGAAATAAACACATTAATTAATGTTGTATCTGCACTTTTCCATTATTTAATGTAGCCTTCAGTTTATACAGTGAAACATAATAGTTTCAATTCAACGGTTTAAAGCCAACCAAAAAGAAAGAAATATTTTTACTTTATATTTATATTTAATCGATCAACTTTAGCTAATGAATGCACCTTAGCTATACATTAAATGTTTCGCTGCTTTGATATCCCTATATAAGGTATTCCCGCATGTGGCTAGAATTCAGTTGTAATGATAGTACCTAAAATTATCTGATCCCAAAATTTTATTTAAAAATTGGAATAGGATAGTACTCTAAAGAACGTGAACGTCTGAGGGCTTTTCACTAGACTCAATTTCTCGTCATGAGTGCATAAAACTAAGACCATCAGATATTTTGGGAGATGAATGAACATGTTAGGAAGGTGTGGTTGAAAAACTGGAGGTGAGGTCTCTCTAGTTGCAGAGATACAAGAATTTCTTCATTGAAGTCTACTTTGACTGGTCAGAAATGTATGAGTGCACAACATTATCATTCTGAAAAAATTATCAGACGTAATTCACCTATTTCTAACCGTACCTACAAGATTTTGAAGGTGAGGTCTCTTTAGTTTTAGAGAAAATTAAAAAAACCATTTAAAAATACACTTTTAGCAGTAATTTGGGGAAAAATGCTCCTTTTAAACGCAGCAGTGTGATAATCTAGGTAATGCAAAGAAAATCTCCCAGAAGTAATTACACAGCACATTTCTAGATTCCAAGTGTGAAAACTAGTACAAGAAAGTTATTTAAAGCAACCAAAGAATTCCCTTATTACAATTACAAATTAAAAAGTGACAAGTTAAAGAAAAAATTTATTTTTTACTTTTTTATTAAAAATTTAATAAAGAAAACATTTACTTGACAACACCGATTTCTACTTTTAATATGTTGTCAGTTGCATTCGACTGAACCTACGCAGTATATAAACTCTTCATTTTTGCAAATGTAATATGCTTTTGAATTAAATGAAAATATTATATATTAATGTACACTTCATGCAAAGTAGTCAAACCTAGTGAGTCAATCATTTAACATTTAAAGCACTGTAAATTTTTCAGAAATCGTAACCAACCAGTGAGAGTGATCACTCGTAAATTAGTTTTCAGTTATTCACCATACTGAAATAAAAATAAGAATACAAGATATTCCCTTCGCGTTTATGAAATAAAAGTAACCCACAACAAGCAATAGTTTTATAGGATTTGACCATTATTTCATATTGGGATGTAGAAAATTAATTCAAATCAGTATATCTTTGAAATACTACCAGAAATAATAAAGAGTATTTTAAAGAGTAAAGTAAAATACTCTTCAAATACAGAAATTACACAAGAAAACGCTTAACATATGTTAGCGGTAATAAGCCAAATTAGGCATTGAGGAAAATGCCTAGGCATTTAGCTAAATGCCTGAAGAAAGCCCGGCTATTTTCATTTAGCCGAGGCATTTCCTTAAATGTCTAAACTTCACTCGGCATTAAGCAAAATGTTTTTGCTTATTGCCGGGTAATCATCTTTACTTTACTTAATGACTGAATTTTACCAGGCAGAAAGGAAAATGTCTCACAATTGTGCTATAAAATAATGTGTTAAATAGGTAACCAAGTTTAATACATCAATTATTTGCTAAAATAGTAATTTATTGTCAGCAAGATATAATGATTTTTTTCCTAAACCTAGCAATTGCGTCGTTTATTATGTAGCGGAGGCTACATCATGGGAACGAAGGGGAATATGGGACCAGCGATGTATGGGGGGAAAACAAGCGCAAAGTCCTACTACAATGCATACTTTGCAGCATACTGCGGTATTCAAGTAGGACTTTTGCGTCTATTCTCCCTCCATAGCAATGGTGAAAAAAGGCCAGTGTCGCAGTGTCTGTCTGTCTGTCTGTCTGTCTGTCTGTATCCACTGCCCGTATCCACTTTTCGTATCCACTTCCCGTATCCACGTGGGTAAAACAAAATGTAACATCCAATGATCAAACAGTAATCAATCAAACAATAACAAACAATAACAAACAATGATCAATCAATAATCAACCATGATCAACCGATGATCAACTGATTAAAAATCAACTGATTATATCTCCGCTACATACTACGTTTTGCACAACGGTTTATTTCACTTGTGCTTATGAATTTCCGTTTAAGGTTCCTGATTAAACGATTTAAGTGACGTCACTATTTTAATTTGACTACCTTATCTCTGTATTTTTAAAATGATAATAAGTTTTTAAAGTCGTGGCATACAGCTACAAATAACTTTCCGCCCGAAGTACATTTATATCTAATGGAGGTGGAAAATCACAAAAATAATCCCTTCACCATGTAGGTGATATACTTGGCTTTCAGAATAGAGCAAATTCATATTTTTAGGCTTAGTTAGAAAAATGTATGGGAAAATGGCAGAAAGTGATAATTGCGAAGCAACATTTTTCGACATAGAAGGAAAAGTCATGAACTTTTATTTACATTTCATATTTCCATAGTGTTTTTAGATTTAACTATGATAGTGAAGATCACCATGTAAATCTTATAGCCAGGAACCTTAATTTTATCAGACATTAATTCGTCAAACATGGCTTTTGTACCATTCATGTCTTTACTTGTGTTTGCTAATGACGAATGGCAGCTAAAAAACTACGATACAAGCACTTTGCTGAACACTTTATTTCTGCATATCTGTACACTAGCATAAAAAGTTGGATACCGATACCACAGTAGAGTTTCCTTTCTGACTTATTTAGCACACTGTTATAGCACATAAGTGAAATATTTTCCTTTCTGCCTGATAAAATTCAGTCATTAAGTAAAGTAAAGATGATTACCCGGCAATAAGCAAAAACATTTTGCTTAATGCCGAGTGAAGTTTAGGCATTTAAGGAAATGCCTAGGCATTTTCCGAAATGCCTAGGCATTATCCTAAATGCCTCGGCTAAATGATAATAGCCGGGCTTTCTTCAGGCATTTAGCTAAATGCCTAGGCATTTTCTTAATGCCTAATTTGGCTTATTACCGTTAACACATACACAAGTTGATGAAAAAGTGCACCTATTATTTTCATATCTAAACTCAAGTCAAATTCCCTTTCAGCTGGTTTTTTATACTTTGAAACAAATACAAATATATTGAAGTATTATTTGAAATGTTTCTGACTAATGCGCAATTTAATCATATTTAATATCCTATACAGGAGATAATGTCAACTGGTCAGCATTATTTATTGAAACTTTTTAAATTTATCCATTGGGCCATCAATTAATGTAATCTTTGCGTGTGTTAATCAACAAATACCCTTATACACTTAAGTTTTAAGAAGATATGATATGAACATTGTATTTGTAGTACGTCTGCGCATTTCGAAAATCCACAAATCTATATTTTGACTTTACACAATTACTTTATTTGGCAAAGTAGGAATTCCATACAAAACTATTACAATGCCTTCTTACACATTCTAGTCATTACATTTTATGATACAATACAATGAAAATAAACACTTTAAACGCAAGTTAGCAACACTGTGAGTTCGCGTTATATGAAAGTCCTTACTTGAACTTCATAAAATCCTTTAAAGGCATAGTGAGGAGTTTAGCCTACAAGATCTAAACTTTTCTAAAAACATCTTCATGAGCATTTTTCACAAAAATTCTAAATTTTTGCACGCTTTGAGCAAATGCGCAACAGCTTTATAATAAAAAAAACTTTAAAAATAATAATCTTGCAAGCAAATGCAAAATGTACTTTTTTGTCCAAATTCTTGCCAAAATGCCAAAATGTTTTTAATTTTTTATAACGTACTCGATAATATATCTACAATTATAAATGCTGTTTAAATGGTGATACTTGCTACTTTAGCAGTTAATTACATTGAAGCACTAAGTGTAATACTCAATCATGTACACCTTTGTGCATGCCATGGTGCTTCAATTATGTTTAAAAGTTCTATGCCGTATTTTCCATAATATTTCACCGCGATATTTGTTTATTCAACTTATGTTTATTGGTGTTTAATATCAACAACAAATTAATGAAAAGAAATGTGAATGATTTATTTGCCAGAAATGAAATTCAAGGGAATGGAAATTATGGAATTATTTCGAAAGAGGAATCATTCAGAGGATTCATTTTCCCTATATTTGACAAAATCACACATCCAATTCTTTAATTTATATTTCGACGACTTTCATTTATTCACGAAACTTTGGCTGGGAGCGATTGTTTTTGCGAACCTGCAAATGTCTTATCCGCAAAATAATTGCTTTTAGCCTTAAGATTTTTGTACTCCACCAGAAACTATTTTAAGGGTACTCGGCCAAAGGATTTTTGAAAATTTTGGTGGTTTGATAAAAATGGGTGTACTTTTTATTTTCTGCGATTTGCCTAAGGCGGTTATTTAAATTCAGTGTATTAACGGGTGCGAACGGGCGTTCTTATCACATGTGCGAACGGACGTTTTCTGAACAGTTGGCGTGTCAAAGAATAATTTTATTATATAAACTGTACTCATTAGTTAAGGTAATTTGTACTCTAATGTAGTTCATTAATTAATATAGCCTTTAGCTTATGTATTGAAATATAATAGTTTCAATTCATAGGTTTAAAGCAACCTAACAAGAAAATAATATTTTTTACCTTATATTTGGATTTAATTAATGCATTTTGGTTAACGATTTAGCCAACCTAGTTAAATGCTTGGCGACTTTGATATTCTAATAAGATACTCCCGAAGGTTGCTAGAAAATTAACTCTGCATCCATTTGCAAGTACCATAATAAGTCAATGGCATTTAAAACAATGTAAGCCATAACAGAAAATCGTCATCATCAGAAATTTCATCCTAAATTTATTGGAATTGGGTGTCATTTTAAAATTTAATCATGGATAAGGTGTTGCATAATAATAAATTTTAACCGGCACTATTGGGTAGTGTCTGTATGTGGTATAAATAAATCAATAAAAGCATGAGTGCTTCACATTTTTTATTGTTAATGCTTAAAATACCAATTAAAAATTTAAGGCAGTCAAAATGTTATTTTATGATTTTATATCGATCAATAATATAGTTATTAATAGTTAATAATAGTTTATTTTGAAAGTTTTGCAATAATGATTTAAACATTATTCGTTAATCACATACATTCATACATAATAGTTTTTAAAATATTTATTAATAATAATTCTTAATTTCAGTTTAATAGTAGAAGGTTTGTATTTAACTATCGGTAAAGTGATCAATTTTTAAAGGCATAGTAAAAACAAATCTACACAACTTAGCTATTTTCTGCTGTCCAGGATTTTTTACATCGTTTTCAAGCTTATATCTACCATTTACGCTTTACTGTATAAGTTTCCCGAATTTTCACCTTTTTAAATCTGGTTACCTTACCCAAGTCATGAAATGCTTTTCTCGAGAGCCATCGCATCAACCTGTTTTGACAAAACATTACTTTAATATTTTGGTTTAATAAATACCAGTTTGACAAAACATTTTGAAATATTTTACGCTTAGAATAGCAAGAAGAAACAAATTTAGTAAAATTTGAGTGAAAATTAAATTCAAAATTGTTGCATTTTCTATGGCACTGAAAAGACGTTTTGAAATTTACAAATCTACTTTTTAGGTAAGCATAAATCAATAATTTACATTCTAAAGTGAAGGCCAGAAAGAATGCGGCCAATGCTAACAGAAAGATAAGAAATACGGTGGTAATATTTGAATTGGTGAGTGTTAAAGCCCGAATCTCTTTCTTATCTCTGCAGTGGCTGCACATTGTAAAATTGCTCTTCAAGTAATATTCCAACCATTTGTGATAAATTCCTGTTTGGTCAACCCAAAGCACATTTTTCCTGATGAATCTGGCAACTATTTCATTGGCATGTCTTACGTTGATTTTAATTCCGAAAGTCTGAAGCAGGAACAAATGTTCTTCCCTTCCTTGATAAAGTTTCCTTGTCGGTTTAACGTTCTTCCACTGCAGGGAGTTGAAAAAATAGTGGATGTGGTTGCTTTCGTCAATGTAAACAGAGTCTTGACATTTAGCAATCCATTCTTGTGGACTAACGAATGGAAATCCTGGAGGAAAATCCTGAGTCTCTGCAATAGCTTCGTATTTCCTCCTTCGGGAAATTGAAATTCCATTACTTTTGAATGCCAAATAGTTTCTAAGCGATGCGTCAAAGCTAAAATAAGACAAAGTACCAGGAAGACAGAAGAAATGTATTTTTCTACACATCTGGAAAGCTTTTTGAATCGTTTCTTTGGATGTGTTGTTAAGTGACTTAGGTATTCTTGAATAAACATATCCTCGGTATAGGTAAGCCCAACGTAGTATTTCAAAATTTTCACCTTTTTTGGTGATGTTTAAATAACGTTCGTAATCGTCCACAATTTGTGCCATACGCAATCCATTGTAATCGCTTTTCAAATCCTTATAACCATTAGTATTATACGCATTGGGACTGAATGAGCGAATGCTACTATTAGCTATATCTTCAATTGATTTTAATCTTGTGGGAAATCGTGGTTCCGTTAAATCCGAAATGATGATTCCTTTGTACCCATTCGTAAGTACAATTAGCATTAGTAAAAGTGGAGCAAGAACTAATCTTAACCATAACTGCTTGTTCTGTTGTTTTGTTAGAGAATAACTAACTTCCAAAAAGTAAGCAAAACAAATTAGAAAAAAAGGAAAGATGTCTAGCTTTTTAAATTTACTTGTAAGCTGTACGAATACAACGACAACTGCAAGAGTGCAGATAATTCCAATCCAGGCATTAAATTCATACGGCCGGATGTATCCGTAAAATGAAATGCGTTCGTCTTCCAAAACGGAGCAAGAAATAAAATTGTAACCTTTAACTGTAGTAGGAATAAACACACTTGTATAAATGTGATTGGGTCTCGGTACTGCCATATCGAAATCGAATATTAAATCAATCCTGTAATAGTACTCTGGACATCCCGTAGACGCAATTGTAATTCGAAAAGTTATGCAGTAAAATGTTAATGGCTGCTGCCTGGACACCATAATTACCTTTTCTTTAAAAATAGCTTCCAAAATAATAAGGCTGTTCTGCCATTTCCCCGCAATAATTATATGGAAAACCGGAAGCAACTTCCAATTTATGTTCAATTGTCCTTTTGTACAAGTTTTCAAAGCAGGGCCAATTGAATTGGTTTTTTTCAATTACTTGGTTTTCTCTGGAACACACAGGAAGGAGTACGGCTTCCAAAATCTTACCTTTGCTTCCAACTGATCCGAGATCTTCATTATGGGGACAGCGGTAACACAAGAAATATATACGGTTATTGTCCGGTGGATGAAAGAATAGCAAAAGTATTTCTGCAAATGGTTTGTGTATTTTATTTGCAGTAAGAAATTTCGTTAAGACGTTTTGCAATGGATTTTTACCGTTTCTATTAGATGGTTCTTTTAGTATCACGTGGATTCTCATGTAGTCTTTAATTCGCCTCCCCCTTGTGTTGTAAAACATCGAGTATCTTCGTATTTGCATGTATTCGATAAAAACCGTGTCTATGTATTTCATGAAACCAGCGTTAAAACGTTTACTTGTGTCCATGTTTGTTGAAATGCATGCGAAACACTTAAATTTTGAGATATCTGTTGAAGGATACTTTACAATTTGTTTATATTTTGAAAATATTGTTAGAGCATAAGGAATGGTCAAGTAACGCAATTCATCGAACAATTCACCACCTTCAGTGCCATTAGTATGCTCAAAAAACATCAAGTTGTTGTAGCAGTTGCTTTCCAGTTCTGATATTTGAGTCAAGATTCCACTGTGTGCTAAGCACACAGTAGGCGCTATTGTGCAATAAACTAATAACAAGGCAAATTTCATATTGAAAGTTTCTCCAATTAAATAGTTATAAAAATAACTACAATACTTTGTCCGTATTTAAAGATGACCAATCACACAAAGCTCAGGAGTATATATTTTATATTTTATCCAATATATGTATGTATCCAATATCGTGCTTCACGTATTTACTTATGTTTGCTATGTTCGTTTACATAACAGCTAGTAAACTGTCCATTTTAAATAGCAATTCTTTCTTTGTCAAATGATGAATGGGAGAAATATTATTAGAAGCACAAAATATTTATTTTTTGAATTGGTGCAAATTTCTATGTGTCCACAATGCTATTCAGGATTTATATCCAAAGATAATTCAAAGGTCAAAATTATTTTAGTGAACAATACTAACGGCTGTATCTGGCAATAAATGTTGATGTACATTAAGGAAACCGATGTATGCCTATCAAAAGTCAAATTTAATATGATCGAAAAGTAGTACCATTATACAAATTAAAAAATATATCTGCTATAACTTAGCAGTTAATTACGTTTCAGCAATAAGTGTCAACCTCAATAGGGTACGCCTTCGTACATGTCATATGGTATTTCAATTACCATTAACAGTTCTATATACCGTATGTGTTACAATATTTCAATCCGTTATTTTGCTCAACTAATACTATTTATGATTATTAACATCAGCAACTACGCAAGGAAATTGGATCGAATTCCCTATTTGACAAAATCACATGCCCGCTTAATTAATTTATATTTCGACGACAACGTTTTATTTGAGAAACTTGTGGCTGTTTTGGGGAACCGACCTGGAAGTCTTTTCCGGAAAAAACAATTTGCTTTTAATCTTAAGACATTTTGATTTTCGTACTATCACCAGAAAATATTTTAAGGGAACTTGTGGCTAAAAATTTTTACAATTTTGGTGAATTGATGAAAAATATGTGTGCACAATAATGAAATAATTTGTTGCGGTGTGCCTTAAGACGTCTATATAAAATTCAGTTGATAATAAACGGGTGCGAACGGACGTTCTTATCAAGGGGGCGAACGGGCGTTTTCTTAATATTTGAAGCAATTATGTATAATGATTTTCATTTAATGACTTAAAGCAAAACAACAAGAAAACAATACTTTTTAATTTACTTTTGGATTTAATCGATGAATTTGGCTAATGACGAACTCAATTTACTTAAATGCTTGGCTACTTTGATATGCTAATAAGAGTGTCAAAAAAGTGTTAATAAAGTAGGATAAAAATGGTATCTGTGCCTGGAAGAGTGCGAAATTTAACTCTTATCGTTTGTTGGCATTTTTAAGTAAATATTATTACTTCAAAAACACACATTTTCTACATAAAAGTAGATAGAACTCTAGAAAACAGAAAAAATCCTGTTGAGAAGATAGCAGGTTGGTCCTTCCTAAAGAATTGCGTCTCTGTTGTTGCAGACAGCATAAATAGCGTTTAACGGACGATCGAAAGACAGAAACGTCCGTTTCATTGGCTAGAAAATTTACTCTGCATAACTATTGTAATTTTCAAAATGCATATAAAAGATTTAGAAAACGAATACTACATATTTGGGAAGCAAATTTTGTAAAGAGGCTTTCCAAAACTTACCAAAACAAAATAATTTTAATGCTATCCCGCTAACAAAGCAGCGGATCAATATATTGACTCCAAAGCAATCGCCTTTTAATGACTTACTACTTTATATTTTTTAATTAATTATCTGTTTTGTTTCTTTGTAAAAGAAAAACGATATAAAATTCACGAAAAGATTGGACTTTATGGAAATTTATTAATGGATATGTCAAATTCCCATATTAGAAGCGGTGAACTTAATATTTTGACTACTTTGATTTTTGAAATAACTCTCTCGTTGACTTTATGAAAAATAACGCGCGTAAATTGGGAAAATCATTTGTATGATTTTCTTGGCTAACGAATTTAACCTTTGCATTGGGTTAATTCGTTCAAATCCGGAGTAAAAATATTTTTCATTAGGATTTACGAAAATTAGAGTGCGTACATGCGCACATGCACACAAACAATCTCGTTCTGTAAGCCCTCTGTCGGGCTAAAATTTGTTTATCCTTATTTCGAAAAAATGATGATTTTGCATCGCGGATTTGGGAAAAAATAATGAATTGGTTTATCGGATTTTCGTAAAATTTGGAGTGTGGTATGGCGGGTTTTAGAAGAAAGCCGAGGATATGACGTCTTTGCTGCCACTAGCCAAGTCGATTCAGAGTTCAATTCATATTTAAGTATTACTATGACGATTGACGATTAACTCAATTGAATTCTGTTAGCAATCAGTAAAAATATAGATCAGCCAATTAATTGGGTGAGTGGAAACGACAAAAGCATTTGGACCTCTGAATGAAAGGAAAGTAGTTTGTTTCTTGTCTGTATGCGAGATTTTCTTGTCGACAGTCGACGTACCTGAGAAAATTGAAAAAATTAAGCCCGAGGAGGACTACCGAAATTAGAACCTGTAACTGATCAGGGACTTATCGCAGTGTGTCTTGTCTATGGTGTGTGGTGTAGCTCTACTTGGTTTATTTTTGATGATCCAAGTTTAAAACACCAGTACGCTTGATCAATGCTGATATTTATGATTAAAAAATTCTCTATCCTCATCAAATAATGGATTACCGTTAATCGGCCTTGAGTCAAACTAATTTTCAAACTGCAAATTGAAAGTTCTATGTATTCCGCTAAGAGCACATGGAAAATGGTAAAATGGAAATGCCCTGTAAATGTTTTTTCTAAATTTCAATAGCTTCTGGTGTATTACTAGGTTGCTGCGTTTGGATTGTGCTTAGCAGGGTTCGTTTTGGGTGTACACGCAATGGATACTGGTTACAGAGGGAAAGCAGGGTGTTTTGGAGAGGATGATAATAGAGATAAGATTCTTAAACAATTCAGCCAACAGACGACAGCGGAAACGGTTGGCTATATCCTTGGGGCCACGGTACTTGTTCTTATAAAATCCATAAATTTGTTATTTAATTTTAAATCATAGCTGCTTAGAAAGGACTAAGGACCGCGTACTTTTAGAGCTTAATACGGTACTATGTTTCTAATTAAATTCTAGATTTTCACCATGTTTACTGCCATTACTTACACTTTTCCAGCTGTTTTGAATGGTATGGGGAAACCTTGATTCAGTCAGATACCTCCACTGCTGTATGAACGACCCATTAAAATATATCAAGTCTTCAAAATTGGCCTATTTCCTAAATTGCAAAAATGACGGATAATGTAATTGTGTAGCACAACCTCAGAATTTGGAAACTTGCTCTCGCATAAGTGATTATCTAATTTGACGCAAATGGTAACGTAAGTTCAAAGCTTTTCTTAGAATACAGTTTCTATTCTACAATTTAGTCTACTCAATGCCCAATGATATTACTATTGGGAGCTTTCTACTGATTTTATGGGTCCTGACAAAGTTTGTCCAAAGACGTTTCTCTATCACAAACACATTATATTTATCCTTAAAATATTTTGAGCTTAGCTATAAATAGGTTGATTTCTGAAATCTACAATTGGCATTGATTTGGTTTTTCTTATTATTCAGGTAAATATCAAAAATTGTACAGTTGGACACCATTAAACATTTTATTCCCAAATCTGCAATGGAAAAATGTATATGATAAATAATTATTCTCATAATTTTCATTCTGAATTTGTAGCAAGGGTTTAAATGTCAATAACTATACGTAAAAGCAAAATGAAAATGTAGTTTTATTCATTGATAACCGAAGCTTTTACAGTTCATTCACAAACGCATTATGGTTTCTACCTTATTACAGAGTACATTACATCATCACAGCGACGGCTACATACACCAATTAACCGGATAAAAAAGGGCGACAAAAATTACTGCTGTTTTTGCTGCTTATTGCTTGAAATATTTTACAAAATGATAAATTTTATTGGTTCCTTGCCACCCGGCGGCCATTTTGTTTTCATTATCAAAATTGTCGTTGCCCAAATTTTGAAAAGCGAAGTCACATTCTCATCAGTTTTCGTTGTCCAGTCGTTACTATTATACGTACTGGGTACATCTGCAGGTAATGTCATGGTCAAAATAACATGTTAAGTGTTGGGGTACATAATATAGGTATTTGTTCTGCAATCTGCAATACTAACGCTAATAACTTACAGATATATTCTGTTCTGTTATAGGAGGTGATAACAGAAATATTAGAATTCGTTTGTTCAATTCAGCATTAGAAATACAAAATATTTATTCTTTGATCAAACTTTAAAGCGTAATTTTCTTTATGTACTAATTGGATGTTTCAAAATGATATTCAGAATTTATTTTGAAATATTATTCGAAAATCAAAATTAAGATTTGGGTGATCAAAAGCGACATACCGTATCTTGTAATGTGTTGGTATACGTAAAGTAAACAGATGCATGCCTGATAAAAGTCAAATTTACTATGATGGAAAACATAGGATATGTTCTTCAAATTAAAAGGTGACACTTTGCTACTTTAGCAGTTAATTACATTTCAGCAATCAATATAAAACAATCCTTATAAACAAACACTTTTGTGCATGTCACAGTGTGTCGATTATCGTTGAAAGTTTTATACCGTATTTCTCATAATATTTCATCCCGATATTTTTTATTCAACCTACTTTTTTGTGATTAACATCAGAAAGACGCTTGGAAATGTGAATTTTATCTAAGAGGATTCATTTTCACTATTTGACAAAATCACACACCCGATTCATTAATTTATATTTCGACGACTTTCATTTATTTGAGAAACTTGCAATATTGGAGTGCTTGTTTCGGTGAACCGACCTACAAAAGGCTTATACCCAAAATACTATTTGTTTTTAATGATCTTAAAAACAAACTGATTTTCGTACTTCGCCGCAAACTATGTTAAGGGTACTTGGCGGAGTAATTTTGCCAATTTTGATGCTTTGATAAAAAATGTGTGTTCGCGAAATAAAATTATTTGTGGCGGTATGCCTAAGGAGGCTATTTAAATTCAGTTTATAAATGGGTGCGCACGGACGTTCTTATCACATGTGCGAACGGACGTTTTCAGAACAGTCGACGTGTCGAAATAAAATTTTGTTATATAAACTGTTCTCATTAGTTAATGTAGTATCTACGCTATTGTAGTATCATTAATTAATGTAGCCTTTAGCTTATGTAAAGAAATCATCATCATCATCATCAGAAGTTTCATCCTAAAAAATACTATCTGGTTTGCTCCGCAATTTGGGCCTATTGTCATTGCAACCTCACGGAAATTGCTGGGCTGAAGTGTATTTATCAGAAAAATGAAAATTATTATTTTCCATAACCCTAGTTACACTTGAACATCGTAATTTAATTCACTAAAGGCTAATATTTCATGGCCAAGGAGTTCCATTGTTAGTAATTGTTTTCCATACAAGTAGTGAAAATAGCAAAACGGACATAATATATGCCTACCTGTACCTACCTATTTACCTATTATGCATGATAACAGAACTCGACGATATTATGTATAAAGTTCATTTTTTTGAGATTTTTTTTATCCTACCGATCCTACCCATGTAAATAATTATGAAAGCTTAGTTTGAAAAATGCTGGAGAAAAACAGTTTTTCCCTTAGTAGCAGTTTTAGCGAGCCAGAGGCTCACTTATGCATGGAGCCGTGTTGTCTGTCCGTATGTACGTGAACACGATAACTTTTGAAGGCATTGACCGATTTGGATAAAACCTCGGATTTGGACTCATCTCGACCTAGTTAGGAACCCTATTTAAAATGGGCGTGGTCACCCCACCCCTTTCGGAGATAACGCGCGCTCACTTTATAAGCAATAAGATATGATAATGGGGTTTTGGGTGCTAAAATATCTTACACCGCTTCTAGAAGTTTGCTAGCGGGATAGTAAAAAATATTTTACACCGCTTCCACTTTATATTGAATAAGATACTCAAATAGGGCTTTTAGGTGTAAAATATGGTTTTTGGGTGTGACCACTTTTGAGAAGCAGTATACGCACTTTTTGGGTGCCTTTTATCATATGAAGCAGTAAGCAAACTTTTTGGGTGTTTCCTATTTAATTAACCGGTAAGCTAACTTTTTGGATGTTTCTCAATTTATGACGCGGTAAGCTAATTTTTTGGATGTTTCTCAATTTATGAAGCGGTAAGCTAATTTTTTGCATGTTTCTCAATTTATGAAGCGGTAAGCTAACTTTTTGGATGTTTCTCAATTTATGAAGCGGTAAGCTAACTTTTTGGATGTTTCTCAATTTATGAAGCGGTAAGCTAACTTTTTGGATGTTTCTCAATTTATGAAGCGGTAAGCTAACTTTTTGGATGTTTCTCAATTTATGAAGCGGTAAGCTAACTTTTTGGATGTTTCTCAATTTATGAAGCGGTAAGCTAACTTTTTGGATGTTTCTCAATTTATGAAGCGGTAAGCTAACATTTTGGATGTTTCTCAATTTATGAAGCGGTAAGCTAACTTTTTGGATGTTTCTCAATTTATGAAGCGGTAAGCTAACTTTTTGGATGTTTCTCAATTTATGAAGCGGTAAGCTAACTTTTTGGATGTTTCTCAATTTATGAAGCGGTAAGCTAACTTTTTGGATGATATTGGAAGCATTCATTATTAATTAATTTATTAATCAACCAATTAATTTATGAAAAAGTTAATTAATTCCCTTTCACCCTCTGGCTCGCTTCATGTTACGGCTTGGCGAAGTTTTTCTATTTTGATCAGAAATTACTGTTTGACTCAAATCACAATTTCATCCTAAAATTGCTTCTAGAAATCTCAAACAGGGAAGGAAAAAGTCGCTCAAATATTATGAAAAAATCAGGCTTTTGCTTTTGCACCTTTTGCTCTTATGTCGGCATAGTACTCCCACTACGAAAAATACACTGAAATGTTATCGAAAGGTAATATTATGTAAGTTGAATTCAGCACATAATCCAAATTATTACTTGAGTATTAATTATTGAATGCCCAATGTCCTTCAAAAAAGAGCTCCTTTTTTGAAGAACATTGATAGTGCCAATAAACATGAAAGTGTATAAGTATCCTAGTGTAAAAATGAACACTGGATGACAGTTGGTGTATCACAGGTATCAAAAAGCCCAGAAAACAGAGCATTATTCTTAATTGGTCTCAAATTAGCTTTTAGATTTTACACCCATTAATGATTGCTTAAAGTCACAAATCAACATTTCTATCCAACATTACTGCTATAAATTGCAAATCACAATTTCGACAATAGTGCCTGTTAAAAGTTGAATCACAATTTTTCGCAACCTGAAAACCACAAATATCACCAAAGGGGGCCAAGCCATCTTGATAAAACTGAATGATGACGGCCCCTTAGAGAGCATATTTTAGCACTTTTTTGAAAAAAAGTCCATTTTTGAATCCGTATTTTGAATTTCTCGTTAACTAAAGAAATCACATTTCCAAAAATCTCAAAATAAGCTTAGAAATGTTTGAAATATAAGAAACTAACTTTTTCATATTTGTAAAGTTGCGCGCTCATACATTTTTTTCATGTCAAAGTTGACCACAATGTATTTAAGTAGGAAAAACGTCCCAACGGAAAAATTTTTATCTCCGAAACAAAAGAAATCACATTTCTATAACTTTTGTCAGGACTTCCTAAAATGTGGATGCATCTCCCATAAAAATTTGGTACTCCTAAGTTTGCGCGCTCAAGACGATAATTTGGGCCTAGTAAATTGCTAGAAATAAGATAATCTTCTTTATTGAAATTGGGTGTCATTTTAAAATTTAGTATGGATAAGGAGTTGAATGATAATTAAAACCGGCATTTTAGGGTACTAGGGTAGTGGTATAAATAATTCAATAAATGCACGAGTTATTCACATTTTTTTGGTAATACTAAAAATACCAATTAAAAATTTATGCCATTCAAAATTTATGCCATTAGACTTTTCATCATTCAATAATATAATTAATAGTTACTAATAGTTTATTTTAAAAGTTTTGCAAGAATGGCTTAACCATTATGCGGTAATCCAATAAGGTCATAAACAATTTTTTATAAATAAGTATTCCTAATTTCAGTTTAATAGTAGAAGGATTGTGTTTAACTATCTGTAAAGTGACCAATTTTACAAGGCATAATAAAAACAAATCTACTTTTTCAAAATAACAAACATTTTAATGGGCATTCTTCACAAGCATTCTAAATCTTTGCACGCTTTGAACAAATGCGAAACGGCTTTATTATAGAAAACGCTTGCGAATATCCCAAATGGACTTCTAGTCCACTTTCTTTTTCCACCAAATTCGACAAATTCTTGTTATGCCTTACTGGCAAAATAACATTTATTAGCAACTTTCTGCTGTCCCGGATTTTTTATACAGTTTTCGAAATTATAGCTACAATTTATGCCTTATCTTATAAGTGTCCCGAATTTTCACCTTATTAAATCCGGCCACCCTACCCAAAACATAAGTTGTTTTTGTTGAGAGCCATCGCAACAAATTGCTCTCAAAGAGAATTAGTTTAACATTTTGACTAAAGAAATAGCAGTTTGACAGAATATTTTGAAATTTTTTTAACGTAGAATAGCAAGAAGAAACAAGCTTAGCAAAATTTAATTGAAAATAATGTTTAAAAGGTGTGCATTTTCTAAGATACTGAAATGACTTTTTAAAATTTAAGACCCTATTCTTGAAGAACACGTAAATTATTTTCCTACATTCAAAAGTGAAGGCCAGACAAAATCCCATCAGTGCTAACAGAAAGATAAAAAATACAGTAGTAATATTTGAGTTGGTGAGTGTTAAAGCCCGAATATCTATTTTATCTCTGCAGTGGCTGCACATTGTAAAATTGCTTTTCAAAGAATTTTCTACCCATTTGTGATAAATTCCTGTTTGGTCAACCCAAAGCAAGTTTTCCCGGATAAATCTGGCGACTATTTCATTGGCATGTCTTATGTTGATTTGAATTCCGAAAGTCCGCTGCAGGAACAAATCTTCTTCCGTTCCTTTATACAGTTTTCTTGTGGGTTTAATATTCTTCCACTGCAGGGAGTTCAAAAAATAGTGGATTCGGTTGCTTTCGTCAATGTAAACAGAGTCTTGACATTTAGCAATCCATTCTTGTGGACTAACGAATGGAAAACCAGGAGGAAAATGCTGACTGTCTACAATAGCGTGATACTTCCTCCTTCGGGAATCCGGAATTCCTCTACTTCTGAATGCCAAATATGCTGTGAGCGAAGCCCCAAAGCTAAAATAAGACCTTGTACCCCAAATACAGTAGATATGTGTCTTCTTGCACATTTGAAAAGCCTTTTGAATCGTTTCTTTGGATGTGTTGTTAAGGGGTTTAGGTTTTCTAATATAAACACGTCCTCGGTGTTGGAAAACCCAACCTAATAGTTCAAATTTTTCACCATTTTTGGTGGCATTTAAATAACGTTCGTAATCGTCCACAATTTCCGCAATAGGCAATTCATCACGTGCATTAGGGCTGAATGACCGAATGCTACTGTTAGCTATATCCTCAATTGATTGTAATCTCTTGACAAATCGCGGTTCTGTTAAGTCCGAAATGATGATTCCTTTGTAACCATTCGTAAGTACAATCAGTATTAGTAAAAGTGGAGCAAGAACTAATCTCAACCATAATTGTTTGATCTGTTGTTTTGTTAGAGAATAACTAATTTCCAAAAAGTAAGCAAAACAAATTAGAAGGAAAGGAAAGATATTTATTTTTTTAACTGCACTTGTAACTTGAACAAATATAATGACAACTGCAAAAGTGCAGATAATTCCAATCCACGCACTAAATTCATACGGTCGGATATATCCATAAAATGAAATATGCTCGTCTTCCAAAACGGAACAAGAAATAAAATTATAACCTTTAACAGTAGTAGGTATAAACGCACTGGTATAAATGTGTTTGTGGCTGGGTAAAGGCGCATCAAAATAGAACGTTAAATCAATTCTGTTATTGTATCCACATTTAGATCGCGGTGACGCAATTGTATAGTTCGAAAAATTATGCAATAAAATGTTAATGGCTGCTGCCCTAAAGCCATAATTACCTTTTCTTTGAAAATAACTCCCAAAATAGTAAGGCTGTTCTGCCATTTCTCCGCAATAGGTGTATGGAAAACCAGCGAAAACTTCCAATTTATGTTGAATTGTTTTTTTGTACAAGTTTTCAAAACTTGCCCAACTGAATTGTTTTCTTTCAATTACTTGGTCTTCTCTGGGACTCACTGGAAGGAGTACGGCTCCCAAAGCCTTAATTTTGCCTCCAACTGATGAGGGATCCCCATTATTGGGACAGCGGTTACAAAAGAAATAAATACAATTATTGTCCGGTGGATGAAAGAAAAGCAAAAGCTTTTCAGTAAATGCATTATTTCGTTTGTTTGCAGTAAGAAATTCCTTTAAGACGTTTTGTAATTGATTATTATCGTTACTATTAGATGGTTCTTTTACTATCACGTGGATTCTCATGTAGTCTTTAATTCGTCTCCCTCTTGTTTTGTAAAATATCGAGTATTTCGGTATGGACGTTTCGTATTTGAAAAAAACCGTTTCTATGTACTCCATAAACCTATTATTAAAACTTTTACTTGTGTCCATATTTGCTGAAATGCATGCGAAACACTTCAATTTTGAGATATCTGTAGAAGGATATTTTACAATGTTTTTATATTTTGAAAATATTGTTACGACATAAGGAATGGTCAAGTAACGCAAATCATTGAGCAATTCACCATCTTCAGTGTAATTGTTAGGCTCAAAAAACATCAAGTTGTTATAGCAGTTGCTTTCCAATTCTGATATTTGAGTCAGCATTCCACGGTGTATTATGCACACAGTAGGCGCTATTGCGCAATAAACTAGTAACAAGGCAAATTTCATATTGAAAGTTTCTCCAAACAAAATAGTTTTACAAATAACTGCAATATTGTCGTTTAAAGATGACCAATCACATAAAAGTCAGGAATACATAATTTATACTTTATCCAGTAATAATGTACCCAATATTATATTTCGTGTATTCAGTTTTCGTTATTATTCCGTGTGCATGAGAAAGCTGAAATAAAATATTGTACGGTTTGAATAGCGATTCTATAATGTTATGCGTTAGCTAAATGAAACATTTGAAGTACAAAATTTCATTCTTTGAATGCTTTTTGAAAAGTAATCGTCTTGTGAAGATGTTTATATACGGTATTTCGCTATAAGTGTTGATTTACGTTAAGCAAACAGATCTATTCCTATCATAGTCAAATTTATTATGATGGAAGATGTAGTGTGTGTTCCATTTAAATAGTGATACTTGTTACGTTGGCAGTTAATTACAACGAGCCACTAAGTGTAAAACTCAATCCAGGTACGCCTTTGTTCATGTCATGTTGTTCCAATTATCATTAAAAGTTCCATACCGTATTTCTCATACTATTTCTCTCCGTCTTTTGTTTATTGGACCGACTAGTTTTTATGATTAACATCAGCAACAAATTTATGCAAGAAAACGTGAATTATGAAGTTATTTCGAAAGAGAATTCACAATTCCGAGGATTCATTTTCCCTATTTGGCAAAATCACACGTCTATTCGAGAAACTTGTAGTTCGGAGCGCTTGATTTGGCGAACCTACCTGGAAATGTCATATCTATTAACTACTATTTTCTTTTAATCTTAAGCCTAACTGATTTTTGAACTTCACCAGAAATGATTTTTAATTAGTATTTAGTAGTAGTACTTCCTTTTGAATATATTAATTCAACGACTAATTTAATTAATTGGGCATCCGACGAATTTAGCGACTTAAGCAATTCACTTTTGATGTTAATGATTTAACTTGCTAGTTTTAAAAGTTTTGATGATTTGATGAAAAATATCTGTATGCTACATGAAATTATTTGTTTACGACAGCTATTTAAAATGCATTTTACAAACCGGTGCAAAAGGACATTTTTATCACGGGTGCGAACGGACGTTCTTATCACATGTGCGAACGGGGACGTTTTCATAACAGTTGACGTGTCGAAGCAACGCAAAAAGTCGTTTAAATTGAAAAAGTTTATTATATAAACTATACTCATCCGTTAAAGTACTTATCTGTGCTGTTGTAGTGTTATTAATTAATGTAATACCTTTAGCTTATGTGATGATATATAATAGTATCAGTATAACGTTTTGTTTGTATTTGTATTTGGGAAGCGAATATTAAATATTTGGGAAGCGAATATTAAATATTTGGGAAGCAAATTTTTTAATTTTGTAATACAGTTTTCCAAAATTTGCCAAAACAAAATAGTTTTAATGCTACCCCTTTAACAAAACAGTGGAAGCAAAATTTCGACGCCAAAGTCATCCCCTATTATAGACTTACCGCTTTATATTTTTTAATTAATTATTCGTTTTGTTTCCTTTTAAAAGAAAACCGATATAAAATTCACGAAAAGATTGGACTTCATGGAAATTTATTAATGGGTATGCCAAACTCCCTTATTATTAGAAGCGGTGAACTTAATATTTTTGCTAATTTTTGAAATAACTATCTCGGTGGCTTTATGAAAAATAACGTATATTGGGAAAACCATTTGAACAATTTTCATGGCTAACGAATTTAGCCTTTCACATGGGATAATTCGTTTAAATCCGGAGTAAAAATTTTTATCATTAATATTTACGAAGGTTTAGAATGCGTACGTGCGTATAAATTAGGGTTTATTTATTTATTTAGCTTAAAAGATATTACCCTCAATAAGAGGCCTTTGCAATATCAGTATGTGTAATACATTGCATAGTAAAGAACGATCATACAGTAGTAATCAAGTAATCATATCTGAGCCTCATTTGGAGGAATAGTGTCCTGAGCCTCATTTGGAGGAATAGGGTTCTGAGCCTCATTTGGAG
Source organism: Yoshiicerus persimilis (assembly GCA_020352615.2). Lineage (NCBI taxonomy): Eukaryota > Metazoa > Arthropoda > Collembola > Entomobryomorpha > Tomoceridae > Yoshiicerus > Yoshiicerus persimilis. The sequence goes on from CM036941.2 coordinate 8,431,417, forward strand.
GAATAGGGTTCTGAGCCTCATTTGGAGGAATAGGGTTCTGAGCCTCATTTGGAGGAATAGGGTTCTGAGCCTCATTTGGAGGAATAGGGTTCTGAGCCTCATTTGGAGGAATAGGGTTCTGAGCCTCATTTGGAGGAATAGGGTTCTGAGCCTCATTTGGAGGAATAGGGTTCTGAGCCTCATTTGGAGGAATAGGGTTCTGAGCCTCATTTGGAGGAATAGGGTTCTGAGCCTCATTTGGAGGAATAGGGTTCTGAGCCTCATTTGGAGGAATAAGTAATAGGGCAGCGCTTTAATTCTTTTGTTTGCGATAAGAAATTAAGACGTTCTGTAATTGATTTTTATCGTTTCTATATGTAAAGCACGGAAAAGCAGACACGAGAAATCTTGAAATAAGCAGCAGAAATCCTAAAATAAAGCCCAGAAATCAGAAAATAAGCACTAAAAATGGGTAATCAAATAGAAGAAAAGGCAATTTTATGGTTTATTATAAAAGAAATGACCACAGGTCGTGCTTTATTAATATTTTAATGAAAAATAATAATTGTTTTATCTCACATTATTCATAATTTTTCCTGTGACGTCTTGATTTTTTCAGTAAAGATCTTTAAATTTTCATCCCAAAATTTAAAAATATTCCTTTAAGTGCTAAAATTCTAAAGTAGGCACTAAAAGCAAAATATTGACCGTTTTAGGCCACAAAAACTGAAAATAAGCCCAAATAGGCTTTAAAATACGGAAATAGGCTCTGTAAATAATGCCTAAGCATAAGAACCAAAAACCAAATATACGTTTTTATAGGCTCTATAAAACTGAAAAAATTAAGCACCTAAGAACATGAAACATCAAGATATAAGATCCTAGGATGGTGGCATTTAGCATAAAAAATAAGTTTTTGCCTTCTTTTCCTTGCTTTAATGATATTATGGATGTTTTAATATCACGTGGATTCTCATGTTATCTTTAATTCGGCTCCCTCTTGTGTTGTAAAACATTGAGGGTTTCGGTATTGGTTTTATTTCTGAAAACCTAAATTAAAACTTTTATGCGTGTCATTCTGTCGGTGTGCCGAATATTGTTTACTATATTTTGCAATTTAACTGTTTCTTGTACGTCAAGCGATTTTCCTACAATTTACGGTCACCTTGAGGCGACTAAAAAAGCCTAATTGCCCCCACGTGGAAATAAAAAATAACGCTTCGGAAATTTGATGTTTAGTATTAAGACAAGTCTTTATTGCAATTTAAAACAATTTCTAAATTTTTGGTCGCAAACCAGAAGTGACCAAAATTACTTACTCAAATGCATTGAAATTTACACAGACTTAGGTGGCTTCATTTTCCATTCTTGCCTTTTTTCTGCAATGTATAAAAAGATGTATATTACAAATTAAGTTGTAGCTGTAGAAATGGCTGACAATTTCTTACGTCATACTAACAAAAAATTAGAAACAGCTCACCTTTCAATTTCCTCAGTATCATTAAAAATGAAACTGTCAAAGATTTGCGAAATCGTTTCCCCGTTGTACAATGGGTCGTAAAAACAACCTAAGGCGCATTTTAAAACTTTTCTAGCAGCGATTTTTCTTGCCTCCTTTCTACCTCTTGCTGAAAATTGTACCACAATATAATAAAATGTAATGATTAAACCCCACGAAAACGCAGATATTTCTAAAATGTTAGTCAGAATTTTTCTAAAGCATAATAATTTTAGTCTTTTTTTATAAAATTCAATATTGGAGAATAGTTATGATATCTACTGTTTAAAATGGAAAAATAAATAAACCATTGCAACATTGAGAGTAAATAAGTATCGTCCAAAAATTCCGATTTGATTGAATAAATTGAACATTTAAATATGAACGAAACCCGCTGGAAAATTATATCAACTCTTTGCAATCACACAAATAAGTTATAGTTTTAAACCATTTTTTTCACTCTATGATGTAATATTGAAATAAAAACTTACACTCCCCAACAAATTTCTGCTTCATTTTTGGATCCTTCAATTCGTCATCTATATATTTTGCTTCACACTTAAATACGGGTGTTTCTTCCGTTTCTATGTACTTGACAGAACATCCAAGAAGATTATCTAATACACCGCAAGGATTTTCGTGAAATTTACCATCGCCTTTAGCCAAGTTGATAAGCTGAGCGGATCTAGCGAGAGCTAGAAATAAAAATTGTACACGTCAGACATAAAGCAAGAGTAAAGTATTAAATGTAATTGTGCACCTAAATATTTATATGGTTTAAGATTAATTCAAATAACACGAAAATGCACTATTATATGTAAAGGTCAGATAAGTAGAAAAACATGTTACTCACGTTTTTGTCCACTGAGAATTACTGGGTATTCTTTGCGTCGCCATTCTCCTCTAAAACAAAGAAAAGTAATTGTTAATACTGTACTTCCTAACTAAAAGTGAAATTACGTCATACTAATAATAAATTAGAAACAGCTCACCTTTCAAGTTCCTCAGTATCATTAAAAATGAAACTGTCAAATATTTGGCAAATCGTTTCTCCTTTGTTCAACGGCTCGTAAAGAAAACCCAAGGCGCATTTTAGAACTTCTCTGCCAGCGGCTTTTTTTGCATTCATTCTACCCGTTGCTGAAAATTGTACCACAATATAATTAATATGTCACACTCTAAAACTTATTCACTTAAACCATATTTGTCACTCTAAGATGCAGTATTGAAATAAAAACTAACCCGTCCCAACAAATGTCTGTTTCATTTCTGGAGCATCCTTTTCTGCAGCTTTATATTTTGCTTCACACTTGAATTCGGATGTTGACGAGCCATCTATTTTTGTGTACTCGACAGAATTAAGTCCAAGAAGCGTATTTAGTGTACCACATGGATTTTCTTTAAAGTCACCATTGCCTTTAACCAAATTGATAAGCTGAGCGGATCTAAAGAGAGCTAGAAATACAAATTGTTCACGTCAGACATCGAGCAAAGTAAATATATCGGTTTCAAACCGTTGCAATTATATTAAAAGATCTTATCTTTTGCAACTGTATTATGGTTGTTAGTTTTTGTAACTGAAATCTTAAATGAGAAATACATGTACCAAAAGCATACAATTATTAATTTTGACGCATTAAGTTTTGGTCGAAAGTCTTTTTTATTTAGGCATTTCTAAATAAATGGGCATTATACGGAAATGGTGCACCTAAGTATTTCTGTGGTTTCAGATTAATTCTAATAACACGAAAATTGCACTATTATATGTAAAGGTCAGATAAGTAGAAAAACATATTACTCACGGTTTTTTCCACTGAGAATCATTGAATATTCTTCGCGTCGCCGTTTTCCTCTGCAACAAAGAAAAGTAATTGTTAATACTGTAATTACGTAAGTAAAAGTGGGTAAGCGCTGTAAACGGAAAGTCAAATAAAATAAATATTTTTAATAAAATAAAACTTTTGCTACTCCATTCATTTTCACACTTACATTTGAAGTGTGCTTGCTTGATGGCTAACTGGGGACCCCAGTACTTTAATTCGCAAACGCCTTTCTAGGTCTTGTACTGTAGGGAGTTGATTGGCCATACCAGTATTTTTTCCTGTGAAAGTAAAACCACACGCAAATGTAAAATTTTGACAACGAGTGCGTACATAATCAAATAAACGTCACTTGTTGACTTCAGCTTTTCAATTTAATATAATATAATTATAAACTTGTAATGTAGTCAGTGAATATAAATAAGTCACTGTGTATTTAATTAATTTGAAAACTTATTTAAGGTTTATAAAAAGGTGAAATTAAGAATGTTTATATTATATAGTTTTATTAAGTCTTTAAATTCTCTAAAGTAAGCAAATAAATTTATCTAATGCAAGTTTCCAATTTTTCATTGCAGCGGTTAATGCTGTTGCAATGAAAAATGTAAAAAACACTGAAATATTATTAGAAATTTGTCTTTTTCAAATAGTATTACCTGTTCAAGAGTTTAAGAGGGTTGAAAATTTGCACGATACTACCAAATGAAACCTGAGATAAATACCAAACAGACAGGATTTTCACACAAGACAAATGCATTCGAATTCGAACTTTGCGCCAGCAAGACCACGTTTGCAAAGGCAAGTGGCATTGTATGCAAATAACCTGCGATTCATGTACATTGCCCGAAAATTCAAAATATCGCTGCTTTGAAAGATTACAGCGCTTTAGATTATAGAGATTAATAACAATGGGGAGTATAGATATACTAGGAGGACTTTTTTCGACCATTTGTGACCCCCACCCTCTTTTTTTGAGGACCACTTTGCAGCATTTAGCCACCATAAGACTAATTTGGATGAATTTAGCTTTTAAATATGAAATGAGACCAATTTAGACTTAACTTTCAATGCAATGTATGGGTTAAAGTGAAATAGAATCATCAAAGGTAAATGTAGTTTAAACATGGTAATATATTATTTAAGTCAACGAATAATATTACATTTACAGTAAAACACTACTGTATACCCTAATGCCCTATTATAAAGAAGGTCGGAATGGAATTTTACTAAATGAACATAAGTAAGCATCTCTTCATTAAAGGTTCCAAGATTTAGAAGCATTGGCGACACGGGATCCCAATGATTCATACAAAAACATGAGTCTAAGCAAAAGATTCTTTGCAAGGGCGATTCCATTAGAACTGCCTAAAAGAAATTCGGGCAGTCGTATTTATACCCAAAATATAATTACATGTAATCGATATAATGTACATGATATGTAATTTTGAACACACGAAAGTTTTTTCTACCAATCAGAATTTAGATAAACGTTTAAATTTACGTAATTATACTTTAAATATTAAGTTAATTAAATACATACAATTGCAACCACGTGTACATAATAGGTAATACACTGGAGTGCAATAACCGTTGGTTTAACAATACAATACAAAGCAGTTCCAGTGATAACGCATATGTGATAACGTCTTATTTAGCTAATTAATGTAGGAGTAGATAATATGGCTTTGTCCATCTTATCTACTCTATAGACCTTGTAGCCGTAGCATATTGAGTGAGGAATCAATTCAATCCAGGTAAGCCATTTTGCATGTCATGGTGTTTTATTTGTCATTAAAATTTCTATGCAGTATTTCCCGTAATATTTCACCCCAATATTTGTTTATTCAACGTACTTTTTTGATGATTAACATCAGCAACTTAATGAAAAGAAATGTGTTATCTTAGCAAGGAAGCTAGAAATGTTTTATCTCAAAAAATAATTTGTGAGTTGGTTTTTGATGATGATTTTTATTTCCATCCAGAGGTATTTCTATAGCTAAAACGAGGAGAACATTTTAGTACAGGTTTATTCGACCCTACTAGTATTTTTATTACATCTTTATTAATAATCGTTTGAGGTTGAAGCTTTTTTGCAAATCTATTTTAACAGCAAATATGACAGTCCAGTTGTCGTCAGGCGGTTGTCAAGAATATCAAAACCGTTAGTCATTATTTGGTTTACGGTCCAATAAATAAATCGAATTGTCATTTACGGAATGAAAGTTTACATACCCATATTTTGACTTAAAACTTACGAAAATTATTTTAGTACGCAGAGTAAGAATTGCATAGAAAACGTTCACAGCATATTTTTATACATTCCACTCATTATATTACAACTCTCAGTATCAACTATTGCCAACATTCAAATATACTTTTCAGACAATACCAGTTTTCCCCAAATGACCAAATTCTTGTTACATCCAATACTATTTAGCGATTTATGGTGTACCGACTTTTTATGCCGTTTCCTAATTGTTAACTAGAATTTATGCTTTATAGCATACGAGCCCCGATTTTTCGCCATTTTAAATCTGGCCACCCTACTCAAAACATAAGATGTTATTGTGGAGCGCCATCGCAGTAACCATTTTATACAGAACATTAGTTTTACATTTTGCCTTAATACACAGCAGTTTGACAAAGCATTCTGAAAAATTTTGCGCCTAGAATGGCAAGAACAAGCAAATTTAGTTAATTTTGAGGGAAAATGAAATACAAAATGTCTGAATTTTCCATGACACTGAAATGACTTTTTAAAATTTAAAATCCTACTCTTGAACCACATGTAAATTAATATTTTGCATTCAAAAGTGAAGGCGAGACAAAATACCGCTAATGCTAACAGAAATATATAAAACACGGTAGTAATATTTGAATTGGTGAGTGTTAAAGCCCGAATATCTTGTTTATCTCTGCAGTGGGTACACATAGTAAAATTACTCATTAAGGAATATTCAAACAATTTGTGATAAATTCCTGTTTGATCAACCCAAAGAAGATTTTCCCGGATAAATCTGGCGACTAATTCATTGGCATTTGTTATGCGATTTTCGACTCCGTAAGTCTGAGGCAGGAACAAATATTCTTCCGTTCCTTGATACAGTTTTCTTGTGGGTTTAATATTCTTCCAACGCAAGGAGTTCAAGAAATAGTGGATTCGGTTGCTTTCGTCAATGAAAACAGAGTCTTTACATTGCGCTATCCATTCTTGTGGACTGACGAAGGAAATCCAGGAGGAAAATGCTGAGTCTCTACATTAGATTGGTACTTTCTCTTTCGGGAAACCGGAACTCCCTTATTTCTGTATAAGAAATATGATCTAAGCGAAGCGCCAAAGCTAAAATAAGACTGTGTATGAGAAAGACAGTGGAAATGCGTTTTCTTGCACATTTGAAAAGCCTTTTGAATCGTATCTTTGGATGTGTTATTAAGTGGCTTCGGTTTTCTTTTATAAACAAGTCCACGGTGCTTGTAAACCCAATTTAGTATTTCAAATTTTTTACCATTTTTGATGATGTTTAAATAACGTTCGTAATCGTCCACAATTCTCGCCATACGCAATCCATTGTAATCGTAAAGTAAATCCTTATAACTGTTTGCATTATAACTATAGGGGCTGAATGACCGAATGCTACTGTTGGCTATATCTTCAATTGATTGTAATCTCTTGACAAATCGTGGTTCTGTTAAATCCGAAGTGATGATTCCTTTGTAGCCATTCGTAAGCACAATTAGCATTAGTAAAAGTGGAGCAAGAACTAATTTCAACCATAATTGCTTGATTTGCTGTTTTGTTAGAGAATAACTAATTTCCAAAAAGTAAGCAATGCAAATTAGAAGGAAAGGAAAGATGTCCATTTTATATAATGCACTTGCAACTTGAACAAATATAATGACCATTGCAAGAGTGCAAATAATTCCAATCCACGCACTGAATTCATACGGTCGGATATATCCGTAAAATGAAATACGTTCGTCTTCCAAAACTAAACAAGAAATAAAATTGTAACCTTTAACTGTTGTAGGTATAAACGTACCTGTGTAAAAGCCATTGTATTCTGGTGCAGTGGTATCAAAATCAAACAGTAAACTAATCCTGTCGTACTTTCGACAGGTATAATGCCCCACAAGGGTATAATTCGGAAAATTATGCAGTAAAATGTTAATGGCTGCTATCTTGAAATCATATTTGCCCTTTCTTTGAAAATAACTTCCAAAATAATAAGGCTTTCTTGGCATTTCTCCGCAATTGGTATATGGAAAATCCATATCGAAAACTTCCAATTCATGCTGAATTGTCCTTTTGTACAAGTTTTCAAAACTTGCCCAACTGATTTGCTTTCTTTCATTTACTTGGTTTTCTCTGGGACACACGGGAAGGAGAACGGCACCCAAAATCTCTTTTTTACCTCCGGCTGATTCCAGAACACCCTTGTAGGGACACCGGTAACATAAGAAATATACACAATTATTGTCCAGTGGATGAAAGAAAAGCAAAAGCATTTGTGCAAATGCTTTATTTCGTTCGTTTGCAGTAAGAAATTTTGTTAAGACGTTTTGTAATTGATTTTTATCGTTTCTATTAAATGGTTGTGTTAATATCACGTGGATTCTCATGTAGCCATTAATTCGTCTCCCCCTTGTGTTATAGTACCGTGAAAACTTCGGCGTTGGTTTGTATTTGATAAAAACCGTGTTTATGTATTTCATAAACTGTAAATTGAAACTTTTACTTGTGTCCATGTTTCTAGGAATGCATGCGAGACACTTAAATTTTGAGATATCTGTAGAAGGATATTTTATGATTTGTTTATATTTTGAAAATATTGTTAGAACATAAGGAATTGTCAAGGATCGCAAATCATCGAACATTTCACCATCTTCAGTGTAATTATTAAACTCAAAAAACATCAAGTTTATGTTGCAACTGCTTTCCAATTCTGATATTTGAGTCAGGCCTCCACCGTTTATTAAACTAACAACAGGCGCTATTGTGCAATAAACTAGTAACAAGTTAAATTTCATATTTAAAGTTTCTCCACACAAAATAGTTTTACAATTAACTGCAATACTTATCGGTCCTATTTAAAGATGACCAATCATATAAAGCTGAGAAATATTGAAATCCAAATTTTCATCAAAATCGATTGATAAAAAGTGGGTCAAATAATTCTGTGTAAAGAAAAAGTTGAAACATGCGCCCAGTTTTCGGTGATTCGGATATTTCACGGCCCTCTTAGTGTAAAGACAGGATGTACTACGAATTGTAAGTCCACAAGATTTTAAAATATAATTCAAAATTGAAAATTATTTAAGTCAACAGAAGTAACCGATGGTATCTTGTAATAAATGTCAATGAGTTAAATAAATGTTAAGGAAAGCGATGTATGTATTTAAAAAGTCAAATTTAATATGATGGAAGACGTAAGACAATTCTACAAATTAAATAATAACTGCTATAATTGAGCAGTTAATTACGTTTCAGGAATAAATGTAAACCTCAATAGGGTACGCCTTTGTTCATGTCATGGTATTTCAATTACCATTAAAAGTTCTATATACCGTATGTGTCAGAATATTTCAATCCGATTTTTGTCTGTCCAACTTATACTATTCATGTTGATGATTATTAACCTCAGCAATATGTAAGGAAATGTGATTTATGTTTTTGCAAGGAATGACATGTGAATGTGAATTATGGAATTATTTCGACAGAGGAGCTATGATTTCGAGAATTCATTTTCCGTATTTGACAAAATGACAAACCCCATTAATTAATTAGCATTCCGAAAACAAAGTGAAATTATTTAAGAAACTTTGAGTTTGAGAGGCCTGTTTTGAGAACCGACCTGTAAGTTTTTTCCGCAAAATACTATTCACTTTTAATCTTAAAACATTCTGATTTCCGTCCATTCGTCCTATCACCAGATACTATTTTAAAGGATCTGTGCCGAGTAATTTGACAATTTTAATGCTTTGGTAAAAAATGTGTGAAATAATTTGCGGCGGGACCCGGGTGCGAAGGGACGTTCTTATCACTGGTGCGAACGGACGTTTTCATAACGGTTGACGAGTCGAAATACAGCAAAAGTCGAGATTAAATTGAAATCTTTTATTATAATCATACTCATTAGTTAATACGCTACCTGAGTTAGCCATAGTCTCATTAGTTAATTTACACTTTAGTTTATGTCGTGAAATATAATAGCTTCAATTCAATTACTGCTTGTCTACTTTGATATCCTAATGATATACTCCCGTAGGTGTGTTCTACTTTAGGTAAATTGAATACCTAAGACATTCAAATTGGGTTCTTAGTAGTAAAATAAATATACTCCACTATTTCTAAGACTTTCTTAAGGAGTTATATAGACCTCAATTTTGATGATGTCAGTGCAAAGTGAAAATGATGTGTTCTAAAAGTTAATGGAGCCAGCGTACAAGGACTTCTAAAATGCTTTTTGTTGACCCATTGGAGACTCATTCCACTACGCTCTTGTCTGAACCATAGAGTATTCACTTTTCAATGTAATACTCCATTTGATTTTACACTTATTTGTTCCGCTGAAGGTTTTATGACATTGCCAAATATTTTACTCTATGGCTATCTCACGAAATTTTCTGACGTTTTCGAAATTCTGAAATTTTGAAAAAGATTTAGCAGCGGTTTTGAGACGGCTTTTTTGAATTTTGGAGCTGTGAAAGAAATATAAAAATACATTTTATCAGTGTATTTCCCCCAACTCCAAAGAACCCCAAATTCTTCATAAATAAATGACATTTTTTTTTAAATCAAACTCTTATAGCCCCTAGAAAAATATGCGGCGATTTCACAAATCTACTACTTCAACACTCTCTGTTTAGCAATTCTCCCCCAATCAGGGATTTTGAAAATCAAAACCCTTTCTTAATTGCTAATTGCTGTTTCCAGTTCTAGGAAGAACTAACCGCTTCATATAATGGGAAACACCTAAAAAATATGTTTACCACTTCATATAATGGAAAACGCCCATAAAGTTAACTTACCGCTTCATAAAGTGGGAAACATCCAAAAAGTTAACTTATAGCCTCATATCATGGGAAACAACAAAAAAGTTAACTTACCGCTTCGAAATTGAAATTGAAATTAAGCTTTATTAACATGTCACAATAGTACATTCATCAGTACAGTAACCAGTATCATTTAATAAAAGTCATCCAAAATGTGAATTTTGCGCTTCACCCAAAACTTTATTTTACGCCTGAAAACCTATTTGACTCTCTTATTCAATATAAAGTGGAAACGGTGTAAAATATTTTTTACCATCCCGTTTACAGACTACTAGAAACAGTATATAATATTTTAGTACCCCAAAACCCCATTTTCATATCTTATTGCTTATAAAGTGACGCCGCCGTATCTCCGAAAGGGGTGGGGTGACCACGCCCATTTTAAATAGGGTTCCTAACTAAGTCGAGATAAGTCCAAATCAGAGGTTTTATCCAAATCGGTCACTGCCTTCAAGAGTTATCGTGTTCACATCCATACATACATACGGACAGACAACACGGTTCTATAAGTGAGCCACAACTGGATGGCAAATAAATTAAGTTTAGTTTTCTTGTAATTTCAGCTAACTTTGTAATGAATTTTTTTATATATGAAAATATTTGAAAAATTCATTAGATATGTGAGATTTTAAATTTACAAAATGGGCAGTTCAGTTTTATTGCATTGAGGTTTTATCTGGTAGAATCATATAAATGTGGTCAATTCATATAATTGGGGCAGTTTAAGGGTTGTCATTTGTGGGAATTTCCGTTTTTATGCAGTGCAATAAAATTTTTCGCAAAATAAACTAGCTCTGAGAAACTGTTAATTGACCTACGTTAGCATATATTATGAACTTTTGTGAGAATTTTTACAATGAAAGTAAAGTTGTAATAATTTTCCTTTGAAAAATATCATTTCTTAAATGTATTTAAATTACAGCATTTGGAATACATGTATTTTCAAAATATAAATATTTTGTCCAACTATGGATTTTAGTATCCAATTTGCAGTAACAAGAAATAAAGGTACTCTGCATACGATTTTGCAACCATAGAAGAAATGCACCGATGAAGTGCTTAAGCTGTTGGTTGTAATTCCCTTTTATTGGAGTCAGATACAATTATAATATATGATTAAATATTTGTTCTCCATAAATGAACTAAGTGAGACTACATTTAGCCATGTGTACTATTTAACCGCGGTCGCCTTCAGCCTGTTTTGCTGATAATTAGTCAATACAGAAAGCAGCTGGATTCTAGTTTTAAGTTTTCGAGTTTTTTCTTGAATTAAGCAGAACAAAATCAGGAATTGCTGTTTAACTTCCAGAAGCTTTTGATAATATACTTATTGAAATGGCAGAGCTAGATGCTAGCAAAGATGTAAGTTGTATTTAAAAATGTGTTTCACTATTTATTATACAATTATTTATTATAGTACTATTAAAAATGAATTGGCCACTTAATTTCACAATGGTATACTTAGACGGTTTACAAATATACTTATTTACATTTGTAAACCGTCTACTGTACCATTGTGAAAGTGCCTAATTCGGCAAATAGAACGACAAGAATTTCCTTCAAGTATTTTTATCAACAGGTTGACTAATTTTTTATTTCTTGGAAAGTGCAGGTTTTTCTTGCTATATAGTTTTAAAAGTTAATTAAATTTGATAACTAGCAAATTACATAGATGGGCAAAATACTTGTATTTTGAAAATACTGTATTTAAAATACCTTTTTCTGTAATTTGTATTTTGTACCTTGTCTCAAGAAAATATGTATTTTGTATTTAGTATTTTGAAGAAATTTGGGTATTTCAAAATACAAAATACTTTTACGGCCTAATTATTCGCAAATCGTCCATAAAATGGCTCATATCAAAGATACCTATATTCGAATTTATAAGTAACATTATATTTTAGTGCATTGCATGCATTTACTTATATATAATACTGTAATAATATGTGGAGTTATTTATAAACATTTTCTAAATTCAATTATTGTTTCAATTTTAAGGCAATTTCTCCTAAACTTTTACATACAAACATTTCACTTTTTACATTTGGTAGTCAAAGTCATTTGGTGGTGGAATAATCGAAAGTCATACTGAAGTCATGAATATGCGAATGGGGAAATAAATATGTCAATATACTACAATAAAACAGATAATAATGGACCAACTAACATAAGAAAGTTGGAAAAATTTAACTGCATAGTTAACAGTCGTTATTGTAAACAGAAATTAATTACAAGATAAAACTATTGTATTGCAAAAAATTATTGTCACATTACTGTATTTTGTATTTTGATGGCCAAAAAATGTATTTTTAATCTAGTGTTTGTATTATGTATTTTAAGAAAAAAAGTATTTTATTTAAGTATTTTATTTTGGTTTAGACCAAGTATTTTCAAAATACTTCTGAAAGTATTTTACCCATCTATGGCAAATTAACTAATTGACCCTTTTCGTATTTTAGCGTATACGTAGCGGGCAAGACAAGCATAACATTTTCAGTAGTTTAAGTTACGTTTATCTGGGAAATAAGAAAATGATTAATTTTCAACTGGGGAAGTTCCGAAGGCCCTAGAAAGCTGTTCTTTTCAGTTTTCTGTTAAACTAGCAGTGAATATAATTCATTGGTTTAGAAATTTAAAACTTAGTTGTCATTTGTAAAGTACAAATTGTGTATGTTAAAGCAATGAAAATGCCTTGAATGTTAGTTAAATTTTGCACACACACCTCTTGGTTCTGTAAGACTAATATAAGAAAAACGGAGGTCTACAATTGAAAATCCTTTAAGTTGCATTCTAATTCGTACTTTGGAATAGAAAGAATTTAAAATCTTATTTCTTAAAAAACGTTAACGTCGAGAATCTCAAAAATATTTAACTATTATTTTCTAGTCCTTGAAGCTGGTGAACACAGAGGAAGAGTTTATTAATAGAGAGCAAGAACATTCCGGTACAAATCTACTGATTGCTGAAACAGAAGAGTCCAAATTCCAAGAATCGAATGACCAAGAAACTGAGAAATTGCAGAGAGAACTGGATGCCAAATGTAAAGTGGAAGCGTGTTCAACTAAACAGCCATTTACTGAAAATAATAACGAAGATTACGAGAATGGGAAAGGTGTTAATTAAATTAATTGCTGCGTATGGTGGGAAATGTGCAAATGTAAATAGATATAGTAGAAATAGTTCTTTGGGTATTTTGATTACAATTGGCCCTCACAATAATCACTTTTGAGTAACCATTTTTGCTAGAAATCTTTGAGAATTGCGTATTGAACTTTTACTTGAATTTGAATTTTCTCAGTTGTAGTGCTAATTAAATATCTTCATCAAAGACAAGAGGTTATATAAGGAAAAATGATTAGGATATTATTGTTACATTACGCCTTATTATCTGACGATTTCTGTACACTAAAGCATTTGTTAAAATGACAATTTTCAGAAAGGGATGGATTAGAAGCAAAATCTGACACTGGAGGTGATTCATCAAATTATCCTTGGACTCAGGGTCTACGACAAACGGGGGTTAGTTTTTGAAATATTCAATTCTGTTTTATTTATTTACATTGTTTCTTCAATTTTTTCAGAAAATACAGATAATGTGAATTCTAGTTACTAATTAGTTGATGTTCTGTAATGAAGAGATGGTAATGACATCCATTTGACTGAGAGAAGAGTAAAAAGAGTAAAAATAAATAAATGCAAAGCAGTTCAAATCCGATATTTTATGCAACCCTAAATAAACAAAGTATAGCTCTTTCACAGTTTGTGCTTTTAATAGCTTGTCCTATTCACGTCATTTATTTTCTTTGCTATTGCACCACAAGCGACTTTAATAGTTAAATTCACAACAAAATCTGAATATTAAACTGGATTGAAACTTTTATTTTTGCCCTCAAGAAATGTTTCCCAAATGAAGTGGCTGTCACTGCATTCTCATTAAATACCAAGATGGACGAATATTTGGAGAAACGGAACCCAAAAAACCCAATGCTGCTTAGCCCAGTAAATAATGCTTATACTAATTAATTTCATTTTTAGAATCGATCTATAAAATAAAAATGACCAGAGTAGTCTTGTAGCTTTCTTAAAGCAATACTTTTAGTAATACCTTATTAAGATTGCAATCACTAATTTTATTTCAATTAAAATATAGGTGATTCGATGTGTTCTTAAATTCCTCAACAATAAAAATATGAAAAACTGTCGTCTTGTTTGTCGCGATTGGGGATCGATTGGAAAAGCAGCACTTGCAAGCCGTGCACTAATCCGCTTTAGTACATACGGAGGCATGGGGTGTCGTCGCCTTCCTGTGGACTTTCAGTCTTGTTTTCTGGAGTCGGCAGCTCTTTTCAGTGCATTCGAGGTTTCTGGTTTTCTTGGAGGCCGTTCTTCAAACCATCCCTGGACTCTAGAACAATTAACCCATGTTTTTGACGATCTGCAAAAATACATAAAAGAACTAACATTAGACTTCCAATTGCCTGATGAAAATCTCTTGAAAAAGATTTCTCTGAGTTCTTGGATATCGAAATCCCCCATGGTACAGAAGGATACGAAATACCTGACAAAATTAACAATTCAAGGTATAAAAAATAAGTTTGATATTCGTCCGTTGCACTTGATTGCACATATCAAACACCTGTCACTGACAGATTGCAGAATCCATGTTGAAGCCGGAATTAAGATCAGCCCTAACAAATTACATTTACAAGACGTGGCGTTTTACAAAGATGGAACTGTATTGGATCGTGTTCGAATAAATGATATTGTGGATCTTGGTAAAACAAAAGAACTAGCACTGGGTGCTTGGAGCTCCATAGAATATGTATTGGATTTATGGGGCACAGGTACTCTTGACACACTGTATTTGACTGGCGATGCGGAGATTGTAAATGCGGAAACATCACAGTGGGCTATAGAGCAATTGTCGATGATGTTTGCTCCTAATTCCTTAAACAGGCAAATGAATATTGGGAAACTTGAGCTACGTGTTCACGGTGATATTGACTTGTTTGCTCTGCCAAACTCAATTGACACCCTAGTATTACATCAGGTAAAAGACATGCTTACCGTAAATTGCAGTCAGCCACTTGTGCTCCAGAACTTGAAGTCTTTAGAAATTACCGAAACGTGTACCGACCATTCGTTTATCTCTCACTTTATGAATTGTCCTCAACTGACTCACTTAACGTTTACTAAATGTAGCAAAATGGAATTGAAATCAGCTTGGATACCCAAAAGTATCGAAACACTCACTCTTGAGGATTGCTATGATGGAATAAAGTGGCTCGATGAAAGTTACTGGAACCTGGAGACTCTAGTTGTTTATGGTTTCACAATAGCCAAAGAACTGTGTGAAACTAAAATTCAAGTGGATGATTTCGTTGTGTACCATTCGAAATTGAAAGTGGACAAATCTTTGGTTGACTTTTTAGAACACCGAAAACAATTCGGTTTCGGCAAACGGCTTTATATCGGAGAGCTAAAGTGGAAAAACGAGCAATTTGAAGAAAGTCTTTTGAAAAAACACGTTGATGTTAAGTCATCATTTTATGTGTTCCAAGATGGCCAAAAGGGACGTGCCGTTTCCGAATCAGCTTTTCAGGAGATTATTCCGTAACGTCCTGCAAATCATTCTTGGAAGATCGATGTATCAGATACCCAAGTGCTGGATTACTTCACCATTTAATTTATTTATGACAATATTTATCCTAATCCTGTGTGTTGCTCAGTTAAGATTCAGCAATGCTAAACATGAATACTCTTATAAAGATTTAATTTGAAGAAATCCAAAAGTTTATTATGTGATGCTTAATTTTTGAAATTATTAGCCGTACAATCCTTTGATGTCACTTTAATATTATATACTTATTTGTTAACCACTTTTAGGACTAAAATGCATGTATTAATTGCTAGTGCACCTTATCCGACCCGAAATCAATAGGATGTGTACTATGCCAACCAAATCTTACTGTGTGCAATACGGTAATTTTCAGAAATCCTGGACCCAACTCTATTTCGATACAACGCTTTTGCTTTGTAGAAATGAATGATATCATTACTTGTGATCCGAAAAAGGATTCAGAGGATTGCAGTTGCCATTATGATGGTTGTAACACCAAGTGTTACACTTTTTGTGGCATCGATGCACCATTGGAAAATACTGAGAGGCCTAACGGGAGTACTAACACGCCAGATTCAGAGGAAACTGTTCAACATAATACAGATCAACAGAGAAATAATAGTTGTTTGGAAACTAATGGCAAATCTTATGCATTATCATTCACCGAGCTAATTTTACCGTGTTTTTTAACTACCATAATGTACTAATAAAGCACAAAACTGACCTAAATGCAATGTGCAACTTACAACTGTCTATGACAATGCAATAAACCTTCAATAAGAACATGATAATAGTGTTGCCATTTGTTTTTCTCAAATTGACTATCATAGTACACCGCAATATTAAGGGCATCTTTATTAAGCTAACTGGGCTGCATTTATTTTTGTCATGGGCGCATAATGAACTTAAAAGACAATCAGATTTTTATGGGAGGAGGATAAGCATTGATATTTCAACATGATATTTCCTTAAGCATTCTGCAGTTCAAAAGTTGTTATTATATTTACATTGTTGAATTGTGTATTCAGTATTACTTTTCTCAACCTCTAAAATTGTCACCTGTTTGTTCGCATTCTTATGATTTGATTTGATTGATGTTTACCTGCGCTAGATTGGAATCTGACGTCCACGTGGCCACTTGACAATATCAATTCCAATAACGGTCGTGGGCATTGATGATTCTTAAGCATTGAATTCCATTTCAATTGTGTCTTTGCTTTAATTCTAAATTTAAAATGAAGAAAATTAAGATTAAACTTCCCGATAAATGGTTTGACAGGTTTGTCAGTAACTACGTTTCCTGTTTCAATCGCACTATCGTTATCATAATATATTTATGTGATGCAAGTACATTAGTTTTGAATATTCCCTTTTCCCAGTTTCATTGGGACGGTCTGAAAAATGTGGGACTTATGCGAAATAAGGAAAATGTAGGAAATAATGGTA
Organism: Yoshiicerus persimilis; assembly: GCA_020352615.2. Classification (NCBI taxonomy): domain Eukaryota; kingdom Metazoa; phylum Arthropoda; class Collembola; order Entomobryomorpha; family Tomoceridae; genus Yoshiicerus; species Yoshiicerus persimilis. The sequence continues at coordinate 8,448,833 of CM036941.2, forward strand.
CTGCGAGTTACAATAGTATTAAATGAAGGGCAAATCCATTGAATTTAGAAAATTATCATTATTATGCATTGCTTAAACACATTTTCAATACAACCGTTTTGCTAAATTTCCCCAGTTTTTTCTATTACCCACCCGTCTTTATTGAAAATGCAAAATGCAGAGTCTTGATATAACGTTAACTATGCAAATAACATAATAAATTTATTTTAAGCCTTGAAGTTTCAATAATCCTTGGTACTGGCATTGTTCTACTTAAACGATTGAAAGTAGACAGGTTTTAAAATCAAAAGTTAAAATATTTCACTTCCTACACTAGAAGTAAACAGTAAAGAAAAAAGAACTTTATTATTATCTGATAGGAATAATGCTTCAAAGTATTTCAAAAAGGAAAATCAAAGATTCTTCTTCAACAACTGAAAGCACTGACCCAGGACGGGAAAGTTTGGAATGGTTCGGGTTGTATTGCACATTGGGTTCTGTATTAGGAATAATCCCAATCAAATTTAACAATTCAAAAAAAGAGTTTGAAACTTCAAATGCAACGTTATTGAGCAAACTTACAATAGTCATTGTATGCTTAGCAAACTACGAAGCCATTCAATTAGTGAATGATCTGAGAAAGAAGTCTGACAAGATGGACGTAGAAACCGCCACAGTTGGAATTTTGGGACTTTCTTTCATAATTACGCTCACAAATGCAACCAGTTTACTAAGGCGAACTGCAGGAATGATATACACCTTGAATCAACTAAATATAGAGGGATATCCCATTTTAAATGAAGGTAAGCAAAAAGGCAGCCAATTTGGATTTTCCAGTAATGTATGGTAAACACAAACATGGCTAGTTCAAAAATAATCTGTTTACCTCTTAAAAAATCGCTTCACCTTATATAAATACATTTGTACAAAATCCTGGGCCTACTTGAGGTAAATATACTAAAACGTTTGCAAATTGCATTAGAACTTGAGGCAATAAAGGTATAGTATCAGTTCGGAGTAATTAATGATACTTGAGAATGGATAAATATTTATTAGCTGAATGTATTTATGAGATAAAATTATTATTTTTCTTGAGGTAAACCGGTTATTTTTTGAGGTGCGTTTAAATTTCGCCCTATAAATATTTGTATATCTCAAAATGAAATTATGTACTATTATGGCGTTATTTTAAATTATAGGGTGGACCAAACTGCACATGAAAAAGTACAGGATATTTTACACTGCTGAAATTTTGATGGCAAAATGGATGCTACCCATTTGTATCTGTTCCGCATTGGGTGCTATCGCTATGCTCTACTTCATACTTCCTGGAAAACACTCAATTTCCGTTTTAGTAGACGCATTGCTTTATTTGGCCCACATGGAAAATCGTAGAACTGTGGTTTCCCTTTTAATCAAGACATTTGAAACGTTTGTAACCACATCAGCAGTCACCTGGTGTATTATGTTCTTCTTCTACACATCGTTGTGTACTATACGGATCTGCTTTAACTTATTTGTCATCAGGTAAATAATAAGTATACTATTTATCGGAAAATTATTTTTGGTGCCTTTAGTGACTATTATGCTCTAAAATAAAATTCTAACAAGGCTCGTACTTTATTTCCAGGACAAATGAACACACCCTTCAGGAGAATATCCACACATTCAACGGTCTCCAAATTCTGAACAAGCTTTTTAATGATAGTATGCTAAGATCATATCTTCCTACTATTATTTTTACTGTTATTGCTATCGTAGTGTTCGATGTTTTCGCTCTCCTGCGTGTAAATTTAAGTATTGAAATGTTCCCACATGCGTTTTATTTTGGTGTAGTCTTCTGCGAATCGGCAATTTTAATTCTTACAATCATGTTACTCAGTTTTTCTCTTTGTTGGAAAAATTCATCAGAAACTCTTGTAGCATTTAAAAGAGAATTGGCAAAGAAAACGAATAATACCTTGTACAATCGTAAAGCAGTATCATGTATTACTCCATTTGGTGTTAGATATGGGGTGTTCAAGGCAGTAAAGCATAAACATATTTTGGACTGCTACGACGCAGTGCTCAGCAATTTGGTAACACTACTTGTGTCATTTCCAAAGTAAACATTTGAGTAGCATTTTTCGCTTCCTGCAGTACATTCCTCAATTCCTGGTGAAATATTGCTAAAAAACGGAAGAATCAGGTGGGCCCAAAGATTTATCCCTGGTTTTCAATACAACTGCAATTCTTAGATATCTGCTTCTTATTACGCGAGGCAAGTCGAAGTCTCCCAGTCCTTGAAGATCCCGGTTGTAAAGACCAGTGGAAACGTTTAGTGTACGATGTGATGGAGGTAAGGAGGGGTAAGCCATTGAAATGGGACATGGTACGAGGAGCAAGAACTATAAGAGAGAAGGAAAGAGTTGCATCTTGCGAAAGAAGCCCGTAGCAAAAGGGGCCATTTCAGCAAGGAGGTTGGGTCACAGGAATACGAAATTGCAAGAGGTATCTGGTGTCGTGCATAAGGGGAGGGGGTTAAGGTACGGGGCGGTGGAGAAGATAGCTGTCACGGTTGTCAACCCAGACATTGGGCCCGAGGGGGCAAAGGACGGGAGAGCCAGGTGTAGCGTAGGGAAGAAGGAAGAAGAAAGTGGCCCAACGAAAGAAGGCATGGCCAGAGGGGCAGGGGAGAATAGCCGGAAGTCGCGAGAACGAGTTTGCGGAATAAGATGACAAGGGGGAGGAAAAGCGGGCCATACTCGTGTCCAGAAAGGTGCAGACGAGGGAAAAGACCAAAGGAACGCAGGGGTAATCAGGAATCTTAATGTTAGGGCGGTGCCCAGGATGAGCAGGGCAGACGACGGGGAGACGAGAGCGAATAGGATGAGGGGCGGTGGGGGATGAAGGAGGAGACCGCTGGGCAGCGATACACAAAAGCGGTCCGAAGGACTCTGACGCCGACGGCGGAAAGGAGAAGAGGCGGAAGAGGGAAGAGGGAAGAGAGAGGATAGAGAGAGGAAAAAGAGAAGGCAAAGGGAGAGAGACGAGGGGGTGGAAGAAGGAAAGAGGGGGGAGAGGGAAGAGAGAGAGGGAGAGGAAGGAAGAGAGAGAGGAGAGAGGGAGAGAGGGGAGGAAAGCAAGGGGAAGCAAGAGCAAGGAAGAACGGAAAGAATCCGGTAAAAGCGTAGGAAAAGCAAGGGAGGGAAAAGGACAGGAAAAGACGGGAGAAAGGGGGGGAGGGGGGGGGGGAGGGGGAAGGGGGTAGAAGGGGAGGGGGAGGGGGGGGGGGGAGGAGGGAGGAGTGGGGGGAGGTAGGGAAAGGGGGGAGAATAAGGAGGGAGAGAAGTGAGGGGAAAAGAGCGGAGGAGGAGAGGGCGAGGAAGAGGGGAGGAAGAAAAAAAAGGAAGGGGGAGGGAAAGGGGAAGAGAGAAAAAGGGGGAGGAGGGGAAAAGGGGGAGGAGGAGAGAGGGAGAAGGGGGGAGAGGAGGGGGACGGAGAGAGGTAGAGGGGAGAGGAGGAGAAGGGAGAGGGAGGGAGAGAGGGAGGGGGGGGGAGGAGGGGAGAGAGGGGGGAGGAGGATGGGGGAGGGAGAAGGGGAGGAGGAGGAGGGGGGGGAGGGGAGAGGAGAGGGGGGGATGGGGAGAGAGGTAGTGAGGGGGAGAGAAGGAGGAGATAAGATAGAGGGCGGAGGGGACAGAGAGTAGAAGATAAGGGGGGGAGGGCGGACGGGAGGCGGGGGGCGGGGGGTCGAGGGGAGGGGAGCGGGAAAGAAGGAGAGAGGGGGGGAGAGGGGGAGGGGAGGAGGTGGGGGGGCAGGAGGGGAGGAGCGGGGAGTGCAGGGAGAGGGGGGCGGAGGGGATGGGGGCGTGATGGATGAGGAGAGGCTGGGAGAGTGGGAGGGAGGAGAGAGCGGAGAGGGAGGTGTCCGGGGTTCGAGGAGAGGGGGAACTTTGCCACGTGTCCGCTGAAGCAGGCGCCAAGAATGCTGTGTTGTACGCCATAGGGGCGGGGTCTCCCAAAGGACAACTTTTGGAGGCAAAGGAGGAAAAGGAATGATTCGCAAGTGCATGCAACCTAGGAGTGGGGGAGGGTTTGTGTACACTAGTAGGACGTGACGCGGGCGGAGCAGAGAGGGACAACAGAAGCCGATACCGGAGGAAGGGGAGTCGATACAGTTCATCTGGCTGGACGAAGTAAGGGAAAAAAGGTAGAGGGAAAAAGGAAAAGTGGAGAAGGACAGAAAAGGGGGGAGGGGGGCAGAACAGGCGGGGAACGAAAGGACGGAAAAAGAAAACAAAGAGGTGGAAGAGAAGGTGGGAGAAAAGGTGGGAAGGGGGGGAGAAAGAAAGGGAGAGAGGGGGGGGGGGGAGACAAGTGAGGAGGGCAAGGGGGGGGGGGGAAATATGGCGAGGGAAGAGGGGGGGGATGCAGATGAAGTAAAAAAGGCAAAGGGGTACGGCTGTAGTGAACCGGTGGATGGGGGGAGGAAGGGAGATTTGGAGATCTAGTCGAAGGGAAGCCGGTCCATGTCATTCAGGGTAACGATCGGAGATGACAAGTGATCGCGCTTATATAGAGCGGCAGCATTTAGGGTTTGCCGTTAGTGATACGGTTTAAGTAAATGAGGGACAAACACGGTCAAAGCACAACACGTCCTGTGGGAACATTATATAACATTCCATTGCTCAATTATATGTGCTTACAAAATAATAACAAACCAAGTAGCGTAGGCAGAACAAATTTTCAAGAGTACTTGTTAAACCATGAATGTTTATAATAATTTTCAAGTTTATGAAATCATTCACAGATAGAGAAGACACGTGCAGATTATAATTAAACTAAATACGATATTACGATTGCAATTTAGTTACGAAATTGATTAATGATCACAGCGTAGGTCACAATTAGGGACAAAATCTGGAAATTTACAAAATGACAAATCTTTAAAAAATTAAGCAGAATACTCCAAAAGCAAAAGCTAATAGTTTTTCGAAAATTATTTAATTAAGTAAGAAAGAAAAACTGACATTGCCAACAAGACCGTAGGTGATAATGAACGATTTTCCGCCAAATCCTATTTGTCCTCCTTGAACTTCTTGAAGGAGGATAAAATCCCTTTCGCACATGTTTATCCCCAAACGACATTCGCATATTTTACGATATTTCTTGTAAAATGTTACCGTCTTTTTGGATACCAAATTTTAATAATTGTTTTCAATGAATATACATTATGTAAAAAAATTGTGCGACTAATAATTTGTCATACATGGTTAATAATGATTGTTAAATATTTTACCAAACTGTGGAATTCTGCTGCAGACAATAAATTGAGAGAATAAAAGAGAGCATAAGCTGCAATAGCGATGATTTTCAATGCATTTTGTTTTGTGACGCCAAAAATACGGTATGCATAGTACGGCCACGTGCAGACAACAAGCGCAAAGTTTGTCCAACCAAACACTTCATTCATTGTGTCAACCATGGAACAGATTTGAGAAAACACTTGGAGCACCTGGTACAAAATATATTACTTTGCCTCAGGTAGTACATTAAGAATGTCACTATAATATTAAATGTTTCTTTGAACAGCTTCAACTTTCGAGTAATCTCATTCCAGCCAGTTTTGTTGAACACCTGGGAAATTTGGAAAATAATGGAATTTTGGGAAATATTGGAGAAAAATTTGGAAAATTTGGAAAATATTGGAAATTTGGAAATATTGGAAATTTGGAAAACATTGGAAATTTGAAAAATATTGGAAATTTGAAAAATATTTGAAATTTGAAAAATATTGGAAATTTGGAAATATTGGAAATTTGGAAAATACTGGAAATTTGGAAAATATTGGAAATTTGGAAAATATTGGAAATTTGGAAAATATTGGAAATTTGGAAAATATTGAGAATTATGGAAAATATTGGAAATTTGGAAAATATTGAGAATTATGGAAAATAGGTGAATTGAGAGAGAAATGGAAACAAGAAATGAAGGTTCAAGAAATCAAACCCAAGTAAAACCATAAGATGAAGATATTCAAAATATTAATACTTCTCTATTGTTTGGAAAACTGTTGATCCCGGTCTCGATTCTTTTAATGAGGGATGTAAGTAAGATGCGCGATGTCAGAGAACAGCCAATCAATAACAGAGTTCCCAAATGGTCAGAGATGCAAATAAACATGTACGAAAGAATGTAAAGTACCACTTGAAATTCTTCAGGTAAGAGTCTGTCGATTTTCATTGGAGAGTCCTCAAAATTCATAACATTTACATTTTAAAGAAAAACACTTCTAAAGGGAAGAGCTTGCAATATTTACTTACCTGATATATTTCCTGGGTCGCCAACACTGCAGCTTTTATTATTGGCTCCGGATGCTGCCAGCTTTTGTATGTAAAGATTTTTGTCATATCGTACAATGACCATACTATCACAACTCCACAAAAACCCATTGCCAATACTTTCATCTATTGATCAGAATTTTTGTTAAGAAATATTATACTAATTTTACTATTTCTATGAATATTACATTAATTTAGTATTTATGTCACACTATAAGTTATTATATTAATTTTACTATTTGTATACTAATATTATATTTTATCATATTAATATTATTATTTATATTAGGTATATTATATTTACTAATCTGCAATTATACTTATAATCTTACGTTTTTGGGGAACTGAACTTCCAATTGGCTTAACAACCTACAGGTTTGCTGGAATTCGTTCATCATGATTTCTATCTGACTTCTTTTGACCCAAAATATTATGATGTTTACAATGTAGTAAAAATTGTACGAGAAGTTAATAAAGAAGTTGATATGCCAAAGGCCACCGTAATTATTTTTCATTGAATGAAAAATCGCAGCATGCAGAAGTTGAATTCCCATGAGAAGTAGGACTAGGAAAACCACCGCCCTCTTACGGGAGAAATAAACAAAGCGTATTTAGTTACAATTTAAAAGATTATATCTGCTTAGAAATAAAGAGAGCATCTGGAAAAGTCGAACCTGTTTAACAGAAGCGAAGAATTTGCAATACCAAGTATTCGTAATTGGATCGAAATTAATATTAAATGGAATTATGCAACTTTTGCTCCCTAAAATAAACAAGTATTGTAAAATGAGAACTGGAGAATGAAAATCAGGTTCAGTAATTTTCGACATTTTTGAACTGCAATTTTATTTTGGATTTTGCGTCAATTTTTCGTCACTGGTCACTTTACATAATTTAAAACATAATCAACAATACCTGGTTGTGCACTAAAATGCTTAATACTTAACTTTTATGGCAGGACTCTAACAACTTCCCAAAATATTCTGAATTTGCAAAACTACATGATTATAATTATTGATGAAATAATGTAATAATGGGAAATGGATAGTAAATATGACTCTAAAAGCAACTTAAGTGAAATGCTTACACTTAGTGCATTAATGAAATGTGGAGAGCAATTGAAGGGTTTAGAACTAAAAGTGCCGCTTCTTAAATTAAAAAAAATTTATATCAAAATAAAATATAATTTTGGGGAGCATTCAGAAATAATTTTCACAGAATCGTATCTTGGTAACTTAAAGAAAAACATTTTTATTCAACAGAAACATTTTCATTCGATAGAAGCTATTTTATTGAATACTTTCAAAGCAAGAAACACAACTTGACATAAGTTCTGTACCTCTACGGAGATTATGAAGGCGACATTGTGCATTGTTATGAATGTGTTATAGAGTTGTAAAATATTTTGTCGGGAGGTACATAAAATGATTGCATTAAAGTATGTAAATTATTAAATTTTGTTAGAGTTACGGGAATATAATCAGTATACGCTTGAGGTGCCTGTTGAAGTATTTCGCTAACTCTAGTTACATCAACATTTCGCTTAAACAAGGGATATTCCGTGAAAATAGAACCATCATGACAGCTATTGCTAACACTCATTGTATTATTAGAAAATCGGATTTCTTTAAATTTGCTAATGCCGTCAGCAGGGCGTAACAGTGGATCAAGAGTTTGTTTAAAGTTGAAAATGCGAGCAATTGGAGTTCCGTCATCTTGCAGGTCGTCGGTTACAGGGTGCTGACCGTAAATTATTTGAAATGGATTTGAGGGTCTGGCTTCTCTTAAAATTCTTACCCATTGAGATGGGAAATAAATTTTATCTGATTTTCATTTTATCTTCTCAACGAGTGCAAAATCCGAGTCAATTTGCATGCGACTGTGTCCGGGGACGGGAAAGACCAAGATTATGGAATCAAATCGACTAGGGCATAATGAGTGAAGATAAGCTAGCAAATATCGATTCTTGTTCTGTCCCCAGCAATTGTCAGCGAAAAGGTGTAAAGTCTTTATAGTTTCCGGAACAAAGTGTTCAATAAAATACTTTACTAAACTGACCACTTCGTTACTGCCTTTTCGGCCGAAATGCTCACTGTACGTGAACATGTGACAGTCTCCGCTCTTTAAGTTATGCACACCAAAGTTGTAGATCCATAGTTGGCTCAAGAAAAACTCTTTTCAAGTATTTGTTACAGGGCATGCTAAATTTTTATTTTCATGCGTGGATGCTCCATCTTCAAATTATTAAGTAACTCAAGCCAATTTTATGATAAATAAGTGAAATTCAGATGTAGTTTTCTATGTTATTGCAATCAGGAAAATTTATGTCGTTTCAAAAATACCGCGAAATTATTTCTGAAATATCCCTAGAAAATATAAATATTTCCCTAACTACCCATGGTAATTTAAGAAGCGGCACTTTTAGTTCTAAACCCTTCAATTTTAATTTGTTAACGCATCAAATTAATAATGCAGTAATTCCAATTCCTTAATGTGGTTGATTATGTAGTTTTCCCTTATTGTTGTGCTAGAAGTACTATTGGCAACAGTGAAACACTACATGCGATTATTTGCACTGTGGGTGAAAATAAAAACTGATTTTACTTTTCGAGAAACCGTATTTTGTCAAGTCTTTGGAAAATAGAAAATAAATTTCCCAAATTTAGCTCCACAACAAAAATATCTGAAATTTTAATTTAAAAATCCTCACTTGAGACAACATTATAGGAGAACCACTATGGTTACACCAGCCTTGCATATAAACAATCTGAAACTATCTTGAATAAACCAGTGCAACTCGGGGTATAGCAAGTATCATCAGTAAAATATCTTGGACCGGACAGCAAAGCTTTGCTAAAGTCAATAGAAATCGTCAAATCAATATTTTGTTACGGAAAACATTCATTATATATAATTTAGAGTAGTAATTTATAGTAGTATTATATATCTATTTAATAAATCCCATTTTCTTAGTTCCTGTTTATACTGTTCTTCAAGTAATATTTTTGTTTGTGGAATACACCGCTTATTCTATTACGTCCTGTAAGCTGGAAAGCAGAAATAATATATAGAATGTAGGAGTAGTAGTAGGTATTAAATGTAAATTCTAATCCTAAAGTACCCCAGCTTCTACGATATTATAAATAAATATCACGAAGAAATTATAGGTATGGAAATGCTATTGCGATTTATTGTTTATTTATTTGATTTATTGTTCATTTGCCGTATTGTCAATAGTACAAGGAAAACACTGCCCGGTGCAAAAGTTTGCTAGGTAGGCATGCCTGTCTGTCACATTGCATTAATATTTTCCGGAGACTTAAGTCCTTAGTATAACAATTAGAATTTAGTTTTGATTTGTTAATGCATTAAACTAGCATCTTAAGATTAAAATAAATTATCCCTAATGGCATTCCTTTTCTTGTGATGTAAATAATGTTAAGAACAATGAAATATTAAATATAATTATTTGCACTGCAGAATTAATGATAAGTTTCATAACAAACTACATGTAAAATTATGGAATTCATTATATTGACAAAATGAAAATTTTCGCACTACCTACCTAAGACAGCAGTACAGAATTCTTACAGATTACGTTATGTATAATACAATATGTCTTAATTCTGCTCCACAGTTGTAGGAGCGAATTTGAATAATAATTACGGCTAATGCCAAAATAAGGAACAACATCTTCTCTATGTAGAAATGCTGTAAGTTTGAAATCAATGTCTTTACCAAAATCCGTTCAGAAATTCTCTCGGAAAGACGGAAGGACTAGTCAAGGCATTAGCAGAATGTATCTGGCGATATTTATTATTCTTGGAAACCAAGTTTCTGATGATTGTTAATTTTGATTGACAACATCATGTTCATGGTATGTAAGGCCACAACTTCCAGAAAAGAAAACGTTGTGGATTTCTTCATGTTGAAAAATGGACCGATTGCAAATCGCATTGATCTCATGCTTCTGAAGCATTTACGGATGATTTTCTTGTGATGATTCTGCATTTCTTGGATGTACTTCAATGATTCTGTATTGGTCAACGTCAAGGTAGGAATAACCAAGATTTCAGTTATGACAACCAAAAGGGCCATGAGGGGGCATGCTATGTAGGCTCTTATCGGCATTATGCTGTACATCCTTACCGTTGCGAAATTGTACAGAATATTGAGAAGTGCAGCGACAAACAAAGTTGTGGGTCCGAAAGGGTACGTCAGCAAATAGTTGAAATCCAGAGTCACAATTTCCCAAGCTCTGTAGATGTGCATTGACACAAATGGGTGCTCTCTAAAATACTTCTTAGCTAGAGCACACTTCCTGAATTTGTCTTCGGAGGATCTTCTCCCGGGAATGAATCTCAACCAAAACACAACCGCATTGCAGTACAACAAAGCACAGTAAATAATTAAAATTACGGGGAACCACAAATGAATTATTAGAATGGCAATAATTGGAACGGCTGCTATTCGAATTCCCACGGAGTCAATACCCAAAATGTAGAACAAATAAATTAGTGGACTGAATTCTACTGTCACAAGCGTAACCGCTCCAAGAATCGATATGGCTAAGGCCATTGCAATTATTAGATTCAGAAATGCTTTCAGACTTTGATACTCCTCAAACTTCCAATTCCAACGCCGAGGACGGTTCTTTTCTGCAAAATTAACCCAATACACATCACATATTAGTATTAACGACATTTCATGTCAATATATTGATCATATTACCGTATAGTTCAAGATCCAAGTTCACCACGCAGTTGAGCGTAAAACAAAAGTGCTTTTTATTGGTGAATAGAATTAAATTGAAAAATTGAGATAAGGACATTGTTATCATTGCCTGGATCGACATGACAATTTGCTCAGCGCTAAGGGTTGGTCTGAATATTTGTAAAATCAAAAGTAGTTACATAGGCATTTAATAGAATTCCTAGAACTATGAAGAAACCCCAAATCGAAAGTTTCGCTTTACTGGTATTCAATTGAAATCTTTTATTTAATGGACACCATGTGAACACTGTTGCATGAAATATGTCATTAAAGATATAAAAGAGAGAATTCATTGGCTCGAGCAACACTGTAGAAGTCATTTTGCTCAACAAGCTGTTTACGATCGTAGAAAAGAAATGGCACATGACGGGGACCGAAACTGAGCTAAAGCCAAAGATACACCGGCCAAATCAATATTTGCGTTTTGCAAAGTATTCACCTTATTTTGCATCTGTATATGTTAATGTGTTGGAAATACTAATTTTCTTGGTAATACTAATGTTATTTCTGTGTACGGAATATACTTATATATATGTCCAAAACCATATAGAGCGCCTATAATAATAAATGTATAATAGTGCTAATACTCCTTAATAAGCATCTAAAAAAGTGAATATAGTGTATAAAGCACTGTAATGAATTTATTTGCTGGAAAACACGTAAAAGGTTTACCATGCTCATGTTCACCAAGTTAAATATCAATCCAGTTCACCAAGTTACACATGAATATGCAATTTAAAATATTGCCTCTAACGGACAACTATTACGCTTTTAAAATGTCATCCTTTCTAGTAGAGTGCAGAATAAAAAGAAAACTTTATTTTTCAAATAGGTAATATTATATTTACATAAATATGTTTTTTTGAGAAGTCAAGTAAGCGTAGCTAATCTTGATATAGCAAAGTATACTTGTTTTGCTCGGGAGCCTAACTGGTATAACAATTACGTGTGAAAAACAATTTTAATTTGCTAATGCATTAAACAAACAACATAAGAGTAAAATAAATTATCCCTAATGGTTTGCGGTTTTCCTTTGTGTAATGTTGGAAATAGTACTGAAAACAATGAAACACTATTTCGCACATAATATATTTGCACGGTTGAACTAATAACCCTTTTATTTAACCCTTATATCTTAGGTAAACAAATTATTTCATTACTACGCATTACATAGGAATGATTATAACATTGACAGCTAATAAGAAATTTCAAATTAAACATTGAAAACTGCAAATTATAAATTCACGATACTTAATATTATTGTAAACAAAGTGTCTAATATTTTTTAATTTTGACTGACAACATCATGTTCATGGTATGCATGGCCACAACTTCCAAAAAGGTAAAGGTTGTGGATTTCTTCATAAAGAAAAAGGGACCCATTTCAAATCTCAATGATCTAATGCTTCTTAAGCATCGGCGGGCGATTTTCTTTTCGTGTTTCTTCATTTCTTGGATGTACTTCAATGATTCTGTATTGGTAAACGACATGATAGGAATAATTAGGATTTCAATGATGATAACCAAAAGCGCCATCATAGGGAAGGCTATGTAGGCATGTATTGGCATTATGCTGTACATCCTCACTGTTGCAAAATTGTACAGAATATTAAGTAATGCAGTGACAAACAAACAGGTTGGCCCGAAAGGCTTCATCAGCAAATAGCTAAAATCCAGATCCACAATTTGCCAGGCCCTGTAGATTTGCATTGACACAAATGGATGCTCTCTGAAATACTTTTCAGCTGCAGAACAATTCTTTGATCTTTTCCCAGTAATCAATCTCAACCAAAATATAACCACACTACAATACAACAAAGTACAGTAAATAATTAAAATTACGGGGAACCACAAATGAGTTATTAGAATTGCAATAATTGGAATGGCTGCTATTCGAATTCCCACGGAGTCAATACCCAAAATCTGGAACAGGTAAACTAGTGGACTGAATTCTACCGTTGCAAAAGAAATACCTCCAAAAAGTGATATTGCCAGGATCATTGGTATTATTAAATTCAGGTATGCTTTCAGAGTATGATACTCTTCAAACTTCCAAGATCCATCCCGAGGGTGATATTTTTCTGCAAAATTAACTCCAACATTAGTAATAATGTTTAATATATTTAATATTAGTTAATACTAATGACAGTTGTATATTAACCGTATTACCGTATAGTTTAAGATCCAAGTTCACAATGCAGTTGAGAGTAAAACAGAAATGCTTTTTATTGGTGATTAGAATTAAATTGAAAAATTGAGATAAGGTAATTATTATCATTGTCTGGATTGACATGACAATTTGCTCAGCTCTAAGGGATGGTCTGAATATTTGCCAAATTAAAAGTATTGTTACATAGGAATTCAATAGAGTTCCGATAACAATGAAGATACTACAAATTGAAAGTTTTGGTTTACTGGAATTCAATTCAAATCTTTTATTCAATGGACACCATTTGAAAACTGTTGCGCAAAATATGTCATTAAAGATATAGAAGAGAGAATTCATTGGTTCGAGCAACACTGTAGAGGTCATTTTGCTCAAGAACCTATTTGCGATCTTAGGAAAGGAATGGCACAAGCGACCGGGGACTGAAGTTAAAGCTGGGCTAAAGTTAAAAATACATCGGACAAATCAATATCTGGGTTTTGCAAAGTATATTCACCACATTTTGCATTAGTATTATGTTATTATGTTGGAAATACTAATTTCCTTACTAAAACTAATGTTATTTCTGTGTATGGAATATTCTTATAGTGTGATATATCCAAATGTCCAAAACCATATACAGCACATATAATAATAAATGTATTAAAGTTATGCTAATACTTTAACAGGCATCTTAAAGAGTGAAGATAGTGTATAAAGCACTTTGATAAATTTATTTACCCGAAGACACGTAAAAGATTAGCCGTGTCATGTTCACCAAAGTAAAGATAGCCCAAGTTCACAAAGTTATACACGAATTCGCAATTTAAAATATTGGCATCCTACATTCTTTCTGACGGACAACTATTCCGCACTTAAATATCAGCTTTTCTAGCAGGGTCCAGAATAAAAAGAAAACTTTACTAAAACTAAAACATCAATAACTTATAGTAGGATTTTGACAACATTTCAAAATATTCTCCAAATGAAGTACTACATAATTATGAATATTAATTAATTTAATTATGGGAAATAAATTGCTTAACATGCATCTAAAGATGACTTCAGTTAAATGCAAGCATTTACTATAACAATTACGTGTGAAAGGCAATTTTAATTTGTTAATGCATTAAACTAACATCAGCAGAGTAAAATAAATTATCCTTAATGAAGAATGGTTATGCAGGTTTTCGTTTATGCAGTGTTGGAGATAATACTAGAAACAATGTAGGACTGAATATGAATATTTGCAGTGTAGAACTTATAACGCTGTTGTTCTACTAATATCTTAGGTACACGTTTTTCACTACTATGCACTAAACGAAGGATTATAAAATTTACAACTGAAAAGAAGCTCTAAACTAAACGTTGAAAACTGCACATTATTAATTCTTAGAAACCAGATTTATTTTCATTGTCCAAACGATTTCCCTGATTAACCAGATAGGTCTAATCACAAGCAATTACATTACAAGCACAAGATTTTAAAATTGTTATAAAGATAAATGGAAATATTTCTATTACCTCAGTCAGCAGTTAAGAAAGGATGAGAATTAAAGTAGGTCTAAACTCAGTTGCGCAATTTAGGACCGAAATTGATTAATAATCACGGCGTATGTCACTATTAGAGACAACATCTACATAAATTCACAGAAAATGTTAAAAAGGTTTCAATTTTTCAATAATTTTTAGATAATAATTAATTTCTTTAAGAAAATTCTGTTGTAACTTATTTCTTGAGACAAATGACAAATAAAGAAATAAAAAATAGATTTTTACATTCCCGACGAGACTGTAGGTAATAATGAATGCACTTCCTCCCCCAAATCCAATTTGTTTCGCATGCACTTCCTGAACAAGGAGTGCATCACTGTCGGATAAGTTCTCCCCCTTCGGTTTATTCTGAGATTCACACAATTTCCGGTATTGTGTACAAAATGTTACCGTCTGAAATAAGAAAAGGAAGCCTTCATAGATTTCACTGATTATTAAGACTAACAAAATTAAAACAGCAGTTCTAATCTTTAACTGAGTAAACTGTTAAACTATTTACCAAACTTTGAAACTCGGCTGCAGACAATAAAGTGACAAAATAGACTGAAGCATAAATTGCCATTTTGATATTTTTCGATAAGGATCGTCCTGTGAAGCCACAAATAAGGTAAGCGTAGTCAGGACACGTGAAAAAGACAAGAGCAAATGTGGCCCATCCAAACACTTTATTCATTGTTTCAACCAAAATGCAGATTTGAGAGAAGCATTGCATCACCTGTTGCACAAATTTGCAGATCAGTTTTTAAAATGAAATTTTAGACAAAGATATCGAGATATTTATAATTACTTCTCGCTTTTCTATCGGAAAGCCGTTGAATCCCTTTTCCATTCTGGTATTGAGAGATAGAAGTAAGAACCGACAAGTTAGAGAACATCCAACGAGTAGCGAAATTCCAAAATGATCAGAGAGTGACAAAAAAAAGTGAAGGAAGTACACAAGGAAGGCAAAAATGTAAAGGATCCATGGAAATTCATCAGACATCAGTTTGTCAATTTTCATCGGAGAACTCTGTAAGTAATTTTCTTATTTTTCTTGTGGTTAACGAAATATTTTTTTTAATTTATAACGCAATATATATCTAGGAATGTTTTACAAGTCTCCTAAACTAAACATTTTAATAAATACCTTACATACATACATGCATGCAATAAATACATACATGCCAAAAAAGAATATTATTTACACGATATATCTCTTTGCTATGCATTGCCGCACTTTTGAATATTCCCTCCCCATATTTCTGTGTTGAAGTTGAAAAGAGTTCCACAACATCGTACAAAGACCAAATTAAGACCAATCCCCAAATAGCAGTTGCCAATATTTTCATCTGGATGACCACCATTTCATTTACATTAAAAATTTCATAACTCAACTAAAGATTTACTAGATAATGAAACTTACAAATTGATTGCTGGGGAACTGAACTTCCAACTTCGTTAATAGTCGGCAAGTTTTCTGCAATTCGTTCATCATAAGTTCTATCTGGTTTCTTTTTGTCCAGAGTGTTACTATGATTAAGGTGGGACATAGTAAATATGATAAGCTAAAACTTATGTATATATGCCAAACCCAGCCTAGTATTTCTTGCAGAAAAACATGATGCAAAATCTGGATTGCGCTAAGAAGTTGAAGCTCCAACACCACCGCCATCTAACGGGAAACAATAATTATTAATTTAAAATAAACGTTTAGCTTAGAAAAAACCAAAACAAATTGAAATATCTAACCCGCTGAATAGAAACGAATTTACATTTCCAAATTTTAGATTCTGATTCGAAGTCGATGGTAATTGGGGATGCCCAGCTGCGTTTACCAAATAGAAAGAGATATTGCAGTATCCGAACTGAAGAATAGTGGTCCTCTCCTTTGTCTTCATCAATTTTACACATTTTTATGAATAATTTTTATTTTACTTTTGGGTTTTGCAGTTCTGTTTTATTAATATTATGCGCCCAGTTAACTTCAATTTTTGGATGTCAAATGGCGAAATTATGTTAACACTATATATTCTTTGATGATAATAAAATTACTTTAATGGATGTATATGCAACGAGATATTTTACTGATCAATATTTTTTTTATTAATTACTTACTCAATTAGTATAATTTTACTGAATATTAGACAAACATTGGGAGTCTACAGAGGGGACGGTTATAATTTCAGAGATTATAATTACTTTAATTTAGTAGTGAAGAGGATTAAGTGTTCTAATTATTTTGTTGCTCTCTAAACCACCAGACACTGGCTGACTTTTACAAGTACATTAGTGGCAGACAATATTCCAAATCACAAATGTAACTTTTTCCAATACACGACATAAAAAATAATCAACAGAATATTTCACAATACATGTAAAGGCGTCAGAGTTAAATATTTCTCATCGAAACAATAAAGTATATGCTATGTATAGTTCTCTTAAATTATGGACGAGCAAATGAAAAGATTTTTCAAACAGAAAAACAAGACAAGGAAGAAGAACAAGATATCCAATGAGATGAAAAACTGCTCCAATTTTCATATCAAAGCTAAGCCTGTAAAATTCCTGTTGACTTTGCTTTTCTTTGAAGCTTAATGCACGAGGCCAAAAATGTGCAAGCTTCCTCCAAATGTCGAATAGCCCCATTTCATTCAATTCCTGGACAACATTCAGAAGTTCATATCGAAAACATCCTTCAAATTGCCATGCCTTGGTTTCATCGTAGACCGTCTCAATTGTATTTGTACATTTCAACAAGGGAAACATTTCTTGTGTTCGAATCCGGATCGCATCAGAATTCAAAATTTCTAACGGTGCAAAGAGTTTAAGGTTCGTTTTTGATAAAAAGATTTTAACTATGTCATCATAAGACGAGGTTGTTTTTGCCTCATCAAAATCATAAAAGTAAATACTAGAGTTTTCTTTATCAGTAATACCATATTGCATGAAATAAGAATGCGCAAAAGAAGACCACTCACTTTTTGATAATAATAATGCACTTGTCTTCCCAAAGACACTAATCATTTTATAATTATTTTGGATTAGTTCGCCGAAATTCCTCATTACTTTTTTGTCCACAGGAGCAACAACTTCTGTTGTGATGTACGTTTCGTATTCAGTTACAAGAATGTTCAACATCAAACATAAAACTCTACACGAAGAATTTCCTTTGGTTGTGATCTTGACGGAGAAGAATCGCAATGGCCGAAACAAAGAAATTATTAGAAGATTCAAATGTTATTTTATTCTTCGCGAAATAAAATAAAATTGCATTAGCTGTGAAGCAGCACGTTAGCAATAGCAGCCAAGTATTCATGTTCATTATGTCAATCCAGATCGATAAGGGCTTTTGGTGATATGTATTTTTGCTCACGCAGTATATGAAAGTTCTTTCTGAGGATCGTGTTAGATACGAAGTCACAATTAAGTGGTACTCAAATAAATAAACTACTTCTGTATGTACCTGTCCAAGATACAAATTGTTATTATATTTATTTTTGTATGCAACAGTGAAATTTAATTGGTTAGCCATAATTGCAAAAATTGGTGACTGCACAAATCCGCTAAGGCACCTTCTAAGCAGAACTTTGGTAATAAGGTAGTATGGTGAAAAGGCACACTGTCCTTCTTCCCGATGTCCCCCCAAGTAGTAATTGACAATAGAAATATGAGCTTTATGAAGATTATTACTTAAACCTTTCTGGGTTTCTGCTTTCGTGATATTAATTTTTACAAAACTTCTTGTAAATTGGGACATTGTTAACACTTCAATGTCGAAAGTAGAATTGATCACCAAAAAATAAACTGAAATCGTACATCTCAAGTGATATACTAAATTCTCTTTAATTTTGTTAAAGTAATTTTCCCTACTAATTATTAAAATCTTGTCACTTGGTCGATCTCTTCCTCTGTGAAATGTAATAGGTAAACTTGAAAGCCACTGAATTTCTTTCTCTGGTGGCTCCAGTATCGTAAGAACATTACACTGTGCATTTGACAGTAAAGTCGGGTATAAATTTATCTTTCTTTTGTACCTAGCATACCATTTAGGTGTACCAAGAAATTCAGTAATTATCGTTCGAGGTGAGAATAAAATTTCCGTGAATACGTAATCATTTAAATTACTAGAATATAAAACAACATCAAAATCACAATTTGAAAATGAAGATAATACAATTTCACCATCTATGCTTAAAATACAACAAAAATACATAACTAATGTAACACTACTATTCTTATTTAAAACCATAACTCTAAATTTTTCAAAAATTTTTCAAAAATATTCAGTAATAATATCTCAACAGGGATTGATTTTAATTTTTCGGCAAATTTTATCACTGTCAATTAAAATTTCTACATAACTCTTTATACGAACTTCTTCCTTGCTGCAATTAAATCGCTTTGAACCCACCGAAAGGAGCAAACAGCCCAATCAATAAATTTTGGGGATTCCATTTGCCTCCTGAAGTATTAATTTAACAGAGGTCTATAGAATATTGGACATCGGCTGGTCATGCTGACCGTTTCATTTAAGTCTGAATTTATATAATCTGTACATGTACTTCACGAATTTACGTAAACTGGTTTGGATACAAATTACCTTACAATGTTCTACTTTGTTTGTCGCATGTTCCTAAGGTAGAAACTAGGCAGACGATTAAAATATTCAAGACTTAGGCTGGAAAACTTTACAGACCTGTATAACTAAAGGAACCTTCTGGAAAATATCGTGTTAACTACTAAGTCTTCTTACAACTGACTCGGTTTGCGTGAGCCTCGAAAAGAAATACTAAAATAGAACAGGTACTGAGGTACACAATACTATAGATGAAAGTAAAGAGAGCATCATTTAGCAGATAACTAAATTGCTAATTTTATTTCGAATTTTGAAGATAAGCGTAATAACATAAAAAATTAGCTTTCTGGTTGTTCTTTGAGTCAAGATTGCAATCTCTGTCTTTTGAAAAGCCCAAATATGTATTAAAATACCTAATTAATTTAATTAGTTATTATTTACTGTAATATTTACTGTTCTTGAATTGAATCACAAAAATCTTTTTTCGATTTAGAATATATTCTAACATTTTTCTGATTTATAGAGCTATTTTAGATTTAAGAAATTGTGTATGGCATTTGAGAAATTAAATAGATATCCTGTATAATTCTACATTTTTGTCTCAATTGTAGTGCTCTTGTAAGGATTAATAACATTCATGTAAAGCTGATATGGGGAGACACTTTAAATAAATTTGAATTGAATTGAAACATGAATATTCCAATGGACCTTATCTAGAAAAGTTCCAAGTTTGAAGTGAATGTCAGAAGACTTTCATAAGTATTTAATGTTTGTCAAATCTTGGTTGAGACAACCTTATAGGAGAACTATTATGGGTACACCAGTATTGTATATAAACAACCTAAAGCTATACGGAATATTTATATGTAGAATTGGAAACTAAGTTACTAATGTCTGTTAATTTTGACTGACACCATCATGTTCATGGTATGTATGGTTACAACTTCTAAAAAGGTAAACGTTGTAGATTTCTTCAGGAAGAAAAAGGGACCGGTTGCAAAACGCATTGATGTCATGCTTCTCAAATGTTTACGAATACTTTTATTTTGGTTTTTCTTGATTTCTTGGATGTAATTCAATGATTCTGTGTTGGTCACCGCCATAGCAGGAATTACCAGGGTTTCAATAATGGTAACCACAACCGCCATCATAGGAAAGGCTATGTATATAGTTATTGGCATTATGCTGTACATCTTCACCGCTGCGAAATTGTAGAGAATATTAAGTAATCCAGCGACAAACAATGTGGATGGTACGAAAGGGTACATTAACAAATAGGTGAAATCCAGATTCACAATTTCCCAAGCTCTGTAGATGCGCATGGACACAATTGGGTGCTCTCTGAAATACTTTTTAGCTAGAGAACGGTTCCTGGAGTTGTCTTTCGTGGATCTTCTTCCAGAAATCAATCTCAACCAAAACACAACCGCAGCACTGTACAGCAATGCACAGTAAATCATCAAAATTACGGGGAACCACAAATGAATTATTAAAGTGGCGATAATTGGAACAGCTGCTATTCGAATTCCCAAGGAATCAATACCCAAAACCTGAAACAAATAAACTAATGGACTGAAGTATATTGTAGAAAAAGTAACTGCTCCAAATGCTGATATTCCCAGGACCGAGGCTATTATTAGATTCAGAAGTATTTTCAGACTTTGGTACTCCTCAAACTTCCAAGATCCATGAAGAGGGCGGTATTTTTCTGTAAAATTATTGCCATCATTATTAAATATTATTATCAATTCCAGTATTACTTTATTGAGCATATTACCGTATAGTTCACGATCCAAGTTCATCACAGAGTTGAGAGTAAAACAGAAATGTTTTTTGTTTGTGAATAAAACTAAATTGAAAAATTGGGATAAGGACAGTACTATCATTGCCTGGATCGAGATCACAATTCGTTCAGCACTGAAAGATGGTGTGAATATTTGGAAAATTAAAAGTAGTGTTACATAGGAATTTAATAGAATTCCGAGAACAATGAAGAAACTCCAAATCGATAGTTTCAATTTACTGGGATTCAAAAGAAATCTTTTATTTAGAGGACGCCACTTGAAAGCTGTTGCGCAAAATATATCATCAAAGATATAGAAGAAAGATTTCATTGGTTCGAGCAACACTGTAGAAGCCATTTTCTTCAACAAGTTCTTCACGATCTTAGAAAAGAATTCGCACCGACTGACTGGAGACCCAAGCTGGACTAAAGTTAAAAATACATCGGCAAAGTAAATATCTGGGCTTTGCAAAGTATTCACCACATTCCGCATTTACCTTACATTTAGGTATATTATGTTAATACGCTGCAGATACTAATTTTCTCAGTAAAATTAATGTTATTTCTGTGTATGGAATATTTATATTTTGAGGTACGTCCAAAATGTCCAAACAGTTAGAGCAGCTATAAAAATAAATGTGCTAAAGTAGTGCCAATACCATAACACGCATATAAAAATATGGATATGGTATTTAAAGCACTTTAATACATTAATTTCCTCGAAGACAAGTTCAAGTTCACAAAGGTTCACAAACCAAGTTCTACTACGTGAATTCGCAGTTTATATTAATAAATATTGGTGTCCTGTATTCTTTCTGACTGCCAGGCTAAAAGTGTCAACCGTTCTAGCAAGGTGCAGAATAAAAAGAAAACTTTACCGTCAGATTAAAGAAACCAACATTTTATTCGCATAACAATCCTATCGATTCCTTCGCAGAGTTATTAGCATTTACACTGTTCTCAATGACATTTACCTTGTGGCAAAATTCTCACAGCATTTAAAAGTATTCTCATTTTGAAGTACTCTTTAATTAAAAATATTAATGAACGTAATTTAATAATAGGAAATGAATTCCTAAAATACATCTAAAATAACTTCAGTTTAATGCACTTAGGTGTGCATAAGTTAATTTCAATTTGTTAATGCATTAAATTAACATCTTAAGATAAGAAATTGATTAGCCCAAATTAAACATCAGTAAAAGATAGTTAGATGACTTTCCGCCTTCAAAACCACAAACTAAAAGGTCCGTCAGTCAGTTAGTCAGAAATCAAACTGATGATTTGTTCAGGAAAATTGTGAAATAATAATGTGATCAGCAAATAATAATTATATGTTCCATTTGCTGAAGGCGCATTATAATATAGCCAAATGATTCACTTGAATGTAACCCAACCACAAAATTTAATAAGTCAGCAAGAAAATCATAACTATTTCTGGATATTCAACTTTGCACTTAAAACCAGTACCATTTACTTTTTAATTATTTATATGTTTGCTTTCATAAAGATATTATTACTATTATTTCTCAAACCACATCCCAGCAAAGCATATGAAAATACACAAAAAAATTATAGTCAATGAACTGTTAGTGCACCGTAATAACCGATGTTGTACATCAGGGAAATTTATTTTTAACTTTCTGACAAGCCATAAAAAAATTTGAACACTGGTTTTGAAAGAATAATAATTGTAATTATCCAAGTGGCATTGTTTAAGGACATTGATTTTGAACACTGACAGTAAAATGTAAATAACATAATTAATACCACGTGGAGCACATTGTATCACGGAATTAATTTGAGTTCCTCGATGATCATAATAATTGTATGTGTAATTATTCCGTAGTACGCAATTATTACTTAAATGCAGAAAAACATAACAATATTAAATACAAAATTAACCCAAAGAGTTAGTACAATTAGTCCACAACAAGTTATCGTTATCTGTTTGCATATTTATCCTTATCTGTGAAGGAAACCTGTGTTACCCTTACCTGTGTTATCTCCATTATTTGTTTGTCATTTATACCACAATTGTCACTGTACATTGAAAGTTGCAGTAAACTTTCATTACTTGCACACATCATTTAATGTGGATATTTGCATATTTCTGGATGAGGATTTATTATTTCTATTTTGCAAATTTTAAATTCTTTCGATATAATTCCTGCCTTGGCCATGTACTAAATCATAGAGAAGTTAAATCTTTCAATACGGTGCGGTATACGTATACCACATAAGACAATATTTAAGCAATGAATGATAATTCTTGGTAATTGGACATAGCAGTCATTAATATCAATACTTCCGTCTTTATTCGCAGAATATTGAAAATTACGGTCTCAAATACAGGAAATAGAATGGTTACATTCCGGCGTAAATGCTCAGCCAATTTTCTTTAAAACTACCGCATTAATGGGTTTAAGTGCATTATTATTTTATTCGTTAAAACAAAAGTTTGAATTGAGTTTTTACTTTAGACATTTCACTGCGCGCAGCATAAAGAACACTTTGGATATCTTTTAACAAAAACAGTGTTGTTATCGTTTTGGGAGATATCGCATTTTACACCTTTAATACTAATTGATAATGTCCATATTGTTCTATACTACATTTTATAAGGAAATATGTTCTACAATTCTTTTGGTAAGTTAACTGCGTTAATGTATAAATATTTGAAAAAATCGTACCCATAATTCAGTTTAATTATATTCTAAATCTAATTAAATTAATATTTTCTAAATGCATATTTTTCTGTTTGACAGAGTCTGGCCATTTTTTCGTATGGTGCAGGCAATTTTACGGTAGACAAGAATTATATTGGAGTAGTATTTTCTCCATACACTAAAGACAGAGAAGGGTCACAGTTAACATTTCCAGCATGGGGTTCCTACTCAATGGAAGAAGTAGGAGCAGAACTTGAAATAGTGGCAACAAAATTCAGAAACATTTCAACCTTTCAAACAGGAGCAACTTCACGTGAGTTAATTTATTTACGTCGGACTCGAAAAAAGGGTGTGAACTGGAGACAAATCTACTTATTACCTCTGAGAAAAGAAAAATGTTTTACTTTGAAAGCTTAACATGTTTTACTTTTGAAAGTTTAACATGTTTTACTTTTGAAAGTTTAACATGTTTTACTTTTGAAAGTTTAACATGTTTTACTTTTGAAAGTTTAACATGTTTTACTTTTGAAAGTTTAACATGTTTTACTTTTGAAAGTTTAACATGTTTTACTTTTGAAAGTTTAACATGGTTTACTTTTGAAAGTTTAACATGTTTTACTTTTGAAAGTTTAACATGTTTTACTTTTGAAAGTTTAACATGTTTTACTTTTGAAAGTTTAACATGTTTTACTTTTGAAAGTTTAACATGTTTTACTTTTGAAAGTTTAACATGTTTTACTTTTGAAAGTTTAACATGTTTTACTTTTGAAAGTTTAACATGTTTTACTTTTGAAAGTTTAACATGTTTTACTTTTGAAAGTTTAACATGTTTTACTTTTGAAAGTTTAACATGTTTTACTTTTGAAAGTTTAACATGTTTTACTTTTGAAAGTTTAACATGTTTTACTTTTGAAAGTTATTTTAATATTTCCGGTGCAATAAATTTTACTTTTCATGGTATTTCAGAAGTAGATAATTAAATATTTCTGTTTTTATCTAATGACAAAATTTGACACATGCTACTAGATATGAAACGACAATTTGTCAAAAATATTTTCAATAGGAAAAAATTGAGTTTTTATCTCTCGTTGTTTCGCTGTGACTGCTTCTACTGCTTCAGTAAATATTTTATAAAAATTTTTGAAATTTAAGTGAATAATTCGAATTTATTGATACATGCATAGCAAATTCGACTTGGCAGAGTGGAGAAGGAGTCGGATTTACCGGAATAGAAGCTGCAAAATTGAATAAAAAGTTGTCGAAACTGGCAATTAGCGTGTCTGTTGGTGTGTGGCAACATGGTTTAACAGCGTTGCTAGACAATGCAATAAAAACTGCTTTTGACATCACCGAGGAAGCTAATCGAATATATGCAGGGACAGTTTGGGGAATAACTTTGACTAGCCAATACATTCAAGGCCCAAACGAAGCAATTCGTGTCGGAGAATTGGTTGAAATGGCTAGGAATATATCTGCCGCACGAAACTTGCCTGTTAGTCTTGGAGTCCGCATTGCTGTCTGTGAAAATGTGATAACTGCAAGAGATAAAGAGTATTTGCACACAATTCTTCGAAAACTTGATTATGTCATCTGTTATAAGAACCCACCGAGTGAACAAGCAAGAATGGGAGTGTCGTATGCAGTTAGCAAAATGGCGAGTGCCATAATAGACACAAGAAATGAAATTCATAGATCAGTAAATCCCAAACTACAGGTGATTTTTGAAACTGGGTGGCCGAGTTCTGGAATAAGTTCCCACAATTTGCCAACATCAACGAAATTAATGAGTGAGTACTGGAAAAAGATTTCTATTTGGGCTTCTGCCAATCAAGTTCCAATCTATTTCTTCACTGCATTTGACGAACCTTGGAAAAGTGGAGAGGTGGAAAGCAGAAATGCTCACAATGGACCATGTGGCGCTGAAGGGCACTACAGATGGTGGAGACGACTCAGAAATGAAGATATCACTATTAAATCTTATCTTGAAAAAATCAACGGTAATAATAAAGCCGTTCCAATGATATCTTTGCTAAAGGATAATGTGAAATTCTAGTCTAGGAAATTTCTCGATATTGGCGAAACAATTTTTTAAATCATTGGGTGTAATTTTTAATGGAGAACCAGAATAGTCTTTGTGCAAACCAGCTACGCCACCTAGCGGAGACCTCAGCCCAGGATTAATATCTGGAATAGCAATTGCAGTAATACTTCTTATCATTGCTGCTGTCGCAATATTTATCTTGTATTTCATACTGCAAAAGTTTAAGGTCAGTCTCAAATTCATCGATTGTATCCGTACATGTTATTATTCTTCCACATTTCTTAAAAAGTAGAAGAATCTGTTGGTCCAACATTTTCAAAAGTTTCAATCGCAGAAAAACAATTATTGTGACATAAAATAGTTGAAGAAATTCCTGTATTACACTATATGTAGATGGACAAGCTGTCCGAAGAAGAAATAGCTGAGTTTGAACAAGATTTTTCTCTAACTGACGAAGAAGCCGAAAATTTTGAAGTAGCCCTTTGTAACGGGTCGTTCGCCCTAATGCCCAATTGCTAGTAAAGACTCGCTAAATGGGTGATTACAAGATTCTCGGTGCAGGGAAATAACTAAGAACTCCTGAGTAACCTGTTCAATGATATAAATAAGCATAAATAGAATGACTGAATGGTTAAGAATGGTATGCTGTAAGACTTTAATTAGGATTGAGAAATGTTTAACGCAGTGATTTATTGTCACATAAGAATAGATACCCGATAATACCAAATGTATGAGAATAATGGAAAGAGAATTTAGAATGAGAGAATACTGAAAGATACAAGTATGATAGTGTAGAGTAGAACTGTAGTGTCAGGCTTGAAGTCCAGGAATCAGCTGTGGAGTTTAGTGCATGAGTCCGTTGAGTAAGTCTCCTGTGATGGGAGTATCTTAACGGTAGTGGGATACGCCCATTACATCTTCCCCCCATTCTGGAGTGTTGTCCAGTTGTTGTTGATGTTGTCCGTCGTACATTAAATCTGTAGTCCGTGACTGTTAAATGGAGACTGTTGCACTTTTAAATTGTTGTCGTCCAATGAAATATTCGTTGATATTTGCTCCGGTGTGTCATTATGACTTAAACGTTTGAAGAACTGAATATTATATAGTTCACTGTGCTCATTGGCAATTCATTGAAGTTGGTAGGTTCAAATAATTCTCTCTCGGTTCCATGATTTAGATTGGTGTTTAGGGTATTTTGCTGATGGTGAATGATCCTGCTTGTGTGCTAGTGGACGGTGGTGTCCTCTGTGACGTCATCATTCTGCACGTAGCTGCGGTGAGTGAAGGTTGTTCCCTCGTGTGCTGCTGCCGCTTATAGGACATTGTAGGTCTCACCCTATAGTGTACTCTATAACGTGTCCTTTACCGCTGTCGTCAGTCCCCTTTGCTGAATCGCTCTGCTGCAACCTGTAACATTAGAATGGGTATACCCATAATGGTTAAACCTTTTGTATGCCTGCTATGTTAGTTGACTGCGTCGTTTTACTGCTATGTGGACTTATTCTTTCAAAAATTTTAATTTAATTTTAATTTGTACTTTTGAATATTATGATAGTTTTCCCCCACTTCATAATTTTTCTCAAATGCTAATTTTACATTGCTTTATGAACAATGGCTGTGTTCCAATATGGCCGTTTTCATTCAAAATTTAGATAGTCCTTACAAATTTTGATATAGTCCTTACGATTGAAAATTTAAATATTGCAAATTCTCTTGCTCCTCACTGGTTATTATACCTCTATATCCTTATATTATCCTAACTTACACTATAAACAGTATACGTAAATGAAACTATACTTAAATCTATTTGAAGAATCGTGTATATTGCCCAGGTATGTACTGTGTACGTCTAGGTCTGTCTATTGCAAATTTAGAGTTTACGGTCGGTGTAGATTGTCGAATAGCTTTTCTACCTTTCCTATTAACGATGTTAGCTGGTGTGTACGGTTTGTACTTGGATTTGCGAATATTGTAAGGTTTAATATCCGAAACGTGGCGTTTGCCTAAATAACGATTAGATTTCTGATCGTATATGTCATACGTGACTGGTGTTACTTGCGCTTTAATTTTGAATGGTCCTATCCAATTCGGTGCTAATTTCGATGAAAAATTTGATGCTGCATCTGACAATACATGATTTCTAATTACAACTGGTTGATCTAATTCATAAGATACAGGTCTATGGTGTTTATCATAGTAATCTTTATAAGATATCTGTGCTTCTATTATATTATCTCTAACCCAATTGACAATTTCTACTAAATTTTCTGGTAACTTATCCAATTCTTCTCTGGCTTTTTCAAAATCAATTTCCCTAGAATCCATAATAGTTCTATCAAATGGTAAGGCTATTTCTCTGCCTAGATTCATTAATGCTGGACTAACTTTTGTTGTCGCATGAACTGCTGATCGTAGTGCTAAACCAAAATATTGAATGTGCTCGTCCCATGAAGATTGCTGATCATCTACATAACATTTAATCATTGACTTTAGCGTTTTGTTAACCCTTTCAACCTGATTTGGTTGTGGATGGTAAACACTTGTGAATCTATGTTCTACATTCCATTCTTTGCATAGCTGTTTCAATTTCTTAGAAATAAACTGTGACCCATTATCTGAAATTATAATTTTCGGTGAACCAAAGTGACAAAAAATCCATTCTAACCAATACTTAACTTGATTAGCCGTTGCCGTTCGCATCGGTATTACCTCTATCCATTTACTTAACTGATCCTGTACTACTAATAGGTATTTATTATTTCGACCTCCTTTACTTGTCGGTAAGGGTCCCATGAAATCTACGTAAAGAGTGTGAAATACATATGGTGCTACATCCGAAAATCCCATCAATCCTGCTTTCCTCTGAGTATCTGTCTTAACTTTTTGACAAACATCACAAGATTTAATGTATTCCTTCACATCTTTCTCCAACGTCGGCCAATACGCTCTTTGCTTCAACATTCCTAATGTCTTCTTTATACCTCGATGTCCTGCTTCTGGCGCATCATGAAACATGTACATAACTTGATTTCGCAAAATCTTCGGTATAAACGGAATTTACACCGTCTTACACTTTAACCTCTCCTCTTCCAATCTCTCTGTTACTCCAATAGTATGCTTCACTTCCATATCATCCATCCTCTCATCTGAAGTTTGCCTCTTTCTTTCATCAAAAGTGACATTTCTTCCTCCCGTATCTGTACTCTGTTCCCTGGCATTTTCCAAAGTAACATTTCGATTGACCTCAGTTTTACTCCCGTCTCGAGCCGGTTGCATCACATTAGTCTTCCTTCTTTCTTTTGTCTTCCCAGTGGTGTTTGCAGTTTGGCAGTTAGCATCTGCAGATTGCTCCTCCGTCGGTAACATCAGAGTTATTTTTCTGTATATCATATCCTTCTTATAACAATAATTTGAGGTCTTCCGGGCCCTGGAATTGCTCATTATCATCTTTAAGATCTTGTTACATTCTGCGTCATTTCGTTGTTCTTGTTTAATTTTCCTTAGTGTTGGTCCTTTATACATCAATCCAAAGCAAGGTGTGAATATAACTTCTGGATCTTCCATAAAATCAGATTCCTTTCCCGTTGGCAAAATTGGATTTCGCGAAAGCGCATCTGCTATTACATTTTCCGTTCCTGGAATATGCTTGATTTTATCTAGAAAAGGCGAAAGTCTCAATGCCCATCTTCCTATTTTCGAATTGTTGTCCTTATTGTTGTGTAGGTAAGTCAATGCTTTGTTATCTGTCAAAATTCGAAAGTCTTCTCCCCAAATGTAATCATAAAACTTTTCTGTTGCCCAAAGAATTGCTAACAGCTCTTTCTAACAAGCGTGCAAATTCCTTTCTGACATCTTCAATGCTTTACTTGCAAAGTGAATCATTCTTTCCTTTCCATCTATGACTTGCATTAACACTGCTCCTAATCCAATTTCTGAAGCATCGCATTTTACAATTATAGGGTACTCATAATCTATAGTGTTGAGAAGTGCATCCTCACACATGTATTCTTTCAATTTTTGAAATGCGTTCTCCTGAGCTGGACCCCAATACCAAGTTGTATTCTTCCTTAACAAAAGATTAAGTGGATCTGCTACTTTTGAATAGTGTGGAATAAAGTTTTGGCAATAACCTACTTTTCCCAAGAATCTTCTTAATTCAGTCTGAGTTGTCGGTCTAGGATACTCTTTAACCGCTATGATTTTCTCTGGATCCATACTTATCCCTTCTGCACTAATAATGTGTCCTAAGAATGAAATTTTCTTCTGAGCAAAACTACTTTTCTCCCGATTAATTGAAATATTCGCTTCCTGTAGTCTTTGTAATACCTCTTCCACATGATCATAGTGATCTTCAACATTACTCGAAAATATAATAATGTCATCTACAAATACGAATACGAAATTTCCTATTAACCCCTCTAATACTTTGTTCATTAGTTCAACAAATGTCTTAGGTGCATTTTTCAGTCCAAATGGCATAACCAAGAATTCATAGTGCTGTCCATCTACAGTAAAAGCTGTTTTCTCTATACTATCCTTATGCATACGTATTTGCCAATAGCCATTCTGTGCATCTAACTTAGTAAATCGTACTGCGCTAGGTAATACTTTTAAGATATGCTGTCCGTTTATTCAACTTCTTATAGCTTACTGTCATTCTGAGCTTTCCATTCTTCTTCGGTGCCAATACTACATTTGCATTATACGGTGAGTGAGAAGGTCTGATTAATCCTTTTTCCAATAGATCATCGGTCTGACGTCTAATCTCCTCTGCCATTCTCCTTCCTGGATGTCTATACGGTGTATATACCGGTTCATCTGGTGCGTCTATGTAATGCTCTGTTAAGTGCGTTTGTCCCATTACATGATTTTTACCCGCTATAGTTGGATATTTATCTAAAAGATTTTCAAACATCTTAGCTATGTCTTCTTCTGTATGTACTTTGATAGTGTCCGTTCTAATTGTAAAGAGATATTTCCCTGTTGTATTTCCTACAATTGCAAATTGTCGCTTATTCTCATCATCAGCGAACCAAAAAGCATTGCCATTAAGATGAAAGATCATATCTGTTTTCAAAATAATGTCTTTTCCTATAAGAATCGGAACTGGTAATTTCTCAAATACATAGAAAGTGTGAAATAATTTCTTATAACCAATTTGAATTTCTAATGGAATTTGTCCAATTGGTTTGACAATATCGCCATTTGCACATGTTAACGGTGTATACTTGCATGGTTCTATTCTTTTTGCCAATTTACTTGCTAAAGATTTTCTAATAATCGAATAATCTGATCCCGAATCTATAAATGAAGGTGCTACTGTTGCAGTGTCATTGAAAAATACTGATAGGCTTGATGACAATTTCGATTTAGTGGATTTCTTTGTAAGGGGAAGACAGTAATCTGGAAATTCTACTTCCCCTATTGCCCGTTTAAATAAACCTGAGATTCAGTACTGTTCGGTAAATGCTCTTCTATGATTGGTAGCTTATGCTCCTCCTCCTGAATCATGCTTACTCGTCTATTCTCTGTACATTGGTAAGAATAATGGCCTCGTCTTCCACATGTCCAACATTTGACTGTATCTATAGTCCTCCCAAGACTCATTGCTAATCCTTGACCTGTAGTTAACCTTTGTCTCTGAGTTGGGTTCTCAATTTGCTCATTAGCATTCCGTAAAGTCTTATCCTCTTTCGAACTCGTCGTACTAGGTATTTGGTTCTTATTTGCGTCATAAGTACCATTTTGACCTCGGTATATTCCTATGTCTTCATAGTAATATCGACCTGGATAATTACTTAGATTACCATATCGGTAGTTACTTCTTTTATCTACACTGAAATTATCCTTAAGATGGAAAATTGTGTTGATAGGCAAATTAGAAGTTCGACTTTTCCTTTGCTCTTCTTCATTCAAGTCATCTACCGTGCTTCTAGCTCTTTCGATAAGTTTCTCTATCGTATGCTGATTCAGTTGTCCCAATGCTAATTTGATACAAGGTAATAATGCATGTCTACATCTTTTCACTGTATCTATTTCAGGTTCAGTAGGAAAAACTTGTTTAGTCAGATTGACCATGAACCAAATGAAAGTTTCCACATTCTCCTTATCTGTCTGACATCTCGTCATTAGATTCCTAGTTCTAAGATTCCTGTCTATCCATGTATCATACTTAATTACAAATGCATGTTTAAAATCATTCCAAGTCCAATTAGGCTGTTTTACATGATTGTACCAAGATTGTGTCTGCTTAGTTATCAATGTCGAAATGACATATAACCATTGGTGCTCTGCATAATTCTGACTTCGAAAATATGATTCAACATCTAACAAATAATTTTCCGCTGTCTGTTCAAGTGGATTATATCTAAGAATAGCTATGTTCTGATTTCCCGTCACTACTGGATAAGGAATATAGACTTGTGGCTGAATCTGTTGTGCTGCATTAGCATAATCATCCCGATTATACTCTACTGGAATATGGTGAAATTCATTACGATGTAAATTCTGTTGAAAATATTGTAAAATCTGAGCTTGGTGCTCTGGAGGTAAGTTAAACTGAAGGTGTTCTGGTAACATGAATTGAGGTTGATTAGCATAATCTCTAATCTCTTCATGACCTCTTATTCCTTGACCTCGAACATTCCTTTGTTCCTGCAGTCGTCTGACTGGCGCCTGTACAAAATTTTCTCCCTCTCCCAAAGGTATCTCTAAATGTAAGTTTTCCCGAACTTCTACATTTATCTGAGCAATAACCCTTTCTTCATTTCTAACATTATTCATAATATCTACATTTTGCACATTCCCATTAATCAACATTATGAAAGATAATGGAAAGGGTTGTCCCACTTCTATTTCTTATATGACTACTACTTACTTACTCTAGTTCTCTTTCACTCTCTCTGTATCTGAATATACTTATTAAATCAAATTGAAAATTTTTCTCTCTATTCCCATTCGTTCTATGCTTGAAAAATTTTTATATTGCAAAAATATAGTGTACTCAGGCTAATACCATTAATAGTATATACTTCTATAACTATAGGCAAATTTCCTAATACTTCTTTCAATTCTGCAATACTGAATTAATTCTCATTTCACTCATGTATTACTGGCATAAATTCCATATTCTATTCATTTCATTTCATATTGATCTCATGACATTACATAATAGAATTCAAACATTTTCCTAGAACTGTGTTAACTTCACTCAGTTACATAGGATAACCTCTAATTTTGATTTCGACTCAAAATCTCGTAGGATTTACGTTTTAATTTCCCCTGACTGCGGTTGCACTCCCCCAGTCAAGTAGAATTTTTACGAACCTTTACTCGTTTCTGTGACGTTTCTGGAATTATTTTTCTTTCCGAATTATCTCGTTCACAGCTTTACCAGTTTTTCAAGTTCAGGTTTCGTTCGATCAATCCCATTTCAATCCGATACTGCAATATAAGCATATATTCAATTAGTACATTTTCAAAATAATTCTTAACTTTACCATTCGCTTATTTACAAAAAATTATAAAATAATTTCTTTCGAAATTTCTACTCCAGTTCTTAGTATTTTTGCTCCGATCCCGTGGTTTCGGTGCCAGATGTAACGGGTCGTTCGCCCTAATGCCCAATTGCTAGTAAAGACTCGCTAAATGGGTGATTACAAGATTCTCGGTGCAGGGAAATAACTAAGAACTCCTGAGTAACCTGTTCAATGATACAAATAAGCATAAATAGAATGACTGAATGGTTAAGAATGGTATGCTGTAAGACTTTAATTAGGATTGAGAAATGTTTAACGCAGTGATTTATTGTCACATAAGAATAGATACCCGATAATACCAAATGTATGAGAATAATGGAAAGAGAATTTAGAATGAGAGAATACTGAAAGATACAAGTATGATAGTGTAGAGTAGAACTGTAGTGTCAGGCTTGAAGTCCAGGAATCAGCTGTGGAGTTTAGTGCATGAGTCCGTTGAGTAAGTCTCCTGTGATGGGAGTATCTTAACGGTAGTGGGATACGCCCATTACACCTTCGACTTCCTTACGACAGAAAATTTGAGTTGGAGAAGGACAAATTCTCCATAGGTAAAACATTTCGTTTTTATATCTAGGTATTTAGTTAATAATATATCTATTGCACTTCTGTGCTAAATATATTGTTTGCTACGTTGAAATAATGGTTCTTGATGTTTGTAATAGATAAACATGCTGTTCTGGGAAGTGGAGAATTTGGAATTGTTTACAAAGGAAAAATAGAAGGCATTGCTGGTTACGTTGCCTTCAAAACCACAAAACCAACATGTCCTATTGAAAATCTGAAAGGTCTTTTGTCAGAAATCAAACTGATGATTTATATAGAAAAGCATGAAAATATTGTTGGGATCGTTGCCGCATATACTGGACAACTCAGAGATGGTACGTTAATAGTCATTACTAATGATAGAAATATCAACACTGCTACTGGTTTCTTGTTATCTTCAGGTTTCGCAGATAAACTAGTATTGAATATATATGTTTTTCTAATTTATTTCTAATTTCCAATAGGGGAAGTTTACATTGCTTCAGAATACTGCTCGAAAGGATCCTTAGAGAAGTTGCTAAGGTCGTCTAACAGCAAATACGTTAATGTTAAACTCGAAATTGGGTTAAAAGGCCAAGAAATTAACACTGATTAACTAGGTATTGCGCTTCATATAAGAAGTTCTAAGTTCTAACCAACCAAATTATTCTTTGGTCATTATGCAATTATTTTACCTTTTCCTCGATTTTTACTGTATTCAATTTTCGAGTGTAGAATTTTCTGTTTGAATTACATTTCCAAAGTACTTACCTATATCTTTGCTGCGGTTGCATTAACCACTTTTTTATTACATCGAGGTATTTATCATTTATAAAATAGTAATTTTTGTTGCTCACTCCTATAATATCTGTTGTTTTTTATTTTACCACTAAAGAACTATCAATTTCATATCATGAATATGTGGCACAATCATTTTTAAGAAAATTATAAATCATTTGTAAATTATCTTCTTGCAAACTCACTAAAACTAACGTAATGGCACCCTCAAAAATTGCAAATGCACGTAAAACTTGGTAAAAAGGGCTTTAATTAGCTTTTTAATTTAATTTCGGTTTCGTACCAGAAAAAAACTTCATACAAATCTGAGATATTACAGAGGTATAATGTTTTTCTTTAGTTGTCCCACAGCAATTAAAATCATTTTTGTTCTTTGATGAGTACTTTCTTAGAGTAAGTCAAAATTGGGAAAGAGGACATTTTCGAAAACGCTATCTACAATAGCTATTTTCCAGAAAAAACCTTTTAACCCGTTTCTATAAGTTTAGTACTGCTTTTCATTTTATGTAACTCAAAATAAATTTAAAATTGTTAACTTCAAAGTGCTTTTAGTGGCAAAAATATATTTATTGTATTTCTGGATCAGTTTTATACAAAATTTGGGTAAAACAAAAATATATATAAAATATTTACACTTTTGACATACTAAAATACACATTTAATTTGTAGATTAATAATTTACAGTTTTACAAAACTACCTGCCAAGAAATGTACGTAAGTATTAGCAACTACCTAGCTAACAGGGTTTAAAAGAAGTAACTCTGTCATCTAAAACTTCCAACTTACTCTTTGCTTGTTTTACTTCTTCTGATTTTCCTCTGCACTGCTCATCTTCAAATAAAGTCATACAAACTCCTTCTGTTATTTTGACTGAAGACCATTTATCGTTGTGTCCCTCAGGTTGTACTCGAGTGCATTCTGTTGTTCCAGTAAATTTGCTTTCTATTCCTAAGACAAAGAATGAGCATAGATTAATAATTTGCTTTTCGTTACCAGCACAAGCTAAAAAGTATAGATTTTTTAGTAATAAGTAAAAATGCATATATAAAATAATACCTTTAAAATCAATATCTGTGTAAAATATGACTTCTGAATTTGGAACAGGTGCGCTGTACACAATTTCTGACAAAATTGCAAAACAGAAAACTGCTGTAGATACTAGAACTGTGGATGTGACTGCCATGTTCAAAGAATTTATATCAAATCTCACACTTGGCAACAAAACCGTTTTAATAAAAAGTGTTTTTAGTTAGTACGTTGAATTTGGACGATTGGGGCAAATTAAAATGAATTGTTGGCTTGACTTGTGATAAGTGATGATGTGCTTTTTATAATGTAGTGATTGATATTGCAAGTTTAGTTGGAGTGTGACAAGTTTTAATTTTTCAATGTTTATATATTAAATTTTTTAATGCTTGGTTCATTTAAACAGTCATCCTTGATTGGAAGTTTTGAAAAAGAAATGCCACCCCAGTATTTACGTCATTCCTGAAGTATAGGTTTTCCAGCGTATTAATATGGACAATGATGTTTAATGATTGTATTGGGAGCCGATGGAATTTCCTTTGCTTTATATAATGCATTGGTTCTTTGGCTTGGACTTTCTTCAACAAAATCCATTGGATTTTCTGGAAATACGTATAATATTATGTGAGTCTTCGGAAGTAAAATACAATACAGTACATAGACGGAAATACAATTTCCGCATTGAATCCTAACAATGCAAAAAAGCTCGTAAAATCACAAAGAACTATCTCGATGTAATTTTTGCCCCACTTCCTTCGGTAGTTCCTCAGACAATTAAACTTATATTTCATAATTGCCTTCAGAAAGACATTGATAAACGAAGAAAGTATTCCTACACATTTCAAAGGTTTTCCCAAGAATTTGCTAATTAATACTTTATGACTCAGTAATAAGAAACAAGCACTTTTTTTTACTAATTAATAAATTAATTTTTAGAGCCGGAAATCCTAAATGTTTCCGGCTTCTTAGTCATAGGTATAGCTCATAAAAATTGTCGAAAATTCCCAAAATTAAGTAATCTTGTAAATTGCAAGTGCAACAAGATTACTTAGCTTAGCAACATTTCATAACGCAGTAAAAAATGGTGCATTAACAGTATGCATGTGTCATCGGAGATCAGATTAATATTATTGACGTATTGATGTCACTATTATTGTTATGCTAAAAAGCAGTCTCATAATAAAGATGCTTTATTCAGTCTAAAAGCAGATAAAGATATCTTCACGTGAAAGAAATCATTAAAAGTATGCTTATTATCTTGCTATATATAGACTTCATAGCATATTTCTCAACAAGCCATTGGCAATTGAAAGTTGTGGTAGGTCAGGTTCATAGAGCGACAATTTTTGCAATGGTTTTCCTTATTTCTTGACTTGTATATATAATTGACCTATATTTGACAGGAACAAGTTCCTGTCAAGTATATTGGAAAACTTGTATTAAAATATTTGTTGTGCGTCATTTCGTGGTTGACTTTCAAAATGCTCAGTTATAACCAGATATTAATCAGATGGTTATATAGTGTATATAGCATTAATATAAGTTTACTATTTACTAAAAGGATTGATGATTAATTGTACGTAATTAAATCTTTACTTTTCTTGGGTACTGATTTGCTTGTTCTTACATAACTTAAATATATGATGTGACAACTTTACCTGCTTTTTATAGTGTCCTCTTCTCGTTGTCTCATCTTGATATTTTTTGATGTAGTAGTACCTGATTGACCATATGAAAAATCTTTAATGGACTACAGGAGGAGAAAAAAATTGAAGCTGAGTCCAAATGTCCATTAGCCCCATTTCATTCAATTCCTGGACAATATTCAGAAGTTCATATCTAAAACATCTTCCAAATTTCCATGCTCTGGGTTGATCGTAGACAGTCTCAACTGTATTTGCACATTTCAATAAGGGATACATTTGTTGTGTATAAAACAGCATCTCATCAGAATTAAAAATTGCAAATGAGGCAAAGAGCTTTGTTTCCGATAAACATTTTCTAATTATTTGATTATAGGACAGTGACGTTTTTGCCTCATCAGAATCATAGAAATAAATACTAGAGTTTTCTTTATCAGCAATGCCGTATTGTTTGAAATAAGCATGCCAATTCAAAATCCACTCACTTTTAGTTAATCCCATTGTTTTTCCTACGACGAAAACTATTTTATATTTATTTTGAATTAATTCACCGAAAATCCGCATTGTTTTTTTTCCACAGGAGCAATAACCTCAGTTGTGATGTACGTTTCGTATTCTGTTACAAGAAAATTCAACATTAAAGACAGAATTCCATACAGGAAAAGTTTCCTTTGGTTATGATCTTGACGGAGAAGAATTGCAATGGCCGAAACAAAGAAATTATTAAAAGATTCAAATGATGATCACTTGATGAAGATTACTATTTAAGCCTTTTCTTGTAATGCCCTGCGGGGTTTCTGATTTTGTGCTATCAGTTCTTACAATACCTTTTTGAATGGCGACAATGTTAACACTTCAATGTCGAAAGCAGAATTGATCACCGCAAAATAAACTGAACTCGTGCAACCCAATTGATGTACTAAATTCTTTTTTAAATTGAGGTACAGAACACTATGAAGGTAAAAAGAATATCCAATGCACAGCTAGCTAAATTGCTAATTGTATTTCGAATTTAGAAGATAGTAATAACACAGAAAACTGATTTTTTGTTCTTTCAATTAATGTAAAGATTGCAATCTTGACTATTTCTGAACTACTGTAGGAATAAAGGTATGTATTGCTTGTTGAAGAAAATTTTATTGCGAGTGTGATAGCAAGAACTGATTAGGGAGCTTAGGAGATATACATAATATACTGCTAAACTCCAAGTTTCAATATCGATAACTTTGGGGATTATTCAGTAGTGCAACTACTGTATGCGATTGGGCTGTCTGTCTGTGAGTTAGTCAGTCAGTTAGTCAGTGAGATAGCGCTATAACTCGAGAACGGGTAAACTTTTTTGGAATCTGTTTTCAAATTATGAAAATATAGGTTCTCCTTATGAACAGGTTCGAAAATGAGCAAAATTGGGTGACGCCTTCCCCTTAAAGGGGGAGGTTAAACTGTTCGTACTATACGTATGTTATGTATTGGATGTTGTGTATGTTGTGGTATGTGTCGTAGTCTGTACTGGCGACAACTATATGTCGTAGTCTGGGCTGATGACCCCGTCTTTTGAATAAATTTCAATAAATTCAAACATTTTTGAATAATTTGAAATATTTTCAAACTTGTTTAAATAGTTTGAAATAATTTTAAATTTTTTAAATAATTTAAAAATATTACGGTTGCACTACTGTGATATAGCCGTTTTGTAATGGTTTATTACTATTTAATTTTACGTTTTTTTGGCATTTCTCGATAATTCCTGCAAGAAATTGTTAGTCCTTTCATTAGTCATCATTTAGAAGTTAGTTCATTTGGCAATGAGCCCGATTATGTGGCCTGAGCCCTGGACACTTTCTTTCCATAGAATGTTGTTCACCTCTTATAACAGTTCTTAGTTCATAGTTGAAGTTTTATTCTGTACCAATTACAACCTCCCAGACACATGATTATATTATTTTGAAAAAGTATTTATAGGAAAAATTCAGGGTTCAATTATTATTAATTGATAAAAACTACGAATATTAGAGATTTTATTTCTTATTCTTATGATCAGGGTATACTTTTGTGAAATAATAACCAGAAATGATAAACAGTTCATAAACAGAGGAGTATGTTTTGAAAAGGTAGTCAAATATTCTTTCATATTAGACTACCTGAATACGGTCTCCCATTGCTACTAGATTTTGGGTACTCCTTACCATAAAAATCCTAAATTTAATAAACACAGTAACTTATGCAGAATGAGGTTTTACAGAGTATTTATTAAACAATTACAACATTAATACCCTAGGTAATCAATTGCACATTATTTTACAATTTTACATATTTATACAATTTATATATTTTGCAATATTTTGCATTATTATTTTATTTTTTATTATTTTACTTTGGACATACGCTTAAAGTCTATCTGGTGGATTCACTTCACTCCTCCGCACACATTTTTATACGCCTGTGCACTCCTTAGACTAACATTAACATCTAACTAATCTAACCTTATGCTTATTACCTACAACTAATACTGCATGTGTTGTTGAATGGTATCTACCCCATTTAGGCTTCAACCAAAATGTTTCGTCTAAGAATTGGTATTGAACGGAGAAAGACTTTAAAAAATACTTCTAAGATATTATTAAAATGAAAATCAATCAATTATTGACAGACAAGGAGAAACATTGACAGACAAGACTAATAACTTTCCTCTGGGATAGCATAAGCATAAGTAGAAGTGTGTTCTGGCGCAAAGGAAAACAGAGAGCGGTATAATCTACAAAAATTGCGTAAAACAACCAAAAAACACGCTTTTTGAATAATACATAAAGTACAGTATAGAGAGCACAAGAAACTCAAAAAAAGGTCACTGCCAAACATATAAATTAGGAAATAATGCTAATATTACATCATACTCCCACCTTTGATTTGTGGGAACAAATCAAACAATTAATTAAATTGACTTTCATCCACAGAATTAAATTGATCAATGCCCAAGTCTCGAAGGAATCTTAACCACTTTTTCGGAAGAAGTGCTTAATGTTTTAATTATTAGATGTGCTTAATTATATAATCCTAAAATCAATAGACATATACATTTATTATTTATCTAAGAGGCGACACACTCTTAATTATATCAACGTTATGGTAATTTGCATTTCTACATTAACAGATTTCAGCATTGCAGAGCTTGTTGCTATAATAAGCTTTTCCAAGCAATTTTTAGTAGACAGAGAATTCTTCTCTATGTAACTGAGAAAATAGTCGCGAATAACTTTACTTCCAACTCACAGTACTATAGAATGTACATATTAATATTGAACGGACAATTATGTTTTAATGTTAATGGACAAAATCATATTAATTGTGTTATCCAATACAATTTGCATGAATGTGACAGTCGTTTGTTTTTGAATAATAAAGCAGGGACCAAATGGAACTCCAAATGGCTTACAAACTCTCAATTTTCGAATGCAGTATTTATTCTGGATTTCTCGTTTCCAATTTCGGAGAAATATTCCGGATTGGTTGGCCACTTCTGCTATGTTAGCAAGGATTAATTTCTCAAAAAACAGGCAAATAATAGACATTATTGGGAAAAGCATGTACATAGAAAGTGGAATATGATTGAATAATTTTATGGCGCTAAAAGTGGCGAGCATATGAACTGAATTTAAACCAACTAAACTTATTGCTAATGTACTTGACCCAATATCGTTTAAATATTGATTTAATAGCATTATTATTTGATAAATACGAATGCGTGAATGAATAGTGTCATCTCTGTCTTCAATGTGTCTAGTAACAGGGCCTATTGATTTCAAGACGAAGGCAATTTGAGTGCAGTGCAAAAACCTGATACCTGACATTAGGCACACTGTCGCCTGTAAGTGGATACCTCCTAGAAAACTTAGGATGAAAATGAAGAATCGATTGAGAAAGAAATTGTGGACTTCCTCAGGGAAATTTTCTCTTAAAAACCTCTGACTTGGATTCCAATCCTCTCCGTAGGCAGCTTGCAGTGAAAGTGATGCACAGATAAGAAATATTGCTACGTATCCTAAAGGTTTCATTCTTGAAATGAATATTGCCCGTCGTTTTTCTTCTTCCTTTCCCAATTTACTCGCAAATTTACTTGCTAAAATTTAAGAAAAAATAAAATTCATAATTAATTACAATCAAATAGCTTAGCATAAGAGTTTGCTGTATTATGTTACCTGAGAATTGTATGATGAATCGAATGAAAACGTTTGTCAAGATTACTATCTTCCTTCCTTTGACGATTAACAGGACATCCAATACCATTAACATGGTAAGAACAATATAAAAGGTGATATAAATGACAATTTTATGTGCTTGAAATGTGGGGTCTGGATTATACAGTTCAATCAGCAAACGGACCGAACAGTAGAGAAAGGCTAGTATGACCAACCATACAGAAAAACTCCAACAGAAGTATTGCGTTTTGGAATTGGTGATTCTTACGCAAAGTTTCTTTTCATCCCATTCAAATGGTGTAGCTTTAAGAAAACCGAATACTTTACTGCATTGTGCCGCGATGTGCCAATAAACTTGGAGATAATTCTCAGACGTTATTTTCATTTTCCTTTTTCTTAAACGCAACATTTTTATATTGTCAATTCAATCACAGTTGTTTGAACAAATTACAGGGGACGAATAAGGAAAAATCGGGAAAGAAACCGCAAAGTAAACGAAACAATTGATGTCTCTGTGTACGTTCTTATGGACTTAAGTATAGATTGAATTGAGTTATCTGAAAACCACAATAGCCACAAGTTTTGGGTAATATAGTTTAATTTAAAAGTAATTTCTTAGTAAATATGTCTGTTGTGCTTCCAGAAACCAAATCTTAAATGGTACAAGGTCCTAATTGAAATAGCTTCACGAATTACTTAAATTAAACATTCGTTGACTTAAAATACATTGCCAGGAGTTTTTATTGTCGGCTACGACTCACCTATAGTTCTGCAATAATTATTAAGGATATCATTTACGTCTTAAATACGATTGTGCTATTTTTATTTTGCTACGAAAATGTAAACATTTCTTGGTATGTAACTATGTATACCAAACATGTAAGTTAATCAAGATATTTAATACAAAATATTCCCTTCTGATGTTCCTGTAATAGGATTTTTTAAGCGGTTTTAAATAAAAACATTCTTGATTAATACAGTTATAAGTTCTTTTCATTCCGATGCTGTTTTCTTTTAAAACTTTTCTATAATGTATGTTATATAATCGACTCAGTTGACCAACAGTAATCTAAACTACTCTTTGTAGATAGTATCTGCTCCATCCATAGCAACCTACAATGTTTGTTTTGCTAAGCCAACGAAAACTATTTTTAGGTGTGCCAGGTAAATAAGTAAATCAATACAGTTAGCAGGGTAATACAATAGTATATCTATATACCTATGTATTATGATTCCTCTAATCGAAATTGAAAAGGTCAAATGTTTTTATACATAGCTTACAGCTTTACGAAATTTTAGTTTAATTACGAGTTAAGGTTTTATGATATACAATGTCACCAATTCAATACTTGTGCCAATACTTCAATCAATTGCAAATATTGCCTTTGGGGCTAAATATTTATGAGATCTATAATTAATTA
Source organism: Yoshiicerus persimilis (assembly GCA_020352615.2). Lineage (NCBI taxonomy): Eukaryota > Metazoa > Arthropoda > Collembola > Entomobryomorpha > Tomoceridae > Yoshiicerus > Yoshiicerus persimilis. The sequence goes on from CM036941.2 coordinate 8,491,800, forward strand.
AACTTTATTAATTGCAATTAGAAAATCTTCATAGTACTGAACATACATGTTCAAAAACTCTTGAACCCTTTAAATCAATTTCTCGTATAAAAAACTGAGATGTTTAATATTAATCTTACCTTCTTACTTCATTTTATATTTATTGTCATTTTACCATTTTGCAATATATTTTATTGAGAGCAAAAATGAAGCAAATCTTGAATTGATTCAAAACTAACCTGAAGAGTGCAAAGAGTGAAGACTCAACTCGATGATTATTGTACAGAAATTCCAAGAATTTTATTACTCTGTACAAGCCTTAATCCGGTTACCAAATAATCACAGTCTTAGTACACCTGCTTAAATGCGAATAACATTTAAATCCAACAAGACCTGTTTTGATGTCATACTAGTAGGTATTATATATCTAGAAAGTTCGTTTGCTCACTAGAGGAATGACTTCAATTACACCCTCTTTGAATAATATAATAGCAGTTTCTATTAATTCCAATACTGTTTACGTTTAAAAGAAGACTTTTCTATGAATATTATATTGTGGACTGACTAGTCCAGTTGTCTTATGTATTAATGTTTGTGAATATTGTTTACTCCACAAATAGGGCAATGCTTGGCTTTGCTATTCGAATAAAAACATTATTTTATGTTTGCAAGGTATGTAAGTAGATCAAGTTATTTAATACAAAATACTCCTTTCCAATGTTCTTGTAATGGGATTCTTTAATCGAAATACTATTTTGCTAGCAAAAATCAATTTGCTGTTTTTTAAATCCTGAGTTAGTCAAAAGAACCGTGGTCTAATTAAAGGAAGAGATTGTTAACTTTTATTCCAGCTCCTTTCTATTATAATATTTAACTCTGAAATAATGTTTAGTATTATCGGTATGTATAAACATTGGTACGTGTGTAATTTAAATTCGAAAATGTGTAATTAACTTGTCGATGTAATTAACTTTTAAAATTACACGGAAAAAAGTGATAATAAAGAGTACTTTCGTGACTATTCATTCAAAGAAGTCATCTTTTAAATGCATATTATTTTATGACAGCAGATGCACAGAAAGAACACGTTTGCTTACAGATAATTTATTTATTTCCACTCCAATTTAGGTACGAAATTGATTAATTATCACAGCATAGGTCACAATAAGAGACAAAATCTAGAAATTAAAAGTTAGAATATCTTTTGTAAAGTTATATTATTTATATAATTATTAATACAACTGCAATTAGTTAATAATATTATTTAATGTTAATTAAAATGTAGTTAAATTAAATTATTAAACGTTATTAAATGTTTAATAATTAACAACACAAATATATATAATTAATTAAATAATAATGAATTTTGTATAATTGCATGATTTTTGACGAAAAAGTGTTATTTCAAAAATAATTTAATTATGAAAGAAAATACTGACGTTGCCAACAAGACCGTAGGTGATAATGAATGAACTTCCGCCAAATCCGATTTGTCCCCCATAAGCTTCATGAAGAAGAATCGAATCCCTTTCAGAGAAATTATCCCCCAAACGACATCCGCATAATTTTAGGTATTTCTTGTAAAATGTAACCGTCTTAACTCCAAATTATAATTATTGTTTTTAAGAATATAAAAGTTAGCAAAGTACAATTAATTTGCCATATTTAATCAAGATTGTTTAATGATTTACCAAATTTTGGAACTCTGCTGCAGACAATAAATTGAGAGAATAAAAGAGACCATAAACTGCCATTGCGATAACTTTGGGTAGAGATTGTTTAGCGACACCGTAAGTAGCGTATACGTAGTAAGGACATGTACAAACAAGGGCAAAATTTGTCCATCCAAACACTTTATTCATTGTGTCAACCAAGGACCAGATTTCATAAAATACTTGCATTACCTGCTACAAAAGAATTATTTAATAAATTTAGAATTATTTAATAAATTCAGAATTATTAATAAATTTAGAATTTTTTTATAATTGTTTTTCCTACCAGAATAGATCAGAATAATAAAATTATACATGAAAATATTAAAAATAATAATACATCTCTCTTTGCCCTGGGATAACCGATGACTGCATTCTCGATTTTGCTAATGAGGGATGTAAGGATGAATCGGGATGACAGAGAACAGCCAATCAATAACATAATTCCTAAATGATCGACGAAATACAGAAAAGTGTACGAAAAAACGTAAACTACTGCTTGAAATTCTCCAGATAAGATTTTGTCGATTTTCATTGGAGAATTCTGTAAATACACAATATTTACATTTTAAAGCACTGTTTAACAAGAAAAACTTATATTATAAATCTTACGTTATATATTTTCTTGGCCACCACCACTGTAGTTTTTACTATGTCCTCTGGATGTTCCCAGTATCCGAAGATTTCTGTCACGTCGTACAATGACCATACTATGACAGCCCCACACATAGTCATTGCCAATGCTTTCATCTTTTTATTTATCAGAATTTGTGGTCAGAAGTTTTAATATTAAGCCGTAATCAAAAATAATTTGTAGTCATTTTTTTATTAATTCATCATCATACGAATCAGTTGTCATAAAAATTAGAAGTGGAATTGAAATTACAAATAATTGTACCATCATAATTGTATTAATGATATTTAAATTACTTAGGTAAGTAACTACTACGTAGCAGTATCCACTAAACGAAAACTTGCAAAATTCATAACGATCAATTCACTCAAAAGTGATTACAAATTAATTGACACCAATTTTATTATAATACCATTAGTGGAATAGAATACAAAAGTACAGACTTATGAACGATGAGAAATAATTTTTATTTTTATTTTAATCAAAAAGAGATTTTCAGTGTCTGCCTAAAAGTATCACTATAATAATAGTTGAAAACAGAAGATAGAAAAAATATGCATGGTATTTGTACTCCAAATGCCTATATTATGGTCTAACGTTAAATACCAATTAAATACACTTACGTTTTTTGGGAACTGAACTTCCAGTTGGTAAAGTAGTTTGCATATATGTTGGAATTGGTTCATCATGTATTCTATTTGACTTCTTTTGATCCAAAACGTAATAATAATTACAATGTAATAAAAATAATACAAGAAGTTGACCAATAAGTTTATTTCCCAAATTTGGTCTTCTGGATAGACCGTAGATCGAAAAATAACAGCATGAACAATTTGAATTCCAATGAGAAGTTGTAGTAGTAAAACTACCGTTCTCTGAGAGAACAAATACACAAAACGCAGTTAAGTATTTTCCAATTTAAAGAAATGTATTCACTTAGATATACGAAAAGTATCTGGAAAATTCAAACCTGTGTAACAGAAGCGAATTTACAATACCAAATCCCAGAAATTAAATCAAAATTGATATTAAGTGGAATTATGCAAATATTGTGCCCAAAAATAAACAAGTAGTGTAGAATCAGTAATGGAGAATTTGCTACAGCGATTTTCGACATTTTTGTAGTTCTTTTTTATTTTACATTACTAATTGCTAGGCTTTATTCTCAGTTTTTAAAGGCAATATTGGCATTTTAATCAATAATTTTACTGCAAAGTCACACACAAACACTAATTTCTCGATCAGGTCACTCGTTCCAAATTTCAAAAACACAGCGGAATAGCTGAATTTAAAACTGATATTTTGGTACCATTTTTAACCCCGAACTGCCCCGAAAACAGCTCGAAAAACAGCGAGAACTGAATTATTTTGGAGAGCTAGCAGGAGCGCGGAGCGCGTTCGCAAGGATGGGCGTGAAGTGAATAGTCGTCAAACAAACTTCAGTTTTTGGATATATGAAATGGCGATACACAATAAAATTAATTTAATGAATGGCCAACATATTTTGCTATTCAATAAAAGGTTTTATTAATTACGTACTCAATTAGTATAACTTATTGCAATAAAGTATATGCGATGTATAATTCTCGTAAGTTATGAACGAGCAAATTCCAACATTTTTCAAACAGAAAAAGCGCCCAAGGAAGAAAAATGAGATATCCAATAAGATGAAACACTGCTCCAATTTTCATGTCGAAGCTAAGGCTGTGAAATTCCTCTTGACTTTGCTCTTCTTTTAATCTTAATGTATGAGGCCTAAAATACGCAAGCTTCCACCAAATGTCCATTAGCCCCATTTCATTCAATTCTTGGGCAACGTTCAAAAGTTCATGTCGAAAGCATGCCTCAAATGTCCATGGCGTTGATTGATCGTAGACAGTCTCAATTGTATTTGTACATTTCAATAAGGGAAATGTCTCTAAGTGTTTGGAAAATTATCGTATCAGAGATCAAAGTGTCTACAGAGGCAAAGAGTTTAAGCTTCCTATTTGATATACAACTATCAAATATTCGAGCGTAAGACAATGATGTTTTTGCCTTATCAGAATCATAAAAGTAAATACTAGAGTTTTCTTTATCAGTAATGCCGTATTGTTTGAAATAAGAATGCGCAAACAAAGACCAGTCCCTTTTAGATAATTTAGTTACCTTCCCAATGATTCCAATCATTCTATATTCATTTTGAATTAGTTCACGGAAATTCCTCATTACTTTTTTGTCCACAGGAGCAATAACTTCAGTTGTGATGTAAGTTTCGTATTGAGTCACAAGAATATTCAACATCAAAGATAGAATTCCGTACAAGAGGAGTTTCTTTTGGTTGTGATCTTGACGGAGAAGAATCGCAATGGCCGAAACAAAGAAATTATGAATAGATTCAAATGTGATTTTAAATTTCGCAAAATGAAATAGGAGTGCATTAGCTATAAAGGAAGACATTAGCAATAGGAGCCACGTACTCGTGTCCATTATGGTAATCCAGATAGATAGTGATTTTTGGTGATACGTATCTTTGTTCAGGCAGTACACGAATGTTGTTTCTGGGGATCGTGTTAAATACGAAATTGTATTTGAGTGGTATTCAGATAAATAAACTTCTTCGGGATTTACCTGTCCAAGATAAACATGGTTACTTTGCTTACTATATCCACTTCTGTATGCAGCAGTGAAATTTAAATAGTCTGCCATAATTTCAAAGACAGGTGACAAGACAAATCCATAAATCCATAAAGTCAACCTCTAAAAACATTTTTGGTAATAAAGTAGTATGGTGAAGAAGCACATACTCTTCTGCGTTTTCTCCCATCTCCTTTCAAGTACTTATCATAAACAGCAATAACCCCTTTATGAAGATTACTACGTAAGCCTTTTCTTGTTATGCCCTGTGGGGTTTCTGCTTTCGTGACGTCAATTCTTGCGGTGTCCGGACCTAACGGTCAAAGTCAAAATGACGGGGTATGACTTACAGGTCAAAAACACCACTCGGTCAAACATGTCAATTATACGACAATTTCGGTCAATTTTATTGAATAAGAAATTAAATAGAAAACCAGATCAATGCATTACAAGTAAGTGTATTTTAAGTAATTAATGGTTGCGTTGTTTTTTTAAATACAAATGAGCCATTGCTCGCAAGAAGTCGAATCTTCTTTACTTCCTTAGTCAACATATCGGTATAAGTAAGTGCTCTTTATCTCTTAAACTACATCGCCAATACCGCTTAGTTTTTACAATTGACTTCTTTATATACACGAATCCATCACAAAATCGTTTGTCTCCGACACCAGTAGCCGACATGGCTAAGTGAATTTGAGGACTGAACTACAAACCACTTTTACTGCGCTTTTAGTATTCATTTTTGTAGCGTACTTGTGCTAATCTACTACATCCATATTTGAATTAGAATGTCATTAACATTTCATTGCTACGCATTCGCTATTTTAATAATGCCTTAGAAGCATTACTTCTATCTTTGACCTAATTTGCATAGTGCTTGACCGAAATGTACTTTTTTTCTTGACCAGGCTGTCTTTGACCGTTAAGTCGGGTAATCATTCTTGCAATACTTTTTGTTGATGGTGACACTGTTAGCACTTTAATGTCGAACGCAGAATTGATCACCACAAAATAAACTGAACTCGTGCATCCCAATTGATGAACTAAATTCCGTTTAATTTTGTTGAAGTTATTTTGGGTATTAATTATTAAAATCCTGTCGTTTGGTCGATCTCTTTCTCGGTGAAACATAGTATGGTAGCTTGCAAGTATCGGAATTACATCATTTGGTGGCTTCACTACAGTAAGAACATTACACTGCGCATTTGACAATAACGTAGGGTATGAATTTTTCTTTCCTTTGTACCTAGCATACCATTTAGATGCGTTAAGAGATGAAGTAACTATCGTTCGAGGTGAGAATAAAATTTCCTTGAAAACAAAATCATTCAAATTATTTGGATATAGAATAATATCAAAATCAAAATTTGAAAGTGAAGGTAATACAATTTCTCCTTCTATGCTTAAAATAAGACAAAAATACAGAACTAATGAAATAGTATTTTTATTTGACACCATGACTATAAATTTTTCTAAAATTTGTCAAAATTATTCAGTAAAAGTATCGATTACGGAGATTGTAATTGTTCGGGAAATTTTATCACTGTCGAATGCTAATTTATCTGAACCTCTTCCTTGCTGCATTTAAATCGCTTTGAACAGCCGAAAGAAATGGACATTACAATCCATAAATTTAGCCGATGCCTTTTGTCTTTTGAAATATTGATTTAGCAGAGGTCTATAGAATATCGTTATGGATTATATAGAGACAAATGGCTGCTTTATAACCTCCAACTGTCTAGCTTCCTGCTTTGTTTGTCGCCTGTTACTAAAATGGAAACTAGGCAGATGACAAAAATATTCATGACTTGGCCTGAAAGCTGCAAAGACCTTGGTAAGTAAAAGAACTTTCATCTGGAAAATATCGTGTTAGCTACTATGTCTTGTTACAACTATCTCGGTTTGCGTGAGACTCGAAAAGAAATACTGAAATAGAACAGGTAAAGAGGTACACAACACTATGAAAGTTATAAGAATATCCAATCACCGTGAAAATATAGCTAAATTGTTAATTTTATTTTCAGTTTTGAAGATAAGCGTAATGACACAGAAAACTTGCTTTCTAATTATTGTTTGAGTATTAAAATTTAAAGTTGACTATTTCTGAAATTCTGGAGGCATAGGTATGTCTTGCTTGTTGAAGAGAATTTTATTGAGAGTATGATAGCAAGAAATGATTACTGATTAGGGAGCTTAGGAGATGGATTATATACTTCTAATCTCCAATTTGACTTCGATAACTCTGGGGATAATTTCTATCTAATTTTGGGATACTGGAAAATCAAAATATGTTGTAGCGATTTTCGAAATTTTGTAGATATTTTTTATTTTGCATTACAATATTTCGTATTTATGTTTTTAGCTTTTAAATGTAATTTCGTATTTTCGAGTTTACTTCAGAGTCATTTTATGCAATTTAATGTACGTATGTTTATGGCAGCACTCTAACAATTTTACAAGATATTCTCAAATAGCAGTACTACACAATTAGGATTATTAGTGAAATTCATTTAATAATGGGAAATTAATGGTTTAATAAAAAATTCTAAAAAGCAATTCTGTGAAGTATTTGTTTAGTTGTATTCACGTGGTACAACTAAATAGAGTTCAGGATAATGTAATTTTGTTAATTCATCAAATTGATATCATTTGAATAAAAGAATTATCCCTAATTGTTACGTGAATTTCCTTTTGAGCTGTACTACAATGGAAACAATGGCACACTAAATATTTATTTTATAAATATTAGTATTTTAATTATATGCACTGCAGAAGGAATGCCCGTTTTTATTATATCACTTCCTTGTTGAATAATGTAGTTCATTACTACACACTACTCACAAATAATTATAAAATTAACAGCTAAAGACAGTTGTAAATTGAACACTGGAAACACTGAATATTGCAAATTATAAATTCTCAACGGAAATCGTGTTTTGATAGCTGGAACAAAATATTGACTTCAACTTGAATTTATAGTGACGGAGTTTTTCATGAAAGCAAAGTTATTAACATACAATACACAAAAATATGGATTTGTAATGTAGAGTAATTGGAAATACAGCTATTTTCACCAGGGTCAAACAATCGTACAAGAATCATGGCAATTGCATACAAATAGGATCTAAACTGTTCCTCCTTCATTTCAGATGCGAAATTGAATAATAATCACGGCATATGTCACAATTAGGGACAGCATCTACAAAAATTCACAAAACACGTTAAAAAGACTTCAAAATTTCAATGATGTTTAGATAGTAATTAATTTCTTAAACAAAATTAATTCTTAAAGACAAATGACACAAGGAATAGATTTTTACTCCGCCTACGAGACCGTATGTTATAATAAATGCACTTCCTCCCCCAAATCCAATTTGTTTCGCATGCACTTCCTGAACAAGGAGTGCATCACTATCGGATAAGTTCTCTCCCTTCGGTATATTCTGAGATTCACACAATTTCCGAAAGTGTCTGCAAAATGTTACCGTCTGAAATTGGCGAATACAACCATTAATTATAATCAATAAGTTGTTACTATATTATGACCAAAAAGGTAAATTATAATGGTAATCATTAACTGCGACAACTGTTACATAAATTACCAAACTTTGGAATTCGGCTGCAGACAATAAATTAAATAAATAGAATAAAGCATGAATAAACATTTTGATTTTTTTTGGTATAGGTTCGTTTGTAAAAGCGTAGATAAGGTAGGCGTAATCGGGACATGCAAAAAAGACAAGAGCAAATGTGGCCCATCCAAACACTTTATTCATCGTGTCCACCAAAAAGCATATTTGAGAAAAGCACTGCATCACCTGTTGCACACATTTACATATCAGTTTCTAAAATGAAATTTTAGAAGTATAATATGGAGAGATTTTTAGTTACTTCTCGGTTTTCTATGGGAAAACTGTTGAACCCCTTTTCCAATCTGGTAATGAGTGATGTGAGTAAAAATCGACAAGTGATAGAGCATCCAATCAGTAGAGAAGTACCAAAATGATCAGAGAGTACCCAAAAGAAGTGAAGGAGGTACGCAAAGAAAGCGGAAACGTAAAGGATCACTGGAATTTCTTCGGACATCATTTTGTCGATTTTCATTGGAGAACCCTGTAGGAAATTAATGTTGTTACTTTTTTATTGATTTAGGAAATATTTATAAAAATCAGTTTTCATAGCTGTAGGGACGTTCTCTTAGTTTCGTAAAATAAAGAGTTATCATAATTTTAGATAATAAGGAGGAATTATTTATTTACAAGATATATCTTATTGGCGTGAATTGCGACTCTTTCAAAGAATCCACCACCTTGTTGTCCTCTTCTAGAAATAAATAGTTCCCCTACATCGTACAATGACCAAAGTAAGACAAATCCAAAAGCAACCGCCACCAATAATTTCACCTAAATCAAATTATTGTTAATTTTATTATTAAATTAAGGAGAAATAAATTAATTCAAATTTATTGATCAACAAATAGAGCACTTACTAATCGATTGCTGGGGAATTGAATTTCCAACTTCTTTAATAGATTGCACGTTTTTTGCAATTCATTCATCATGAGTTCTATGTGGCTTCTTTTTGTCCAAAGTGTTATCATGATTAGGGTCGGATATAGTAAATATGATAAGGCAAAACTTATGTTAATATACGAAACCCATCTTTCCAATTTTACTTGTCGAAAAATCTTGTGTAAAATTAGCATTACGCTGAGTAATTGCATAATGAACACCACCGCCATCTAACGGAAAGAAAAATTGTTTTTACAAATGAAAATGAAAATTTTCATTAAAACTGAAAACTATTTAGGTTTAAAATAATTCAAAAAAACAATGAACCCGCTTTATAGAAATGAATTTGCATCTCCATATCTCCTGCACCGAATCGAAATCAATACTAATTGGAACTGCCCAACTATATTTACCGAAGAGAAAGAGATATCGTAGAATATGAACAGGAGAATTCTGGTCCTCTCCATTAATTGTACCCATTTTTATCAATAATTTTGCTTTAGGGTTTTTTCAGTCCTGTTTTATTAATATTCGTCAAGTAAACTTCAGTTATTGGATGTGAAATGGCGGAACTATGCTAACGCTATTCTTAGATACGTAATAAAATTAACTCAATTAATTTAATGGATGGATATGCAACTAGATGACTATTAAGTATGTACTCAATTAGTATAATTTTCACTTTACATTATGCAAACATTTATTAATCGAAGTTAATTATAGAAATTGTTCTTTAAAGATAGGAAAATTCTTTTTATTGTACTGAATGTCATTTGTTTAATTAGAAGTTTGCATTTTTTTGCTTTTCTCAGAAGCATCCAAGAAATATCCATCCCTGGGATGATCGTAGGCCGTCTCAATTGTATTTGCACATTTCAATAAGGGAAACATTTCCTGTCTTTGAAGAAGCATCGTATCAGAATTCAAAATGCGTGATGGGGAAAAGAGTTTAAGCTTCGTTTGTGATAAACAACTGTCGAGTATTTGATAATAGGACAATGATGTTTTTGCTTTTTCAGAATCATAAAAGTAAATACTAGAGTTTTCTTTATCAGTAATGCCATATCGTTTGAAATAAGAATGCGAAAACAAAGACCATTCATTTTTAGATAATGTAGTTACCTTCCCAATGATTCTAATAATTTTGTACTCATTTTGAATTAGTTCACCGAAATTCCTCATTATTATTCCTCATTATTCATCATTATTCTATTGTCAACTGGAGCAATAACTTCAGTTGTGATGTAAGTTTCGTACTGAGTTACAAGAATATTCAACATTAACGATAAAATTCCATACAAAAGAAGTTTCCTTTGGTTGTGATCTTGGCGGAGAAGAATCGCAATGGCCGAAACAAAGAAATTATTAATAGAATCAAAAGTGATTTTAAATTTCGCAAAATAAAAAATAATTGCATTAGCAATAAGGCAAGACGTCAGCAATAGTAGCCACGTACTCTTGTCCATTATGTCAATCCAGATCGATAGTGATTTTTGGTGATATGTATCTTTTTTCAGGCAGTATATGAATGTTTCTTCTGAGGATTCTGTTAAATACGAAATGAAATTGGAGTCGTACTTAAATAAAAAAATATTTCAGTCTGTACCTCTCCAAGATAAATATTATTATTATATCTACTTTTGTATGCAGCAGTGAAATTTAGATAGTCAGCCATAATTTCAAAAAGAGGTGACAGAATAAATCCATAAAGACAATCTCTAAAAACCCCTGTGGTCATACGGTAGTATGGTGAAGAAGCACATTCTCTTCTGCCTTTTCTCCCATCTCCTTCCAAGTACTTATTGTAAACAGCAATAAGCACTTTATGAAGATTTCTACTTAAGCCTTTTCTTGTAATGCCCTTTGGCCAGCATGTTATATCAAGATGCCAGCATGTTATATCAAGATGCCAGCATGTTATATCAAGATGCCAGCATGTTATATCAAGATGCCAGCATGTTATATCAAGATGCCAGCATGTTATATCAAGATGCCAGCATGTTATATCAAGATGCCAGCATGTTATATCAAGATGCCAGCATGTTATATCAAGATGCCAGCATGTTATATCAAGATGCCAGCATGTTATAGCAAGATGCCAGCATCTTATATCAAGATGCCAGCATCTTATATCAAGATGCCAGCATCTTATATCAAGATGCCAGCATCTTATATCAAGATGCCAGCATCTTATATCAAGATGCCAGCATCTTATATCAAGATGCCAGCATGTTATAAATATCAAGATAGATGCCAGCATGTTATATCAAGATAGATGCCAGCATGTTATATCAAGATAGATGCCAGCATGTTATATCAAGATAGATGCCAGCATGTTATATCAAGATAGATGCCAGCATGTTATATCAAGATAGATGCCAGCATGTTATATCAAGATAGATGCCAGCATGTTATATCAAGATGCCAGCATGTTATATCAAGATGCCAGCATGTTATATCAAGATGCCAGCATGTTATATCAAGATGCCAGCATGTTATATCAAGATGCCAGCATGTTATATCAAGATGCCAGCATGTTATATCAAGATGCCAGCATGTCATATCAAGATGCCAGCATGTTATATCAAGATGCCAGCATGTTATATCAAGATGCCAGCATGTTATATCAAGATGCCAGCATGTTATATCAAGATGCCAGCATGTTATATCAAGATGCCAGCATGTTATATCAAGATGCCAGCATGTTATATCAAGATGCCAGCATGTTATATCAAGATGCCAGCATGTTATATCAAGATGCCAGCATGTTATATCAAGATGCCAGCATGTTATATCAAGATGCCAGCATGTTATATCAAGATGCCAGCATGTTATATCAAGATGCCAGCATGTTATATCAAGATGCCAGCATGTTATATCAAGATGCCAGCATGTTATATCAAGATGCCAGCATGTTATAGCAAGATGCCAGCATGTTATATCAAGATGCCAGCATGTTATATCAAGATGCCAGCATGTTATATCAAGATGCCAGCATGTTATATCAAGATGCCAGCATGTTATATCAAGATGCCAGCATGTTATATCAAGATGCCAGCATGTTATATCAAGATGCCAGCATGTTATATCAAGATGCCAGCATGTTATATCAAGATGCCAGCATGTTATATCAAGTTGCCAGCATGTTATATCAAGATGCCAGCATGTTATATCAAGATGCCAGCATGTTATATCAAGATGCCAGCATGTTATATCAAGATGCCAGCATGTTATATCAAGATGCCAGCATGTTATATCAAGATGCCAGCATGTTATATCAAGATGCCAGCATGTTATATCAAGATGCCAGCATGTTATATCAAGATGCCAGCATGTTATATCAAGATGCCAGCATGTTATATCAAGATGCCAGCATGTTATATCAAGATGCCAGCATGTTATATCAAGATGCCAGCATGTTATATCAAGATGCCAGCATGTTATATCAAGATGCCAGCATGTTATATCAAGATGCCAGCATGTTATATCAAGATGCCAGCATGTTATATCAAGATGCCAGCATGTTATATCAAGATGCCAGCATCTTATATCAAGATGCCAGCATGTTATATCAAGATGCCAGCATGTTATATCAAGATGCCAGCATGTTATATCAAGATGCCAGCATGTTATATCAAGATGCCAGCATCTTATATCAAGATGCCAGCATCTTATATCAAGATGCCAGCATGTTATATCAAGATGCCAGCATGTTATATCAAGATGCCAGCATCTTATATCAAGATGCCACCATGTTATATCAAGATGCCAGCATGTTATATCAAGATGCCAGCTTGTTATATCAAGATGCCAGCATGTTATATCAAGATGCCAGCATGTTATATCAAGATGCCAGCATGTTATATCAAGATGCCAGCATGTTATATCAAGATGCCAGCATGTTATATCAAGATGCCAGCATGTTATATCAAGATGCCAGCATGTTATATCAAGATGCCAGCATGTTATATCAAGATGCCAGCATGTTATATCAAGATGCCAGCATGTTATATCAAGATGCCAGCATGTTATATCAAGATGCCAGCATGTTATATCAAGATGCCAGCATGTTATATCAAGATGCCAGCATGTTATATCAAGATGCCAGCATGTTATATCAAGATGCCAGCATGTTATATCAAGATGCCAGCATGTTATATCAAGATGCCAGCATGTTATATCAAGATGCCAGCATGTTATATCAAGATGCCAGCATGTTATATCAAGATGCCAGCATGTTATATCAAGATGCCAGCATGTTATATCAAGATGCCAGCATGTTATATCAAGATGCCAGCATGTTATATCAAGATGCCAGCATGTTATATCAAGATGCCAGCATGTTATATCAAGATGCCAGCATGTTATATCAAGATGCCAGCATGTTATATCAAGATGCCAGCATGTTATATCAAGATGCCAGCATGTTATATCAAGATGCCAGCATGTTATATCAAGATGCCAGCATGTTATATCAAGATGCCAGCATGTTATATCAAGATGCCAGCATGTTATATCAAGATGCCAGCATGTTATATCAAGATGCCAGCATGTTATATCAAGATGCCAGCATGTTATATCAAGATGCCAGCATGTTATATCAAGATGCCAGCATGTTATATCAAGATGCCAGCATGTTATATCAAGATGCCAGCATGTTATATCAAGATGCCAGCATGTTATATCAAGATGCCAGCATGTTATATCAAGATGCCAGCATGTTATATCAAGATGCCAGCATGTTATATCAAGATGCCAGCATGTTATATCAAGATGCCAGCATGTTATATCAAGATGCCAGCATGTTATATCAAGATGCCAGCATGTTATATCAAGATGCCAGCATGTTATATCAAGATGCCAGCATGTTATATCAAGATGCCAGCATGTTATATCAAGATGCCAGCATGTTATATCAAGATAGATGCCAGCATGTTATATCAAGATAGATGCCAGCATGTTATATCAAGATGCCAGCATGTTATATCAAGATGCCAGCATGTTATATCAAGATGCCAGCATGTTATATCAAGATGCCAGCATGTTATATCAAGATGCCAGCATGTTATATCAAGATGCGAGCATGTTATATCAAGATGCCAGCATGTTATATCAAGATGCCAGCATGTTATATCAAGATGCCAGCATGTTATATCAAGATGCCAGCATGTTATATCAAGATGCCAGCATGTTATATCAAGATGCCAGCATGTTATATCAAGATGCCAGCATGTTATATCAAGATGCCAGCATGTTATATCAAGATGCCAGCATGTTATATCAAGATGCCAGCATGTTATATCAAGATGCCAGCATGTTATATCAAGATGCCAGCATGTTATATCAAGATGCCAGCATGTTATATCAAGATGCCAGCATGTTATATCAAGATGCCAGCATGTTATATCAAGATGCCAGCATGTTATATCAAGATGCCAGCATGTTATATCAAGATGCCAGCATGTTATATCAAGATGCCAGCATGTTATATCAAGATGCCAGCATGTTATATCAAGATGCCAGCATGTTATATCAAGATGCCAGCATGTTATATCAAGATGCCAGCATGTTATATCAAGATGCCAGCATGTTATATCAAGATGCCAGCATGTTATATCAAGATGCCAGCATGTTATATCAAGATGCCAGCATGTTATATCAAGATGCCAGCATGTTATATCAAGATGCCAGCATGTTATATCAAGATGCCAGCATGTTATATCAAGATGCCAGCATGTTATATCAAGATGCCAGCATGTTATATCAAGATGCCAGCATGTTATATCAAGATGCCAGCATGTTATATCAAGATGCCAGCATGTTATATCAAGATGCCAGCATGTTATATCAAGATGCCAGCATGTTATATCAAGATGCCAGCATGTTATATCAAGATGCCAGCATGTTATATCAAGATGCCAGCATGTTATATCAAGATGCCAGCATGTTATATCAAGATGCCAGCATGTTATATCAAGATGCCAGCATGTTATATCAAGATGCCAGCATGTTATAGCAAGATGCCACCATGTTATATCAAGATGCCAGCATGTTATATCAAGATGCCACCATGTTATATCAAGATGCCAGCATGTTATATCAAGATGCCAGCATGTTATATCAAGATGCCAGCATGTTATATCAAGATGCCAGCATGTTATATCAAGATGCCAGCATGTTATATCAATATGCCAGCATGTTATATCAAGATAGATGCCAGCATGTTATATCAAGATGCCAGCATGTCATATCAAGATGCCAGCATGTTATATCAAGATGCCAGCATGTTATATCAAGATGCCAGCATGTTATATCAAGATGCCAGCATGTTATATCAAGATGCCAGCATGTTATATCAAGATGCCAGCATGTTATATCAAGATGCCAGCATGTTATATCAAGATGCCAGCATGTTATATCAAGATGCCAGCATGTTATATCAAGATGCCAGCATGTTATATCAAGATGCCAGCATGTTATATCAAGATGCCAGCATGTTATATCAAGATGCCAGCATGTTATATCAAGATGCCAGCATGTTATATCAAGATGCCAGCATGTTATATCAAGATGCCAGCATGTTATATCAAGATGCCAGCATGTTATATCAAGATGCCAGCATGTTATATCAAGATGCCAGCATGTTATATCAAGATGCCAGCATGTTATATCAAGATGCCAGCATGTTATATCAAGATGCCAGCATGTTATATCAAGATGCCAGCATGTTATATCAAGATGCCAGCATGTTATATCAAGATGCCAGCATGTTATATCAAGATGCCAGCATGTTATATCAAGATGCCAGCATGTTATATCAAGATGCCAGCATGTTATATCAAGATGCCAGCATGTTATATCAAGATGCCAGCATGTTATATCAAGATGCCAGCATGTTATATCAAGATGCCAGCATGTTATATCAAGATGCCAGCATGTTATATCAAGATGCCAGCATGTTATATCAAGATGCCAGCATGTTATATCAAGATGCCAGCATGTTATATCAAGATGCCAGCATGTTATATCAAGATGCCAGCATGTTATATCAAGATGCCAGCATGTTATATCAAGATGCCAGCATGTTATATCAAGATGCCAGCATGTTATATCAAGATGCCAGCATGTTATATCAAGATGCCAGCATGTTATATCAAGATGCCAGCATGTTATATCAAGATGCCAGCATGTTATATCAAGATGCCAGCATGTTATATCAAGATGCCAGCATGTTATATCAAGATGCCAGCATGTTATATCAAGATGCCAGCATGTTATATCAAGATGCCAGCATGTTATATCAAGATGCCAGCATGTTATATCAAGATGCCAGCATGTTATATCAAGATGCCAGCATGTTATATCAAGATGCCAGCATGTTATATCAAGATGCCAGCATGTTATATCAAGATGCCAGCATGTTATATCAAGATGCCAGCATGTTATATCAAGATGCCAGCATGTTATATCAAGATGCCAGCATGTTATATCAAGATGCCAGCATGTTATATCAAGATGCCAGCATGTTATATCAAGATGCCAGCATGTTATATCAAGATGCCAGCATGTTATATCAAGATGCCAGCATGTTATATCAAGATGCCAGCATGTTATATCAAGATGCCAGCATGTTATATCAAGATGCCAGCATGTTATATCAAGATGCCAGCATGTTATATCAAGATGCCAGCATGTTATATCAAGATGCCAGCATGTTATATCAAGATGCCAGCATGTTATATCAAGATGCCAGCATGTTATATCAAGATGCCAGCATGTTATATCAAGATGCCAGCATGTTATATCAAGATGCCAGCATGTTATATCAAGATGCCAGCATGTTATATCAAGATGCCAGCATGTTATATCAAGATGCCAGCATGTTATATCAAGATGCCAGCATGTTATATCAAGATGCCAGCATGTTATATCAAGATGCCAGCATGTTATATCAAGATGCCAGCATGTTATATCAAGATGCCAGCATGTTATATCAAGATGCCAGCATGTTATATCAAGATGCCAGCATGTTATATCAAGATGCCAGCATGTTATATCAAGATGCCAGCATGTTATATCAAGATGCCAGCATGTTATATCAAGATGCCAGCATGTTATATCAAGATGCCAGCATGTTATATCAAGATGCCAGCATGTTATATCAAGATGCCAGCATGTTATATCAAGATGCCAGCATGTTATATATCAAGATGCCAGCATGTTATATCAAGATGCCAGCATGTTATATCAAGATGCCAGCATGTTATATCAAGATAGATGCCAGCATGTTATATCAAGATAGATGCCAGCATGTTATATCAAGATGCCAGCATGTTATATCAAGATGCCAGCATGTTATATCAAGATGCCAGCATGTTATATCAAGATGCCAGCATGTTATATCAAGATGCCAGCATGTTATATCAAGATGCCAGCATGTTATATCAAGATAGATGCCAGCATGTTATATCAAGATAGATGCCAGCATGTTATATCAAGATAGATGCCAGCATGTTATATCAAGATGCCAGCATGTTATATCAAGATGCCAGCATGTTATATCAAGATGCCAGCATGTTATATCAAGATGCCAGCATGTTATATCAAGATGCCAGCATGTTATATCAAGATGCCAGCATGTTATATCAAGATGCCAGCATGTTATATCAAGATGCCAGCATGTTATATCAAGATGCCAGCATGTTATATCAAGATGCCAGCATGTTATATCAAGATGCCAGCATGTTATATCAAGATGCCAGCATGTTATATCAAGATGCCAGCATGTTATATCAAGATGCCAGCATGTTATATCAAGATGCCAGCATGTTATATCAAGATGCCAGCATGTTATATCAAGATGCCAGCATGTTATATCAAGATGCCAGCATGTTATATCAAGATGCCAGCATGTTATATCAAGATGCCAGCATGTTATATCAAGATGCCAGCATGTTATATCAAGATGCCAGCATGTTATATCAAGATGCCAGCATGTTATATCAAGATGCCAGCATGTTATATCAAGATGCCAGCATGTTATATCAAGATGCCAGCATGTTATATCAAGATGCCAGCATGTTATATCAAGATGCCAGCATGTTATATCAAGATGCCAGCATGTTATATCAAGATGCCAGCATGTTATATCAAGATGCCAGCATGTTATATCAAGATGCCAGCATGTTATATCAAGATGCCAGCATGTTATATCAAGATGCCAGCATGTTATATCAAGATGCCAGCATGTTATATCAAGATGCCAGCATGTTATATCAAGATGCCAGCATGTTATATCAAGATGCCAGCATGTTATATCAAGATGCCAGCATGTTATATCAAGATGCCAGCATGTTATATCAAGATGCCAGCATGTTATATCAAGATGCCAGCATGTTATATCAAGATGCCAGCATGTTATATCAAGATGCCAGCATGTTATATCAAGATGCCAGCATGTTATATCAAGATGCCAGCATGTTATATCAAGATGCCAGCATGTTATATCAAGATGCCAGCATGTTATATCAAGATGCCAGCATGTTATATCAAGATGTCAGCATGTTATATCAAGATGCCAGCATGTTATATCAAGATGCCAGCATGTTATATCAAGATGCCAGCATGTTATATCAAGATGCCAGCATGTTATATCAAGATGCCAGCATGTTATATCAAGATGCCAGCATGTTATATCAAGATGCCAGCATGTTATATCAAGATGCCAGCATGTTATATCAAGATGCCAGCATGTTATATCAAGATGCCAGCATGTTATATCAAGATGCCAGCATGTTATAGCAAGATGCCACCATGTTATATCAAGATGCCAGCATGTTATATCAAGATGCCACCATGTTATATCAAGATGCCAGCATGTTATATCAAGATGCCAGCATGTTATATCAAGATGCCAGCATGTTATATCAAGATGCCAGCATGTTATATCAAGATGCCAGCATGTTATATCAAGATGCCAGCATGTTATATCAAGATGCCAGCATGTTATATCAAGATGCCAGCATGTTATATCAAGATGCCAGCATGTTATATCAAGATGCCAGCATGTTATATCAAGATAGATGCCAGCATGTTATATCAAGATAGATGCCAGCATGTTATATCAAGATAGATGCCAGCATGTTATATCAAGATGCCAGCATGTTATATCAAGATGCCAGCATGTTATATCAAGATAGATGCCAGCATGTTATATCAAGATGCCAGCATGTTATATCAAGATGCCAGCATGTTATATCAAGATGCCAGCATGTTATATCAAGATGCCAGCATGTTATATCAAGATAGATGCCAGCATGTTATATCAAGATAGATGCCAGCATGTTATATCAAAATAGATGCCAGCATGTTATATCAAGATAGATGCCAGCATGTTATATCAAGATGCCAGCATGTCATATCAAGATGCCAGCATGTTATATCAAGATGCCAGCATGTTATATCAAGATGCCAGCATGTTATATCAAGATGCCAGCATGTTATATCAAGATGCCAGCATGTTATATCAAGATGCCAGCATGTTATATCAAGATGCCAGCATGTTATATCAAGATGCCAGCATGTTATATCAAGATGCAAGCATGTTTTATCAAGATGCCAGCATGTTATATCAAGATGCCAGCATGTTATATCAAGATGCCAGCATGTTATATCAAGATGCCAGCATGTTATATCAAGATGCCAGCATGTTATATCAAGATGCCAGCATGTTATATCAAGATGCCAGCATGTTATATCAAGATAGATGCCAGCATGTTATATCAAGATGCCAGCATGTTATATCAAGATAGATGCCAGCATGTTATATCAAGATGCCAGCATGTTATATCAAGATAGATGCCAGCATGTTATATCAAGATGCCAGCATGTTATATCAAGATGCCAGCATGTTATATCAAGATGCCAGCATGTTATATCAAGATGCCAGCATGTTATATCAAGATGCCAGCATGTTATATCAAGATGCCAGCATGTTATATCAAGATGCCAGCATGTTATATCAAGATGCCAGCATGTTATATCAAGATGCCAGCATGTTATATCAAGATGCCAGCATGTTATATCAAGATGCCAGCATGTTATATCAAGATGCCAGCATGTTATATCAAGATGCCAGCATGTTATATCAAGATGCCAGCATGTTATATCAAGATGCCAGCATGTTATATCAAGATGCCAGCATGTTATATCAAGATGCCAGCATGTTATATCAAGATGCCAGCATGTTATATCAAGATGCCAGCATGTTATATCAAGATGCCAGCATGTTATATCAAGATGCCAGCATGTTATATCAAGATGCCAGCATGTTATATCAAGATGCCAGCATGTTATATCAAGATGCCAGCATGTTATATCAAGATGCCAGCATGTTATATCAAGATGCCAGCATGTTTTATCAAGATGCCAGCATGTTATATCAAGATGCCAGCATGTTATATCAAGATGCCAGCATGTTATATCAAGATGCCAGCATGTTATATCAAGATGCCAGCATGTTATATCAAGATGCCAGCATGTTATATCAAGATGCCAGCATGTTATATCAAGATGCCAGCATGTTATATCAAGATAGATGCCAGCATGTTATATCAAGATGCCAGCATGTTATATCAAGATAGATGCCAGCATGTTATATCAAGATGCCAGCATGTTATATCAAGATAGATGCCAGCATGTTATATCAAGATGCCAGCATGTTATATCAAGATGCCAGCATGTATATCAAGATGCCAGCATGTTATATCAAGATGCCAGCATGTTATATCAAGATGCCAGCATGTTATATCAAGATGCCAGCATGTTATATCAAGATGCCAGCATGTTATATCAAGATGCCAGCATGTTATATCAAGATGCCAGCATGTTATATCAAGATGCCAGCATGTTATATCAAGATGCCAGCATGTTATATCAAGATGCCAGCATGTTATATCAAGATGCCAGCATGTTATATCAAGATGCCAGCATGTTATATCAAGATGCCAGCATGTTATATCAAGATGCCAGCATGTTATATCAAGATGCCAGCATGTTATATCAAGATGCCAGCATGTTATATCAAGATGCCAGCATGTTATATCAAGATGCCAGCATGTTATATCAAGATGCCAGCATGTTATATCAAGATGCCAGCATGTTATATCAAGATGCCAGCATGTTATATCAAGATGCCAGCATGTTATATCAAGATGCCAGCATGTTATATCAAGATGCCAGCATGTTATATCAAGATGCCAGCATGTTATATCAAGATGCCAGCATGTTATATCAAGATGCCAGCATGTTATATCAAGATGCCAGCATGTTATATCAAGATGCCAGCATGTTATATCAAGATGCCAGCATGTTATATCAAGATGCCAGCATGTTATATCAAGATGCCAGCATGTTATATCAAGATGCCAGCATGTTATATCAAGATGCCAGCATGTTATATCAAGATGCCAGCATGTTATATCAAGATGCCAGCATGTTATATCAAGATGCCAGCATGTTATATCAAGATGCCAGCATGTTATATCAAGATGCCAGCATGTTATATCAAGATGCCAGCATGTTATATCAAGATGCCAGCATGTTATATCAAGATGCCAGCATGTTATATCAAGATGCCAGCATGTTATATCAAGATGCAAGCATGTTTTATCAAGATGCCAGCATGTTATATCAAGATGCCAGCATGTTTTATCAAGATGCCAGCATGTTATATCAAGATGCCAGCATGTTATATCAAGATGCCAGCATGTTATATCAAGATGCCAGCATGTTATATCAAGATGCCAGCATGTTATATCAAGATGCCAGCATGTTATATCAAGATAGATGCCAGCATGTTATATCAAGATGCCAGCATGTTATATCAAGATAGATGCCAGCATGTTATATCAAGATGCCAGCATGTTATATCAAGATAGATGCCAGCATGTTATATCAAGATAGATGCCAGCATGTTATATCAAGATGCCAGCATGTTATATCAAGATGCCAGCATGTTATATCAAGATGCCAGCATGTTATATCAAGATGCCAGCATGTTATATCAAGATGCCAGCATGTTATATCAAGATGCCAGCATGTTATATCAAGATGCCAGCATGTTATATCAAGATGCCAGCATGTTATATCAAGATGCCAGCATGTTATATCAAGATGCCAGCATGTTATATCAAGATGCCAGCATGTTATATCAAGATGCCAGCATGTTATATCAAGATGCCAGCATGTTATATCAAGATGCCAGCATGTTATATCAAGATGCCAGCATGTTATATCAAGATGCCAGCATGTTATATCAAGATGCCAGCATGTTATATCAAGATGCCAGCATGTTATATCAAGATGCCAGCATGTTATATCAAGATGCCAGCATGTTATATCAAGATGCCAGCATGTTATATCAAGATGCCAGCATGTTATATCAAGATGCCAGCATGTTATATCAAGATGCCAGCATGTTATATCAAGATGCCAGCATGTTATATCAAGATGCCAGCATGTTATATCAAGATGCCAGCATGTTATATCAAGATGCCAGCATGTTATATCAAGATGCCAGCATGTTATATCAAGATGCCAGCATGTTATATCAAGATGCTATAATGCTGGGTAGGTGTTTTAAGAAGGATCATAATTAAGGGTAACTTCGGTGTTCCTACACCGATTGGGCTCATATTCATCTTGAAATTAGAGGGCATCATAATTCAATTCGAATGGAATTTAATTATATTTTTTGCAAATTTTTAGATATTCAACTTTAACTTCAGTTAGTAAGACTAAGTAACTTATTCTTAAGGTAATTATGTATGTTAATTCTTCCATTTCCTTAAAATGAAGAGTTATAATAATAGAATAACTTTAAACTTATAAAGAAAGAATATCGTTACTTACAAGGTACATCTCAAAGCTACTAATAGCTGCTAATTTGTAGTGCTTGTCGAATTGTTCTCTTATTATTGTAATGTGGTTTAACTAAACTTGATAATTGCCAATGTTTATTTAAGACAAGCTCACTCGGCGCTGAACTTAACTTTTTTTCGTCTCAAGTTGTCATTTTTTCGCTGTTCTAAGTTATCCGATCTCTGAATTATAGGCCAAGGTAAAGTGAATTCTTGTTTTTATTATTTTTAAGATATCAGATTTACTTGTCTTATTGCCATACAATATTCAAAAGTACCAAAAATGTAATTGTTCTCCGATACAGGACAGAAACTAATCAAAGCAATACTCAACGGTACATGTAAATGCATCATAGTTAAATATTTCTCACCGAAACAGTAAAGTAAATCTGATGTGTAGTTCTTGCATGTTATGGACTAGCAAATTCCAACATTTTTCAATTAGGAAAACAACACAAGGAGTAAGAATGAGAAAACCAAGAAAATGAAAAACTGCTCCAATTTTCATATCAAAACTAAGGCTATGAAATTCCTGTTGACTTTGCTTTTCTTTAAATCCCAATACACGAGGAGAAAAGAATTGAAGCTGCCTCCAAAGATCCTGTAGCCCCATTTCATTCAATTGCTGGACAACATTCAGAAGTTCATGCCGAAAACATCCTTTGAATAGCCATTCCCAGGGTTGATCGTATGCAGACTCGATTGTATTTGTACACTTGAATAAGGGAAACATTTCTTGTGTTTTCAAAAGGTACACATCAGAAATCAAAAGTTCTGATGAGGTAAAGAGTTTAAGCTTTGTATTTGATATACAACTGTTAATTATTTCTTCATAGGACAATGATGTGTTTGCCTTATCAGAATCATAGAAGTGAAAACTAGAGTTTTGTTTATCAGTAATACCATATTGCATAAAATAAGGATACGAATAATAAAACCACGCACTCTTAGGTAGTCCACTTGCATGTCCAATGATGGAAATTATCTTATATTCATTTTGAATTAGTTCTTTGAAGTTCCTCATTAATTTCTTGTCAACTGGAGCAATAACTTCAGTTGTGATGTAAGATTCGTATTCAGTTACAAGAATATTTAACATCAGAGATAGAATTCCATACCAGAGAAGTTTCCTTTGGTTGTGATCTTGACGAAGAAGAATCGCAATGACGGAAACAAAGAATTTAGTAATGGATTCAAATGTGATTTTATTCTTCGCGAAATAAAAAAGGAGTGCATTAGCAATAAAGCAAGATGTTAGTAATAGTAGCCAAGTACTCATGTCCATTATGTCAATCCAGATCGATAAAGGCTTTTGGTAATATGTATCTTTGTTCACGCAGTATGTGAACGCTCTTCCTGAGGACAGTGTTAAATATCGAATGGTTATCGAGTGGTATTCATATGGATACATACGTTCGGGATATACATGACAATGGTCAAATCTCTTACTGTATACAGAAGTGAAATTTAAATAGTCAGCCATAATTTCAAAGAGAGGTGACCGTAGGTTTCCATTAAGGCACCTTCTACGATTATCTTTGGTAATAAGGTAGTATGGTGAAACGGCACACATTCTTCTGCGTTCTTTACTGTGTACTTCCCAGTAGTTATCGTAAATAGCGATAACCACTTGATGAAGATTACTATTTAAACCTTTTCTTGTAATGCCCTGTGGGGTTTTAACTTTTGTGGTATTAATTCTTATAAAACTTCTTGCGAATGCTGACACTGTTAGCACTTCAATGTGGAACGTAGAATTGATCACCACAAAATAAACTAAACTCGGGCATTCCAAGCGGTCCATGAAATTCTCCTTGAGTTTTGAAGTAATTATTAAAATCTTGTCCATTGGTCGATCTCTTTCTCGGTGAAATGTAGTTGGGAAACTTGAAAGTTGCTGAATTGCATTCTCTGGTGGTTCCACGGCCGTAAGAACATTACACTGTGTGTTTGACAATAAAGTCGGGTATAAATCCTTTCCTTTGTACCTAGCATGCCATTTAGATTTATCAAGAGATTCAGTAATTATCGTTCGGGGTGAGAATAAAATTTCCGTGAAAACATAATCATTCAAATTACTTGAATATAAAACAACATCAAGATCGCAATTTGAAAGTGAAGAAAACTGAATTTCACCATTTATACTTAAAATAAACCAAAAATACAAAACTAATGAAATATTATTTTTATTTGCAGTCATAACTTTCATTTTTTGGAAGTTACTTGCGTTTCAAGTTTCCAAATTATTCCAAATTATTCATTAATAGTAAGAACCACTGAGATTGTAATTCTTTTGTAATTGTTACTAATTTACAAATTTGATTTGAAGCCATAGCGGTAACTTTTGTAACTTTACTTGATTTTTAAGTTCGAAATTGGACACAATATTATTCAATAATAGTATACTATACTGCAAGGGTTGCTTTTGAAACAATATTAACACTGCCTAGTAATTTCTGACGTGAAACTGCATTTAAACTTTCTTATTGCTACATTTGCATAGCTAAATCAGCCGCAGCAGATATTACACGCAATAAACTAAACGGATTGCCCTTTTTTAATTAAAAAATATCAACTTTAAGTTTGTCTTCAATAGACTTTTGAGGTCTGCTTTCAAGTTTCTGTGCACAATGTTGGTACGTATAGGAATCAAAGGCTTTCACATGTTGAGTTGTGTAAATTCCTTCTGGTTATGGCTGTGGTTGCACTCAGGCATGATCTATATATAAATACTCCGCAAAACCGTAATATAAAATACAACAGGGCACTTGTATAGAATATTCCATGCACGGTCCTTTAAAAGTTACAATTGCTATTTGGCAGTCAAATAATTGTCAGTGCTTTTAATGTATTAAGATTCCTTTAATACTTAGTCATTTGTGGATATCACATTTGGACATCGGCTGGCTATGACGAGCGTGCTATTTAAGTTTGAATTTATATAGACTTCACAAATTTGTGTAGACTAGATGTAGGACAAATGGCTACATTGTAGGCTCCAACTGCGTAGTTTTGAACTTTGTTTGTCGCCTGTTCCTAAGGTGCAAACTAGACAGATAATTAAAATATTCATGACTTGGCCATAAAACCTTAAAGAACTTTCTGGAAAATATCTTGTAAACTAGTGTCCTGCTACAACTGACTCGGTTTGCGTGACCCTCAAAAAGAAATACTGAAATACAAGAGGAAAATAATACTATGAAGCTAACGGGATCATCAACATGCACAGATATCTAAATTCTTATTTGTATTCTTCCATTGTATTTGCACATTATTTTATGAAAGCAGAAACAGCAGAAACATCTAGAAAGAACACGTTCTCTTAGATGAAATTCTATTTATTTTCTCTCCAATTTAGTTACGAAATTGATTAATAATCACAGCATAGGTCACAATAAGAGACAAAATCTAGAAATTAAAAGTTAGAAAATCTTTTATGCAATTGTATTACTTATATAATTATTAATACAATTGCAATTACTTAATAGTATTATTTAATGTAATAACTTAATTAAAATGTAATTAAATGAAATTATTAAGCGTTTTTAATATTTAATAATTAACAACACAATTATATAATTAATTAAATAATAATCAATTGTGTATAATTGCATTATTTTTGTAGAAAAATGTTATTTCAAAAATAGTTTAATTATGAAAGAAAAAACTGACATTGCCAACAAGACCGTAGGTGATAATGAATGAACTTCCGCCAAATCCTATTTGTCCCCCATAAGCTTCATGAAGAAGAATCGAATCCCTTTCAGAGAAATTCTCCCCAAAACGATATTCACATATTTTAAGATATTTCTTGTAAAATGTTACCGTTTGAAAAGATACCAAATTATAGTTTTCAGTTTTTAAGAATATAAAAGTTAGATATTGTACAATTAATTTGCCATACTTAATAAAGATTGTTTAATGATTTACCAAATTTTGAAACTCTGCTGCAGACAACAAATTGAGAGAATAAAAGACACCATAAACTGCCATTGCGATAACTTTTGGTAGCGTTTGTTTAGCGACACGGTAAGTAGCGTATACATAGTAAGGACATGTGCAAACAAGGGCAAAATTTGTCCATCCGAAAACTTTATTCATTGTGTCAACCAAGGACCAGATTTCATAAAAAACTTGCATTACCTGCTACAAAAAATTATTTAATTTTTAATTAGCATTGCAATTGGTTTTCCTGCAAGAATAAATCAAACTTTAATGAAATCATTAACGAAGATATTAAAAATATTAGTACTTCTCTCTTTGCCCTGGGATAACCTGGGATGACTCCATTCTCGATTTTGTTAACGAGGGATGCAAGAATTAATCGGGATGACAGAGAACAGCCAATCAATAACATAATTCCTAAATGATCGACGAAACACAGAAAAGTGTACGAAAAAATGTAAAGTACGGCTTGAAATTCCCCAGGTAAGATTTTGTCGATTTTCATTGGAGAGCCCTCAAAATACACAATAGTTACATCTTTAAAGCACACTTTAACGTTGAAGGCTTATATTATTTAACTTACGCGATATAATTTTTTGGCCGCCATCACTGTAGTTTTTCCTATGTCCACTGGGTGTTCCCAGTATCCGAAGATTTCTGTCACGTCGTACAATGACCATACTATGACAGCCCCACAGATAGTCATTGCCAATGCTTTCATCTTTTATTTATAAGAAGTTGTGCCCAGAATTTTTACATTTAACCGTAAACAAAAAAGTAATTTGCAATCAATTTTTCATTAATTCATCGTCATACGAATTTATTGTCATTAAAAGAGAATTCAGATTTAATTGTATCATCCTGCAAAGGAAAATGGTATAAAATTAATTAGTTATTGAATACACTTACGTTTTTGGGGAACTGAACTTCCAGTTGGTGTAGTAGTCTGCATATGTGTTGGAATTGGTTCATCATGTATTCTATTTGACTTCTTTTGATCCAAAATGTAATAATAATTACAATATAATAAAAATAATACAAGAAGTTAACCAATAAATTTATTTGCCAAATTTGGTCATCTGAATTAATCGTAGATCGAAAAACAACGTGGTGAACAATTTGAATTACAATGAGAAGTTGTAGTAGTAAAACTACCGCTCTCTGAGGAAACAAATAAACAAAAAACAGTTAAATTGTTTCCAATTTATAGAATTGTAATCATTTTGAAATAAGGAGGGTATCTGGAAAATTCAAACCTGTTTAACAGAAGAGAATTTACAATACCAAATCCCAGAAATTGAATCAAAATTGACACTAAGTGGAATTATACAAATTTTGTGCCCAAAAATAAACAAGTAGTGTAGAATCAGTAACGGAGAATCAAAATCTGCTACAGCGATTTTCGACATTTTTGTAGTTCTTTTTTACTTTGCATTACAGTCTGTTTGCTTTCATTCTTCTATCACTCTTACAAATTCAGAAAATATTCTCAAAATGGAGCACTGCGCATTTATGAGTATTAATTAAATTAAAATGGGACACTAACGGTTTACTAATATGAAATCCTATAAATAACTTAAATGAAATATTATTTGTTTAGTTATATACAAATAATAGGGTTGAGGATAATTTTAATTTTGTTAATGCATCCAATTGACATCTAAAGAGTGAACGAATTGTCCCTAATTGTTATGTGGCTTTCCTTTGAGCTGTACTACAATGGAATTAATGGCACACTAAATATTTATATTACAAATATGAAGAATTATGATTATTTGCACTGTAGAACGAATGTCCATTATTATTTTCACTATCTTTGGTAAATAATATAGTTCATTGCTACACACTGCTCACAACTGATTAGCAGCTAAAAGACAGTTGTAAGTTAAACAACACTGAATATTGCAAATTGTAAATTCTAAACAAAATTGGGTTTTTGATTGCTGGAACCAAATAGGATTACAGACGCAATAAATCTGAACTCATGCTCCTTCATTTTATTTGCGAAATTGAATAATAATTACTGCGTAAGTCACTATTAGGGACAGCATCTGTATAAATGCACAGAAAATGTTAAAAAAATTTCAAAACTTCAATCATTCTTAGATAATAATTAATGTTTTAAAGAAAACTCTAATATAACTTATGTTAGTTGACAAATGACAAATAAAGAATAGATTTTTACATTGCCGACGAGGTGATAATAAATGCATTTCCTCCCTCGAATCCAATTTGTTTCGCATGGACTTCCTGAACAAGGAGTGCATTGCTCTCGGACAAATTCTCCCTTTTCGCTTTATTTGGAGATTCACACAATTTCCAGTACTTCTTGCAAAATGTTACCGTCTGAAATTGTCCAAGAAAGCCTAGTTATAATCAAGTGGTTATTACCTATATATTATGACCAAAAACTAAAATGGTAATCCTTAACCGCGGAAACTGTTAAATTACGTACCAAACTTTGAAACTCGGCTGCAGACAATAAATTGAAGAAATAGACTGAGGCATAAATTAGCATTTTGATATTTTTTGATAAGGGTCGTTCTGTGAAACCATAAATGAGATAAGCGTACTCGGGACACGTGAAAAATACCAGAGCAAATGTGGTCCATCCAAACACTTTATTCATCGCATCAAACAAAGAGCAGATTTGAGAAAAGCATTACATCACCTGTTGCACGAATTTACATATCAAAACATATTTACATAACTTACAAATCGATTGCTTGGGAACTGAACTTGCAATTTTTTTAATAGGTTGCACGTTTTTTGCAATTCGTCCATCATGAGTTCTATGTGGCTTCTCTTTGTTCACACTGTTATCATGATTAGTGTCGTACATAGTAAATATGATACACTGAAACTGATGTATATATAAGAAACCCAGCCCTCCACATTTTTGTGTACAAACTCTTGCTTAAAATTTGCATTACGCTGAGTAGTTGCAATACAAAATCACCGCCATCTATCGGAGAGGAAAAATTTTCTTTTAAATGAAAATTTGTCTTTTTTATACCAAAAATTTTTATTTTTGAAATAAGCGAAAAAAGTTGAAATATTTAACCCGCTGTATAGAAACGAATTTGCAATGCCAAATTTTCTGCACCGAATCAAATTCATGCCAATTGGAGCTGCCCAACTGCGTTCACCAAAGAGAAAGAGATATCGTAGAATCAGAACAGGAGAAATTTGGTCATCTGCCTTAATTTTACGCATTTTTGTCAATACTTTTTATATTGGGTTTTGTAGTTGGGTGTGAAATGGCGAAATTATCTTAACACCACTTATTGACACCTAGTGAAAAGTAATTAATTTAATGGGTGGATTGCAATGAGATGTTTTGCTTTGCAATAACAAGGTTTTATTAATTACGTACACAATTAGTATAAGTCTTTTAATTTATATTAGACAAACATTAATTCATCGAGATTAATTAGAAATTATTCTACAAAATCGGAAAAATAAGTTGAAGATAGTTGTAATTTTAATTAATATTTCATGTTTTGAAAAATCAATCAATAGATTGAAATCACAATTGGATAATTGTCATTCCTCATATATGACAAGACTCACTCGGTCATATGATCAATAATGGCTCTGCTCAACTTTAAGTCAAGTTTAGATTCTCTGATTTTCAAAAAATCCGGGCATTTTACTTATGTCACATAATCCAGGTTTTGGTTATATGAACCACAATAAAATTTACTCTCGTTATTTCAACTTGGTATTTTTTTCGTTCTTCTAAGCTCCCTGATCTCCGAATAGCAGGCGAAGGAAATTGATCTCTTTTGATTGATCTACACAGTACTCCGCAAGACACGTAAAGGCGTCATATTTCACAATTGAATATTTTTCACCGAAACATTAATGCATATCGGATGCGTAGTTCTCGTAAATTATTGACAAGAAAATTTAAACATTTTTCAAATAGAAAAACAATACAAGGAAGAAGAATGAGAAATCCAATAAGATGAAAAATTGCCCCAATTTTCATATCAAAGCTAAGGCTATGAAATTCCTGTTGACTTTGCTTTTCTTTGAATTGTAGTACATGAGGCCAAAAAAAATTAAGCTGTCTCCAAATGTCTAGTATCCCCATTTCATTCATTTCTTGGACAATATTCAGAAGTTCATGTCGAAAACATCCTACAAATATCCATGCCCTGGGTTGATCGTAGACAGTCTCGATTGTATTTGCACATTTCAATAAAGGAAATTGTTTTTGGGTATAAAACAGAAACGAATCAGAAATTAAAATGTCTACTCGAACAAAGAGTTTAAGTTTCGGTTTTGATAAACAACGTTTAATTATTTGATCATAGGTCAATGATATTTTTGCCTCATCAATGTCATAGAAGTAAATACTAGAGTTTTGTTTATCGGCAATTCCATATTGCATGAAATAAGGATGTACAAAATTATAAAATCCACTTTTAGATACTCCAGAGAACTTTCCAATTACTGAAATAATTTTGTATTCATTTTGAATTAGTTCACCAAAGTTCCTCATTACTTTTTTGTCAAGTGGAGCAATAACTTCAGTTGTGATGTATTCTTCGTACTGAGTTACAAGAATATTCAACATCAATGATAGAATTCCATAAAAGAAGAGTTTTCTTTGGTTGTGATCTTGACGAAGAAGAATCGCAATGGCGGATACAAAGAAATTGTTAACAGATTCAAATGTGATTTTCTTCTTCGCGAAATAATATAAGAGTGCATTAGCTATAAAGCAAGACGTTAGCAATAGTAGCCATGTACTCATGTCCATTATGGTAATCCAGATAGACAGGGATTTTTGGTGATATGTTTCTTTGTTCACACAGTATATGAATGTTGTTTCTGAGGATCGTGTTAAATATCGAATAAAGTTCCATTTGTACTTATACAAATAAAGATCTTCTGGATATACCCCTCCAAGATAAGTATATTTACTATATTTACTTGTATATGCGCTTGTATATGTAGCAGTGAAATTTAGATGGTCAGCCATAATTTCAAAGAGAGGTGACTGCACATCTCCATGAAGGCACCTTCTACGATTATCTTTAGTAATAAGGTTGTATGGTGAAGAAGCACACATTCTTCTCCGTTCTTCCCTTTGTCCTTTAAAGTATTTATCGTTCGCAGCGATAACCACATTATGAAGATTACTACTTAAACCTTTTCTTGTAATGCCCTGTGGGGTTCCCCCTTTTGTGATATCAATTCTTAAAAAACGTTTTGTGAATGGAGACACTGTTAAAACTTCAATGTCGAACGTAGAATTGATCACCAAAAAATAAACTGAAGTTGTGCATCCCAATTGGTGTACTAAACTTTTTATTTTGTTAAAGTTATTTTCTGTACTAATTATTAAAATCTTGTCGCTTGGTCGATCTCTTTCTCGGTGAAATATAGTAGGGTAACTTGAAAGTCGCTGAATTGCATACACTGGTGGCTCCACTACCGCAAGAACATTACACTGTGTGTTTGACAATGAGTCTGGGTAATCGCCCATTCCTTTGTGATTAGCATCCCATTTAGTCCAATTAACAGTCTCAAAAGCAATTAAGGTTCGTGGTGAGAATGCGATTTCCTCGAAAACATAATTTTCCAAATCATTTTTAAATAAAAGTATGTCAAGATCGCAATTTGAATGCGAAGGCAATAGAATTTCACTATCTGTCCTTAAAATAAACCAAAAACACAGAAATAATGAAATAATATTTTTATTTGAAGCCATAACTCTAATTAGTTGTAATATTTTTAAATTATTCAGTAATGGTATCTACTACAGGGATTCTTTGTAATTTATTGGCAAATTTTATCAGTATCAGTCAGAAGTTCCAGCTAATGATGTTAATTATCTGAACTTCTTCCTTCCTCCGTTTATATCCTTTTAAACAACCAAAAGAAACAGGCATTACAATCAATAAATTTAGTCGCTTCCTTTTCCTTCTGAAATATTAATTTAACAATGGTCTATAGAATACGTATATATATAGTAATTCTTATGTATAGTAAACTTATATATAGGTAGTAATGCCAATTGCTGTATTTCTTACTCTTTATTTAGTCGACTTTCTTTATTTATTGAATCTAAATCGTACACTACCGTTAGCTGTAATGACAAAACATCCTTGATAAGAATAATCGGATAGAAAGGAAAATACGTTTGTATCAAGGAAATGATTTCCCAAAATATATGAAATCACCCTTAAAAAATTCTCAATTGCGCCAATGTACCATACAAGATTTCTTTTGAATTTTTCTTTATCCAGTAAAAATATTAAGCACGGTTTTCTATCAAGGAATTTACTTTTTATAAGAACATTTCTAGACTACTGGCCCGAAAACACGATGAGCTTTTCTAAATAACAAAGTAAGCATCCAATGCTGTACTCACACATAATAGAACATAGTCTCTTGATTTCAAATGCAAACTTCATTTAAGAATACTGTTCCTTTTAACCGGAATTGCTCAGCTTTCTACTGTTTTTTGTTTTTCTCTTGTTCCTAAGATAGAATGATGGAACCTAGACAGATGATTAAAATATTCATGATTTGGCTAGGATATTTAAAGACCTTATGGAAACTAAGAGAGCCTTCTGAAAAACATCGTGCAAGCTTCTCTGTCTTGTAGGAACTATTTAAATCGATTTTCCTGTAGTAAACCCATAAGGCAAAGAAATGTTATAATTTCAAATGTAACAAAAGATATATTCAATGCTCAATGTTGGATTTTATTCAAGTGCTAATCCAATTCAGTACAAAACAATTACTGTTTTGCAGCTAATACAGGTAACCTTACACCCGGGAGAAGCCGAATCGTTATCTAAAATCAATATAAGTCAATATTTTCAATTTAAGAGTTTACATAGAGACCGACAACGTCAGGTATAATAACTCTGAGGAGATATACCTTGGAATTACAATAAATACATTTAAAGGGGCACCCGATAGCGGAGGAATACATTCAAATTTGTAGTACATACAATGTATCTGCATAGATCCTTTATAAAACCAAGCCAGCTAATCATCCGCAAATTGTAATGGTAAAGAAAAATTCTAAATTGTAATATCTACAAATTCGCCTGTTAAATTATTGATTGATGGATTGTGTTTTAAGTAAAAAGCGAAAAAATTCGCTATTTTTTGACTACACTTCACGAAATTATATAAACTGGATTTGAGGCAAACAGCTACATTATAACCTTCAAATAAGTAGTTTTCTACTTTGTTTGTCGCCTTTTCCTAAGATGGAAACTAGGTGGATGATTAAAATGTTCATGACTTGACCTGAAACCTTCAAAGACCTTTCTAACTGAAGAACTTTCTGGAAAACATCGTGTTAGCTTCTATGCCTTGTTAACACTGATTCGGTTTGCATGAGCCCCGAAATGGAATACTGAAATAGGACAGGTACACAATACTGCTATGATGATTAGATCATCTAATCATCATGCACAGAAAGCTAAATTCTTATTTCTTATTCAAATTTGGATAATAAAGGTATTAATACAAAAAACTAGCCATCTAATTGTTTATTGAATATTAAGAGTGCAATCTTGACTATTTATGAACTACTGGGCACATATGCATAGGTTGCAATAGGGAGCAGAGTATCTGGAAAATTCAAACCTGTGTAAAACAAGAGAATTTTACAATACCAAAATCTCGAAATTAAGTCAAAATTGACTTTAAGTGGAATTATGCAAATAGTGCTCCCTAAAATAAACAAGGAGTCAAATCAGAACTGGAGAATTGAAATCAGCTAAACCGATTTTCGGCATTTTTGTAATTCTTTTTTATTTTGCATGACAATTTTTTCGTCTTTATTCTTTTAGCACTCTTACAACTTTAGAAAATATTCTCAACAGTACTACGCACTTACAAATTTTAATTAAATTAATATGGAAAATTAATGGTTTAATATGAAATTCTGTAAATAACTTAAACTATTGTTTAGTTGTATACCTACATGTAGTATATGTAAGTGGAAGATGATTTTAATTTTGTTAATGCATCAAATTGACATCTAATGAATGAAAAAATTTCTTCTAAAGAATTGCTATGTTGTCCTTTGAGCTTATTAGAATGGAAATAATGGGACACTAAACATTTATATTTAAATATTAATCCGTTGATTATTTGCACTGCAGAACGAATGTCCATTTTTGTTTCACAATCTTTGGTAAATAATGCAGTTCATTACTACACAATACTCGCAAACGTTCATAAAGTTAATAGCTAAAAGACAATTGCAAATTAAACAACAGTGAATATTTCCAAATACAAATTCTCAACAAAAATTGTTTTTATGATTGAGGGAACAAAATAAGTTGATGCAATTAAAGTAAGTCTATACACTGTTGCTTCATTTTAGTTGCGAAATTGAATAATAATTACGGCGTACGTCACAATTAGAGACAGCATCTGTAAGAGTTACAGAAGAGATAAAAACACATTTTAAGATTTCAATAATTCTTATTAATATCTTTTAGAAAATTTTAATGTCACTTATTTCGTGCGACAAATGACAAAAAAAGTATAGATTTATACATTGCCGGCGAGACCGTAAGTGATAATGAAAGCACCTCCTCCTCCGAATCCAATTTGTTTCGCATGCACTTCCTGAACAAGAAGTGCATCGCTTTCGGACAAGTTCTCCCCCTTCGGATTCTGAGATTCACACAATTTCCGGTATTGCTTGCAAAATGTTACCGTCTGAAATTAACAAAGAAAGTGTTAATAGACACCACTGATTATTAAGGCTAACAAAACTAAAATTGTAATCAATAACTGCCAGAGCAGTTAAATTACTTACCAAATTTTGGAATTCGGCTGCAGACACTAAATTGAAGAAATAGACTGAAGCAAAAATTACCATTTTGATATTTTTTGATATGGGTCGTTCTGTGAAACCGTAAATGAGGTAAGCGTAGTCGGGACACGTGAAAAAGACAAGAGCAAATGTGGCCCATCCAAACACTTTATTCATCGCATCGACCAAAGAACAGATTTGAGAAAAGCATTGCATCACCTGTTGAACGAATTTACAAATCAGTTTTTCAAAGCTTAGAAATGAAATATAGATAGAGATTTATAGTTAAATACTTCTCGCTTTTCTAGCGAAAAACTGTTGAATCCAATTTCCAATCTGGTAATGAGAGATGTAAGTAGGAACCGACAGGTGAGAGAACAACCAATCAGTAAAGAAGTTCCAAAATGATCAGTGAGGGACACAAAGAAGTGCAGGAAGTACGCCAGGAAAGCAGAAATGTAAAGGATCACTGGAAATTCTTCTGACATTAGTTTGTGGATTTTCATTGGGTAACCCTGTAAACAAATTTTGTTACTTTTCTTTCGGTTAATTAAATAATTTATAAAAATCAATTTTAATTACTCAATACGTAATATTTGTAGGGATCATTTTCCCATTTTTGTAAAACCTATAGGTACCATAATTTTAGAAAATAAAGAAGAATTCATTATTTACAAAATATATCTCATTGGCGTGAATTGCGACAGTTTTGAAAAAACCCCCACACTGTGGATGTCTTCGAGATATAAACAGTTCCACTACATCATACAATGACCAAAGTAAGACAAATCCCCAAATAGCAGCTGCCAACACTTTCACCTAGATGAAATTCTTATTAGTTTCATTATGTAATTAAAGAAAAATATAATTCAGATCTACTGATGAACAAATAGTAAGCAAATTACAATTCTGTTGTTTGGGAACTGAACTTTCAATTTTGTTAATAGGTTGCACGTTTTTTGCAATTCGTTCATCATGAGTTCTACGTGCCTTCTCTTTGTCCAAAGTGTTACCATGATTAGAGTCGTACATAGTAAATATGATATGCTAAAACTTATGTATATATAAGAAACCCAGCCCTCCACATTTTTGTGTACAAAAATCTTGCGTAAAATTTGTATTATGCTGAGTAGTTGCAGCACGAAAACCACCACCATCTAACGGAAAAAAACTTTGAATTTTTAATGATAATTAAATTTTTTATTAAAACTTAATTTTTAAAAACCTTTTAGCTAAGAAATAATTGAAACAATTTGAAACATCTAACCCGCTGTATAGAAATGAATTTGCATTGCCATATCTTCTGCAGCGAATCAAAGTCGATGCTAATTGGAGCTGCCCAACTTCGTTCACCAAAGAGAAAGAGATATCGTAGAATAAGAACGGGAGAATTCTGGTCCTCCCCATTAATTTTATACATTTTTTATCAATAATTTTGCGTTTGGGTTTTGTAGTTTTGTTTAATTAATATTCGATTCGTTAAGTGACCTACTGTTTTTGGATGAGAAATGGCGAAACTATATTAACACCACTCATTGATAGCTAGTCAAAATTAATTCAATTAATTTAATGGATAGATATACAATGAGGTGTTTTGCTCTTCAATAAAAAGGATTGATTAATTCGCAAATAGAATAATATTACTTTCTATTAGACAAACAGCATTATTCAAAATTAATTAAAAATTATTCTTTAAAATAGGATATACAAATTAAAATTTTTTTTATTAATAAAGAAATCCTATTAAAAATCAAAAATTTGGAATACGTAAGCAGAATGAAGCAAAAGTTCTATTGAGACGTAAATCGACTAATATTTTCAATCTAAAATTGTACGTGGATTAACTAAACTTGATAATTGTGATTGCTCATTTAAAACAAGACTCCCTATAGTACTACACTGAATCTGATTTTGTTTCCTCATTTGAAGTTGGCATTTTTTCGCTTTTCTAAGCCTTCCGACCTCTAAATTGAAAGCCAAGAAAATTGAGTTTTTGTTTGTATTAGGTTTAAGATTTAATTTCTTTATTATCAGACAATATTAAAAATTACAAATGTTGAGATGACAAATGTAAAGACAAACATAAAGATGCTTTACAAAATAGGATATAAGGAATAATCAATACAATAATAAGCATTATACGTAAAGGCATCCTAGTAAAATATTTCTCATCGAAACAGTAAAGTATAACCGATATGTAGTTCTCGTAATTTATGGATTAGAAAATTGAAACATTTTTCAAAAAGAAAAACAACACAAGGAAGTAAAACAAGAAAACAAAGAAAATGAAAGACTGCACCAATTTTCATATCAAAACTAAGGCTATAAAACTCCTGTTGTCTTTGGTTTTCTTTGACTCTTAATACACGAGGCCAAAAGAGTTTAAGGTGCCTCCAAAGGTCGAGTAGCCCCATTTCATTCAATTCTTGGACAACATTCAGAAGTTCATGTCGGAAACAGTCTTGAAAAAGCCATGCCTTGGGTTGATTGTAGGCAGTCTCGATTGTATTTGCACATTTCAATAAGGGAAACATTTCCTGTGTATAAAACAGGATCGCATCAGCATTCAAAATTTCTAATGACGCAGAGTTTACGCTTCGTCTTTGATAAACAACTTTTAATTATTCCATCGTAGGATAACGATGTTTTTGCCTCATCAGAATCATAAAAGTAAATACTAGAGTTTTGTTTATCAGTAATGCTGTATTGTAAGAAATAAGGTTGCACAAAATCATAGCCTAAGTTTTTAGATACTCCAGTTACCTTTCCAATAATGGAAACTATTTTATATTCATTTTGAATTAGTTCACCGAAATTTCTCATTACTTTCTTGTCTACAGGAACAATAACTTCAGTTGTGATGTAACTTTCGTATTCAGTCACAAGAATATTCAACATCAAAGATAGAATTGCATACAAGATGAATTTCCTTTGGTTGTGATCTCGACGGAGAAGAATTGCAATGGCCGAAACAAAAAAGTTAACAATAGATTCAAATGTGATTTTATTCTTCGCAAAAAGAAATAGGAGTACATTAGAAATTAGGCAAGACGTTAGCAATAGTAGCCACGTACTCATGTCCATTATGTCAATCCAGATCGACAGTGATATCTGGTGATATGTTTCTTTGTTCACGCAGTATATAAATGTTATTTCTGAAGATAGTGTTAAATATCGAATGATTTTCCGGTAGTACTTAAATGAATAAACTGATTCGGGTTTAACCTTTCCAAGATAATTCTTATTATGTCTATTCTGGTATACAGCTGTGAAATTTAAATGGACAGCCATAATTTCAAATACAGGAGACTGTACAAAACCATAAAGGCACCTTCTAAGTACACCTTTCGTAATCAGGGAATATGGCGAAGAAGCACATATTGTTCTGCGTCCGCCAATATGTCCTAATACAATGTCGTGAATTGCGATTTGAACTTTATTGAGATTACTACGTAAGCCTTTTCTTGTAATGCCCGGTAGGGTTTCTGCTTTTGTGATATCAATTCTTACAAAACTTTTTGTGAATGATAACACTGTTAACACTTCCATGTGGAACGCAGAATTGATTACCAAAATATAAACTGAATATGTGCATCCCAATTGGTGCACTAAATTCTTTTCAATTTTGTTAAAGTAATTTTGCGTACTAATTATCAAAATCTTGTCGCTTGGTCGATCTCTTTCTCGATGAAATGTCGCCGAGTACATTGAAAGTTGTTTAATTTCCCGCTCTGGTGGCTCCACTGCCGTAAGAACATTGCACTGAGTGTTTGAAAGTGAAGTCGGGTATAAATCCTTTCCTTTGTACTTTGCATACCATTTAGGTCTGTCAAGAGATTTACCAATTATCGTTCGGGGTAAAAATATAATTTCGGTGAAAACATAATCAATCAAATTACTTGGATATAAAATTACATCAAGATCACAATTTGAAAGTGAGGACAATAGAATTTCACCACCTGTGCTTAAAATACAACAAAAATGCAGAAGAAATAAAATACTGTTTTTATTTGAAGCCATCACTAACTTTTTCTTATTCAAAACTTTTTGTAATTTACTTGAGTTTCAAGTTACAAGCGTTTTCAAAAATTATTCTTATTATTCTACCAAAGGGATAGTTTGTAATTTTTCGGTAAGTTTTCTCAGTGTCAACGACAACTCCTAACTAATACTAATTTATCTGAACTTCTTCCTACATGCACTTAAATCGCTTTGAATTAGACAAAAGGAATAGATATTGCGATCAATAAATTCAGCCGATTTCTTTTCTGTTCTGAAATATTGATTTAACTGTATATAGAAGACATTTGTATATAGTAATGTCGAATGCTCCGGACTTACTCATAGTTTTCTACACTGCGGTTTGTTTTTCGCTTGTTCCTAAGATAGAATGACATTGCTTAGACAGATGTCTAAAATATTCATGACTTGACGTCGACATTTAAACACCTTTCTAACCAAAAGAACCTTCTGGAAACTATCGTGGAAGCTACTCTGACTTGTAGCAACTAAATCGATTTGCCTGTAGTATATCAATTAGGCATTGAAATGTTATAATTTCAAGCAATTCAAGCAAGTAACAAAAGAATTCTAGAAAGAGATGTCGTAGAATAAAAGCAGAAGAATTGTGGGTTTTGCAGTTTTGCTTTAACTTCAATTTTTCGATGCGAAATTGTGAAAGTATCTTCACATTATTCTTTGATTAATAAAATGAAATCCAATAATTTAATGGATAGATATGCAACGAGATGCTTTGTTGGTCAATAAAACGGTATTATTAATTACGTACACAATTAATATAACTTTTACTCTATGAGGCAAACATTTTTTTATCGAAATGAATTATAGAAATTATTCTCTAAAATAGGAAAAAGAAACAAAGCTTTTGCAGTTTTGTTTAATACTTTCATTTAAAAAAATCCAAATTCTGCAATATGAAAGCAGAATAAAATAAAAGTTCAATTGAGTGGCAAATTGCTTATTGTTTTCAATCTAAAATTCTGCATACAGACGAACATATTTTCAGGACGAGTTTTTGTTTCTGCAATGCCTCTAAATGCGAGATGGTTTAAAACTGGTTATTGCCATTTACAAAAAAACTTGCCGTTAAAAAGTCATAATTTATAATTCAATATTTTTCACCGAAACAATAAAGTATACTTCCTGTGCAGTTCTCGTAAGTTATGTACGAGCAAATTCAAACATTTTTCAAAAACAAAAACAAAACAAGGAAGAAGGATGAGAAATCCCAGAAGATGAAAAACTGCACCAATTTTCATATCAAAGCTAAGGCTATGAAACTCCTGTAGTCTTTGCTTTTCTTTGAATCCTAATGCATGAGGCCAAAAAAATTTAAGTTGCCTCCAAAGGTCAAGCAGCCCCATTTCATTCAATTCTTGGACAACATTCAAAAGTTCATGCCGAAAACATCCTTGAAATAGCCACGATTTGGGTTGATTGTTGGCAGCCTCGATTGTATTTGCACATTTCAATAAGGGAAACCTTTTTTGTGTATAAAATAGGTACGCATCTGAATTCAAGATTTCTAATGAGACAAAGAGTTTAAGGTTCGTTTCCGATAAACAACGTTTATTTATTTGATCATAAGACAATGCTGGTTTTTCCTTATCAGAATCATAAAAGTAAATACTAGAGTTTTGTTTATCAGTAATGCCATATTGCTCGAAATAAGGTTGCACACTAGAATAGCCAGAACTGTTAGACCATCCAGTTACATTTCCAGTTATTGTAACTATTTTATATCCATTCTGAATTAGTTCCCCGAAATTCCTCATTACTTTCTTGTCAACGGGAGCAATAACTTCGGTTGTGATGTAAGATTCATACTCAGTCACAAGAATATTTAACATCAAAGACAGAATTCCAAACAAGAGGAGTTTCCTTTTGTTGTGATCTTGACGAAGAAGAATCGCAATGGCCGAAACAAAGAAATTATTAACAGATTCAAATGTGATCTTTGAAAAACGAAATATAATTGCATTAGCAATAAGACAAGACGTTATCAATAGTAGCCATGTACTCATGTCCATTATGTCAATCCAGATGGACAGTGATTTTTGGTGATATGTATCTTTGTTCACACAGAATATGAATGTTACTTCTGAGGATAGTGTTAAATAAGGAATGGTATTCGATTGGTACTCAAATAAATTAATTGATTCTGGATATACATTTACGAGATGAAAAAATTTACTATATCTATTTTTGTAAGCAGCAGTGAAATTTAATTTGTCTGCCATAATTTCAAATACAGGAGACTGTACAAAACCATTAACACACCTTCTAAACATAAATTTGGTAATGAGGTAGTATGGTGAAGAAGCACAAATTCTTCTGCTTTCGTCCCTGAGTCCATCCACGTAAATATCGTAAATAGCGGTAAGCATTTTATAAAGATTACTGCTTAAATCTTTTCTTCTAGTACCCCGTGTGGTTTCTGCTTTTGTGATATCAATTTTTTCAAAACTTTTTTTAAATGGTGACACTCTTAACATTTCACTTTCGAGCGCAGAATTGATCACCAATAAATGAACTGAAGTCGTGCACCCCAACTGATGTACTACATTCTTTTTAATTTTCTCAAAGTAATTCTGCCTACCAATTATTAAAATCTTTTCGCTTGGTCGACCTCTTTCTCTGTGAAATGTAGCAGGTAAACTTAAAAGTAACTGAATTGCATACACTGGTGGTTCCACAAGCGTAATAACATTACACTGTGTGTTTGCCAATGAGCTGGGGTATGCACTCTTTCCTTTGTAGTTAGCATGCCATACAGTCCAATTAATAGTGGCCACAGCAATTACGGTTCGAGGTGAGAATACAATTTCTTCGAAAACATAATTTTCCAATGCACTTCGAAATAAAACCATGTCAAGATCGCAATACGAAAATGAAGACAACAGAATTTCACCATTGAGGCTTAAAATAAACCAAAAATACAGAACTACTAATGAAATACTGATTTTAGTTGAAGCCATAACTATGATTTTTGAAAACTATTCTGTAATAGAATCTACAGCAAGGATTGTTTATAATTTTTCCTTATTAGTTTTATCACAGTCAATGACAATTTCTGGCTAATGCTAATTTATCTGGACTTATTCCTGCATTTAAATTCTTTCGAACACCCAAAAGCAACACACATTACAATCAATAAATTTAGTCGATTCCTTTTCCTGTCTGAAATATTTAATTTACACAGGTCTATAAATGACTTTTGTATATTGTAATGTCGAATGCTTCGGACTTGCTTATAGCTCTCTACTCTGGGTTTGTTTTTCGCTTGTTCCTAAGACAGAATGATAGAACTTGGACAGATGATTAAAATATTCATGACATGACCTCGACATTTAAACACCTTT
Source organism: Yoshiicerus persimilis (assembly GCA_020352615.2). Classification (NCBI taxonomy): domain Eukaryota; kingdom Metazoa; phylum Arthropoda; class Collembola; order Entomobryomorpha; family Tomoceridae; genus Yoshiicerus; species Yoshiicerus persimilis. The sequence goes on from CM036941.2 coordinate 8,535,304, forward strand.
CTAACCAAAAGAACCTTCTAGAAAATATCATGCAAGCTACTCTGTGTTGTAGCAACTAAATCGATTTGCCTGTAGTATATACCAATTAGGTAATGCAATATTCTTATTTCAAATGTAAAAAAATTTAAAAGTTTAAAGTATTTAATTTTGAACTTTTGACCTCCCTAAGATAAATGCAACATAATATTTTTCTCAATTCTTTGTAATCATATTTTTTATTATTTTTTTGTATTCAGTACCTAAAACAGCAAACAAATGACTTTTTCGCTGTACGAAAACATTTTGTCGTTTGACAAAGAAAACTAGCGGTCAAATAAATGTAAATACACACGCGATCAATTTAAAAAAAATTAATTACAGCAGTAATTTATAAGTTTATATGTTCACTGAAGAAGAAATTTTATTTGCACTGGTCTTATATATTTGATCTCTTCAGCAGGACTAACGGATATTTCTCTGAAAGTTTATGCAAACCTAGTCTATATTTGTTGGGTATTTTTTATAAGTATTTAAAACTGGAATTTTGGATTCACTTGAAGCACCGACTGCTGCAAATGTTGCATTAAATACTCTAAATGCATAGCTTCTGGATTTCGTGACCCAAAAACTTGTACTTGACTTTTATGGATATCTTTTAATAACTGGAGACTTTCTTTGTGTTTCCCCAAAGGTATATATGTTGTAGCAACGCGACATTTCGTTCCACTAGTGTGAGGATGATTCGGTCCGAGAACTCTTTCTCTTATTTCCAAAACTTCTTGGAAATCCTTTAAAGCAGCTGGATAGTCCTTTTTAGCGAGTTTAACATCCGCCAATTTGAACTTAGTACTCAGAGTTAGAGAATTCTCCTTTCCAAACACTTGTTCAGCCACAGAAAAAACGTCTTCATAGAGTTTCAATGCTGCGTCAAAATTGTTTTGTTTATGAAGTGCATTTGCAATATCATTCTTTAAAGTAAGGGTCCTTTTGTCTTCATTTCCAAAGATTCTTTCTGACACTTCCAATGTATTTTTAAAGGTTTTCATCGCTTCTTCATAATTCTTTAAGTGCTCGTATTGAATTCCTACTCCATGGGCTGAATCCAAATAATCAGCGTCTTCTTCCCCAAAAATTTCTTTTTGCTTTTCACAAACAGTTTTCAACACTTCCAAGGACTCGGATAATTTTCCTAATTCATTCAGAGCGGATCCTTTCCAGAACTTCAGTTTTAATGTTAATCGATTATTCTGTCCTAAAATAGATTCCATCAAATCTCCTGATTCACTACTGAATTCAAGGAGATCTTGATACTTCTCTGAACCGAACAATTCCTCGCATATCAACACAGGAAGGCCTGTATTTGCTTCAAGCATGCATTTCTTTTCCTTAGTTACGTGTTGCCAAACGCTTTTAGCGTGAACAAGGTCTTCCAAAGCAATTTCATCTGCTACGAGCAAATTACTCATGCTACGGGCAATTCCAAACAAAATTAAAGGAAACTCTCCTCGTTTCTTTAATTCATTTCTCGTTACCTCTTGCACTAATGGATGGACAGACACTTTTCCTCCAGAGTAATTAAGCATTGGATGTTTTTGAATGGATTCACAGATATTTTCATGATCAGCTGCAATTGAAACTTTTCCCGTCCGTCTCAATATTTTCGCTACAATCTCAGGTGAAATAGAGTCTGAGAAAAAGAAAGATATGATGTTCATAATGGGCCGGCGAGGATTCATGGCATCTAGTGCTTCAATAGAATCGCAAATCTGCTTTATAACATCCAGCTTTGCTTTTTGAGCAGCGGCTTTTCCATCTGTCTTAATATTATCCAATTTAATTAGAGTAGTTTTCAAAATTCCTCCCAACTCTTGAATTTTCACTTCCAGAGCTTTCGTTACTTCTTCGTTTACATTCTGAACACTTTCCAAAGTGCCATCATCGTTAAGTGAAACGGAATTCTCCGGGATGTCGTTTCTAGTATCATGGAGTTCAGGCATTTCTTCATCTTCGGAATTTTCGCTTGCACTCTGAACACTCTCCAAAGTGCCATCATCGTTAAATGGAACGGAATTCTTCCGGAAGTCCCTCCAAGGATCGTGGAGTTCAGGCATTTCTTCATCTTCGGATTTTTCAGATGATTCTGGTTCTTCTTCGGCATTTGCAGATGATTTTGTTTCTTCTTCGGCATTTGCAGATGATTTTGGTTCTTCTTCGGCATTGGCAGATAGTTCTATTTCATCCTCGGAATTTATAGGTGGTTCTACTTCATTTTCAGTTTTTATCATTTCTAGTGGAATGTAGTCTGATTCTATTTTAATTTTAGCCAACGCACGGTTAACAATTATGCTATTCGGTCCTATTATGGTTGGAGTCTTCTTTTTCTTTTCCTGCAAGGCCAGTTTTTCCAATTTGCTGCTAATTTTGGAAGCCTTAAATGTTGGAACAAATTTTTCATTCTTTTCTGTGCTGTTTTGGTGGGCCACAAGATATTTTAATTTCTTAAACCACTTTTCCCATCCAGTTTTCACCCATCTCGGTTGCACTTTAGAATTCAAAAGTTTCCTCATTTGAAATCTTGTCAGGTATCTTTCAGGAAACCCAAGACCAGATTTTTTAGAAGCACCTTTTCTACTTTTCCCTCGGTCTACACGTTTTAACCTTTTCTTTGTAACACCTAGAGAAGTGTTGCTGGACGATGCTTCTTGGTTAGCGACATTGGTATTGGGATATTCGATTTTTGGAATTTTCGGGTTTTTCGGATATGACTGGCTTATCATTTCCGTCGACACCTTTTTGCCTTCTTTCCCTGTTTCGGAAGTGCTGGAAGCACTTCGGACTTTTCCACTTGAGAATTTTGGACTTTTAGAGTTTTTTTGATTTTCTCCAATTTCTTGTTTGTCAGGCACAGGTTCCTCTGTCATAATAAAATTAAGCTCAAATAAGAAAACTAATTAATATTTTGTACTCAAAATAATATCATTTCACCATAATATTATCGTTTTGCCACCAAAATTGTCGTTCCTTACAATATATTTCACATTTCCCCTTATGTAGGATTGACCTTTCAAATTTCCAATACTTTATATATTTTTGCACAAATTTAGGGAATAAGAAGTATAATAAATACTGCAATAAACATTTTTTACATATCGTAGTAGAAGGACGCCTGAAACCTTTTTTTACTTTCCCCAAACGACCGTAAAGCACCACAACAGGATTAAAACCGTACTCACTTACCAATATTGAAACAGGAAGGTGCAAAACTCAAACGGGAAGGTCCTGGTTCCATTTTATTGCTCGTCAAAATTTTCCTTATTTGTTTCCTGGCAGTTGTTCCTAAATAGAATACAAACCAGTAAATAAGTGAATTCTGTTGGAGATAATATTTATTATTCAGTATCGAAAGCTACTTATGGAAAGCTATTGTCTTTCTGTCTGTAGTGTGTGAGTCTTCTCAATACTCAGGAATTTTTTTCAGTGAGTCTGCTAGGGACTAAATACAGGTTCTCTTTCAAAGCAGGGCCATTTAGAGTAAAATTAAGACTTATAATTAATCGTTCGTCTTAACATTTGACATTTTCGTCTTTTTCCGTTGAATATTTCGTCATTTGAATTTTTCGACAGACCATTTAACGGGTCTTCTTACCATTTAATGTGTCGTCATGCATTTACATGGTATATACATTTCTATACATTATTTTTAGTGTTTTAGTTGGCATAGATGTTCAGTAAAGTAAAGCTTTTGTGGCCAGCTTAGATCTCCCCCGTTTCCGCTTCTCGCCAATTGGAATCTTCCTCACTGACTGAGTGAAATATGTAAGTTTCTTCATCGACGCAATTCCAATTATATGTTTGCATAGTGAATTCTTTTGGTAAGTTGGACAAGAGCAAACGGTAATGCATATGCATAATGGAAATTGGTAAATGTAAATAGAATACCTAACGGTAGTCGACTGCGTAACGTGAATTCATCCCTCATGATCCTATTAATGGATTCCAGTCCGTTGTTCGTTGACGGGTGTCCTCATATAATAGAGATGGAGCCACACTCTGTGGTATTTATATAACTCGCAAGGTGCATCTTCCAACGTGAAGATTTTTAAGCCAATCGTATGGTACCAGGGTGACCACTGAGCTTTTGACGTAGTCTCCAATGATGGAAGAGCGCGCGACTTTCATACATCAATGTAGTAAACATGATGCATTGAGAGTCACTACTCTATGCTTGTCTCAAGCTCATGCAGCATTGTCCCTTGTCTCACGACACAGAGTGACATATATATCCTTTGTATATAGATAGTATATAGATATCCTTTGTAGACTCATTCTCCCTATCCTCCCCACTCGCAGTTCCACCTCCAAGAATATGCAAGACCTTATGCCCTTAATAGTTCTATATAGCGAAGCGAGTCACGTAGCATGTACACGTACCGTGTACATGCACACGGCGCTACAATACACCCTACAATGTTGAGTTGTAATAAACTTCATAAATTACGTGGAAGACGACACATTAAATGGTAAGAAGACCCGTTAAATGGTCTGTCGAAAAATTCAAATGACGAAATATTCAACGGAAAAAGACGAAAATGTCAAATGTTAAGACGAACGATTAAATACCACCCTAAAATTAATTATGACAACAATTACGTAAAGACGAATACGTTTACTTTTATCCCCATACTATTTTCCCACCTTTTCCAGTGACACTAATGGAAAAATAACCACTGGGGTATTTCCCAAATGGAAAACAGGAAATATATCTTAAAGAATTCGAAAAACTGGCAAGTACTAAAAACCAAGTGCAAAATGCAGACTCTCTTGATTTTATTTCAAATAACCTTAATATTTATTTTGCTGAAAATGTTAACAAAATGGGTATTACCAATTTTGGCTTGGATAAAAGAGTTGAAGGTTATATCTCCTTTTCTTGACTATGGTCAAATCGTAATGGGCGGATAACATTTTTCTTGGGTATTCAAAATTACTCAACCCTTGGACATTAAATTGAAATTATGTAGATTGAACTTACCTGAGTATTGGTGAGATTGTTATTTCATTTATTTTCTAACGATGTAAATGTTCTCTTTAGCTCACAAGCTGAAAAAGCGATACTTCAGAAATAAAATTTAATTTCTAAACTGACAGAGTAACTTTCTTGTATAATTAATGGAGAGAGAAGTTGTATGAATGTGGTCTAAAGTTATATTACATTGGATTGCTGAGTGGACGAAAATACAAGTACACTCAGTAGAAAAAGTATTTTGGTGCACGCACATATATGGCCTTGTACATTACTTAAATGGTACAGCAACAATTCTTGTCTTTAAAATAGTGTTTATAGCTTCGGGTAGTACAGTACTAGTAAAGGGAGCGAAAAGTATGCAGGAGTCAGTAGGAGAGATAAGAAATCCTCAAATAGGTTCTTTTCTACTGTACGTGTAATATGTATATCTAATCTGTGATACGACCTTATTTGTGTTACAAAAATATCGTATAATTTATTTGTGATAGTATAAATGATAAGGATGCATTGTTTTTAAAGCAGAGACATTTTAGGTGCTTCATAATTACTGTTTATTGAATGCAGGGCTGTAAAATATAATTCTGAGAATTGTCAATTGCTCTATTTTCTCGACTGTACAATAACCAAGTATAATATGGTAATACAGTTGCCGTTTTATAAGACAAATGAACATTTTCTTCAAGAGTATATACAAACATTTTACGACCTCCAAATTCTACTGAACCTATTATATTTATTATATTTCAAGTAGTCAAAAATTATATTAATGTCTAGCGGATATAATATGTGGCCCCAATAAAAATGCTTCGTGTATTTGAACATTGCTTCGCCATTTGGAGCTTATTTCCTTAGGCTGAATTAAATAAACAGTGTTTCGAAGATAAAAAATTGTGTCCTATGGATTTCCTAAAAGGGAATTTAAATCAGAACCAGTGAAATTGAAAGCAAGATACTTCGGTGCCATACAGAATAAGTTTATTGTGAATTCTTGAGTGGAAAAAATAAAAAAGATTACTTAAAAAAAGCATTTTGTTTCATTTAAATTTTTATATGAATCGTGCCATGATTTTTAAGGTAGATGCCTCGTAAAAGATTTAGGTCTTTCCCCAGTAAAAACAAGTTGGTAGCGTATTACATGAGCGGATCTTTTAAATAGTTACAAAAAAATTGCACTCGAACGGTTTTTTCGGAATATGAGTGCCCTCATGCTTTTTTAAAAGTGTGGATCTTTTAAAGCATTTGCCACAACTATTACATTCGAATGGTCTATCTTCACTATGGGTGACACCATGCCTTTTTAAGTCGGAGTACCTTATAAAGGATTTGCCACAAATATTGCATTCGAATTGTCTCTCAGCCATATGGGTGTCTTCATGCCCTTTTAAGTGATCGGATCTTTTAAATAATTTTCCACAAATATTGCACTCGAATTGTCTTTCAGCAGTATGGGTGACTTCATGGCTTTTTAAATCATGGGATCTTTTAAATAATTTTCTACAAATATTGCACTCGAATTGTCTTGCAGCAGTATGGGTGACTTCATGGCTTTTTAAGGCAGCGGATGTTTTAAAGGATTTCCCACAAATTTTGCACCCGAATTTTTTTTCAGCCGTATGGATGATTTCATGCCTTTTTAAGTCGGTTAACTTTACAAAGGATTTGCCACAAATATTGCACTCGAATTGTGTTTCAGCAGTATGGGTGACTTCATGGCTTTTTAAGTCGGAGTACCTTATAAAGGATTTGCCACAAATATTGCATTCGAATTGTCTCTCAGCCATATGGGTGTCTTCATGCCCTTTTAAGTGATCGGATCTTTTAAATAACTTTCCACAAATATTGCACTCGAATGGTCTATCTTCACTATGGGTGACTTCATGGCTTTTTAAATCACCGGATCTTTTAAATAATTTTCTACAAATATTGCACTCGAATTGTCTTTCAGCAGTATGGGTGACTTCATGGCTTTTTAAGGTAGCGGATGTTTTAAATAATTTTCCACAAATATTGCATTCGAATTGTCTCTCAGCCATATGGGTGTCTTCATGCCCTTTTAAGTGATCGGATCTTTTAAATAATTTTCCACAAATATTGCACTCGAATTGTCTTTCAGCAGTATGGGTGACTTCATGGCTTTTTAAGGCAGCGGATGTTTTAAAGGATTTCCCACAAATTTTGCACCCGAATTTTCTTTCAGCCGTATGGGTGACTTCATGGCTTTTTAAGGCAGCAGATGTTTTAAAGGATTTCCCACAAATTTTGCACCCGAATTTTCTTTCAGCCGTATGGATGATTTCATGCCTTTTTAAGTCGGTTAACTTTACAAAGGATTTGCCACAAATATTGCACTCGAATTGTCTTTCAGCAGTATGGGTGACTTCATGGTTTTTTAAGGTAGCGGATGTTTTAAAGGATTTCCCGCAAATATTGCATTCGAATGGATTTTCCGCCGTATGGGTAACTTTACCAGGTGCGGTTCTGAAAGTTTACAACGAGAAAAAGATTAACTGTTATTGTTACACTTAAAACAATTAAATATTTTCGTGTATAGGTACAATGCAAATTACAGTGAACTAATTAATTACCTGCGACAGCTCTGAACTTCACGTGTTTTGTCTTTACTGGAAGTGGATGAATCATCTGACCGTGTTTCAAAATTCATCTCTATTTCACATTTGGGAGTATTCTTTGTCATCTGCATGTTTTCTGTCAAAAGAAGTTATTTATCATTTTAACAAACCAGAAATAGAAATCCTAATAAAAATGGTTTACTAGTTCTTAGTTAAATACACTCCAAAACTAGAAATGTTTACAACACTAGGAAGTGAATACTTTAAAATAGTTTTACCCGTGACATCCAAATATTCTGTTGGCCCTGGACTAAGGAATTCCTCAATCGTAATATCTTCGCTTTTTATTCTGTCAAACGAGTAGGTCACTTTACTGTTTTCCATTTTAAGTGAATTGTAAAACAGTGATGTTATATTTATTACTGCTCTAAAAGTTTTACTTGCCATGTGTTTCGGAATTCCTGCCTTTCTGTTTTGTCACTGCATGCCTACTTCGCTTTTATCGCGACAATTTGTAACAGTAAGGACTTCTACTGCTTCACAGTGCCCCATGAGATATTTTCTTTTCATTATCAAAACAGAAAGTCGTAGAAACTATTTATGACATATGACATAGGTTTATTTTCCTATTTTCAGTGATTTTTATTAAATTTTTCAAGAATAATGCCAGTGAAATGTCTAATAAGTCGGATAATGAACCTGCTTCGATTAGAGTGATATTTTTTGTTAATTTTCACCACAGTTTTTAGAAAATATGACAATAGATTTTCAAAAAATGCATTTGTAGTTATGAAAATTGGCTTAATTTACTTTATATTTATTTAATTTAACACAAAATATTGAAATTGAGCTTTATTGACTTGTCAAACAAGTACATTATTCATTATAATATACATGATACAGTAAATAATAAACTTAGTACCAGTAACAGACATAATTTATTCAGTATTCATTCAATTCGTAAGAATTAGGTTTTTTAAAACTAGTGTACTGTACCTATATTCTGTGTGCTGTCAAAATAATATTTAATTTAGTTGAGTAAGTCTTCTAAGAGGCAGAATACGTTAAACTTATAGCTTTCTGAGCACACAATAACACATTTTGCCGTGATTCATTTAATACTGTCTTTCACAGCACCTTGTTATTCGTTTCAAAGCTACTTGCTTCATTTGGGGAACCTATTGAAAGCAATAAAAAATTATAAATAAACACGAACAACACAAATACCCCTTTTTGTGAGATAATTTGATTTGCACGAACCTTTTCTTGATTTTTCTCTGCTTTTGAAAGAATTGGATTCAATGAACAGCTTTCCGGGGGTTCCTACATTGAAACAAAATAAGAATGCACAAACTCATGAAATATGAAATGTAAACAGTAAACAATATTGTCCGCAAATTACCTCACTGGAATTATTAACACCAAAATCCCTTTTGCAATTTGAGCACCGGATAACCACGTTGTATTGAGCACAGGTTGAAGGACCGTACAATTTTAAACCATGTGCTGCAGTGCGGCAATAAATAACTTTGGAATCTGCAATAGACAAATAATTTAGAAATAAATATACATATGCAACACTAAATTAAGAAAATTGCTTAATTTTGGTCGTCAAAAATAAGTAATGTATACTCTTTAAATGAATAATCAAAATTTACACCTGTAGAATTAAAGTGAACGAGTTTTAGTTTGACTTCAGGACTTAATTCAGCCAAAGTAGCAAGATCTGCTTCCATTATGTCTATTTTACCATCGGAATTTCTCTTGTGATTGAACTTGGTTTTCAAAATTCTTAGCAAGTGGTCATTATAGTGGCCTCTGTGGATTAAGAAGCTTGTCTCCGGTGGCGGAATATCTCGGTCGTATATCTAGAAAGAAAATTATTTTTTTTAAATCGGGGAAAGCTTAACCGCAACTCAAAAATAATCTTTTTGCCTCATATGAAGACATTTAACTAATAAATATTTATCCAGTCTTAAGTATCATTACTCCGAACTGATAATATACATTTCATCAAGTTTTAATCCAACTTGCTATGCTTTATTAGATTTATCTCAAGCAGAGTACAAAATCCTCACTATCTTGAGGTAAATGTACTAAAACATTAGCAAACTGCATCAGAACTGGAGGCAAAGGTACATTATCAGTTCAGAGTAATGATACTTGAGACTAAATAAATATGTATAAGCTAAATGTATTTATATGAGGCAAACTAATTATTTTTTTGAGGTAAACTGATTATTTTTGAGGCCCGCTTAATTTAACTGCAAGCTTTTAAAATTTGATTACACTAGTGAATAGTATTTAAGATGGAAATGAAAAATGAAAATAGGGAACAGTCTTACATGACTTTGTGAAACCGAGCAGACTAATTTATTTTTGGAGCTTATGATATGAGCAGTTCCATCTTTGTTGTCTTCCACGGTGACAATACCGAAGGGACCCTTAGGGTCACCTAAAAAGCAACTGATTTGCAAAATCGATCCACAACTGTAGTATAAGTAGCAACTGCGTATCACTTTACGGATTCCTTCCGTGACCGCGACCTGATCCTTGGTTTAAAAATTTTTATGGATAAAATATAAATAATAATTAAAAATTAATTGAAAAACACAAGTAACTTACATTAAGAGCATTATTGTCATTTAACAAATTCATGGAAAACTCTATATCGTTAGGCCACCAAGGAGGTTTTGAAATATTTTTATCAGGTAGCAATGGTAGGTCAGCATCAATCCCTTCGGATGTTAGCAAAAATGGTAAAAACTTCTTCAGTTGCTCCTGAAATACATTTTTCATACTGAAATACATAAAATTATATTCAATACAATGGATATATTTAAGGTTTACTTAATGTAAATAAATTTTTAATTACAAAACTCATATTTTCCAAACATATTGGTCTTCCCTTAGCAAATATCACCGGTAATACTGCCAGGTTTGGAAAACATGTGTTGAAATCCATTCGAAATTATTTTTCTTTTGGTGCAAAAATCTATAATAAAAACTAATTAGAAAAGCAATCTGGAAGAAAAATATGTAAATAAATCTTTTCTATGCAGCGACAATCCCCATTCAACAAGCCCGCTAAAAATAGCCATTCCATACAGCCCGAAAGAATGTATATGCAAGCAAGGATCTTTTATTTGTCTCACCAGGGACAAAAATTATGAAAAAGACTTTGGAATCTTTGCTCTAATTGCAATAATATCTGATTATGTGACCTAAACTACATTTTTTATGACTTTACTGAAATCGAATCTATTTTTAATGGATTTTACATCGCATATTAAGTTATACTGCTGTTGACATGTACAGATAGTGCGAAAGTTGATGAATGTAGTCAGTAATTAAGAACTTTTCAGTAAATTTCTTCCTAATGTCTGTATTCAATTCCCTAGTTCGGCCTGTTTTTGTGCGAAAATACCCTGGCGAAGAGAAAATTTGTTGTAATTTCTAATTTTTATGGAATTCCTCGTATCTACACATAAAAATCGGAACATAATTAGTTAATTAGTACGACTTAATAATAAATGCTTGTTTTACTAAATTAGAAGAGAGGGTGCAAAATGGAAACAATGGAAAATAATAGATAACGATGATTATTATTTAACATTTCATATGCTTTATTAAATTTTCAGTATACAACCACTAGATGGCAGATTCGTTATCAAGACAATTACAATCTAATTAAATTTCGGAAGGGCATCATCTCATGAAAAGGTTTTTCGGGAAAAGCGCGTCCTTTTTCCACATTTTCAAAGAGATAAAATTTTATATAATATATAACGGTTGGTAAAATTTTATTTTCGAAATTGAATAATAATCACAGCGTAGGTGACAATTAGTGACAGCATCTAGAAATTCAAAAAATCAGAAGATATTTAGAAAGTAATTCTACAGGAATTAAAAACCTACAAATTAAGATTATTTCAGACCATTTTTAGGTTACTATCATGTATGGAAATTATGATACTGTTTTTGAGAATCAATTAAATATTTTGGAATTCAGTTTTGTATTAAAGTCATTTTGAAGTAACAGACGGAGACGAAGCTCGGGCTAAGAATTTCATTATAGCCAGTCTCAAATTGTACCGCATTGCCCATTTTTCTCAATGTTGGGATTTTTATGCTCCAAAAGCTATTTAAAAATAAATTTTAAATGTAAATTAGACTGACATTGCCAACCAGACCGTATGTAATAATGAAAGAACTTCCTCCGCTAAATCCGATTTGTTTTGCATGCACTTCCTGAACAAGAAGTGCTTCGCTTCCGGATAAGTTCTCTCCCAAACGAGATTCGTATATTTTGCGATATTTCTTGCAAAATGTTTCAGTCTGTTGAAATAAAACATTAATTATTGCAGCATTTCGAAAAATAGTGACTTTATGATGATATTAATATTTTAAATATAACTCATATTTAAATATTATTACCAAACTTTGAAACTCAGCAGCTGAAATTAAATTAGCAAAGTATACAACACCATAAACTACCATTACAGCACTTTTTGGTCGGAGCTTCTTCGTGATGTCGTAAATGGCGTATGCATAATATGGACCTGTGCAAAAGACAAAAGAGAAGTTTGCCCACCCAAAAACTTTATTCATTGTGTCCACCAAGGAACAGATTTGAGAAAACGCTTCCATCACCTGCAAAGAAAGAAGAATTATTTGCAATCTTTAAATTAGTAGCTTTTTTGAGGTCTATTTAAATTAAAACCGCAAAATAAAAACATGCAAAGCAATACTTCTCTTTTCGCCAAGGGAAAACTGTTGGCTTCCTTTTCCATTTTTTGAATGAGAGATGACAGCATAAATTGTGAAGACAAAGAGCAGCCAATCAACAACAGAATTCCCAAATGATCCACTGCACAGATATAGCAGTACGAAATAGTGTAGAGTACCGCTTGAAACTCACCCGGTAATATGTTGATTTTCAAAGGCGAGTTCTGAAAATTTGCAGATTATTTGAAATGAGAAATTTGCAGTTTATTTGAAATTAGAAATTTGCAGTTTATTTGAAATGAGAAATTTGCAGTTTATTTGAAATTTGCAGTTTATTTGAAATGAGAAATTTGCATTTATATAAGGATTTTTTAGGATTAGCAGACTATAAACTAAACAATACTTACTATAAATGTTTCTCTGGCCTCTTCCATAATAGCTTTAAAGGTAACCTTGGGGTGTTGCAATACACTATATTGAAATATTTCCGCTATATCGTACACCGGCCATACGATAACTGCTACACAAAAAGTAACTGCCAAAGTTTTCATCTAAAAGTTCAATTGTAAACATTCATATTAAGGAAGTTTATTTTTCAATCCCTACAAAAATAAATAATCGGGACTAATAATTAAGCTTCGGAGACACTTTATGACAAAGCCATGACTGTCTGTCCGTCTGTCATCCCTTAAATTTGAAAATGGATTTAGAACATCTATTGTGAGGCCACATTATATGTGATTTGTAATTGTCTTGTACCATTTATGCATTCTAAAGCTTTTTTATGAGTTAAACTTAAGTAACATTCCGTCTGTCATTTCTGGAGATAGTTTTAAAACACATTGAGATATCTGTGAAGGGACTTACATATCGATTACTGGGAAACTGAACTTCCAATTGATTTAATAATATGCAGGTTTGTTGAAATTCGTTAAACATGAATTCCAGTAGACTTCTTTTGGTCCAAAATGTTACGGCAATTACAATGGCGGAAATGGTGAATGATGCCGTAACAAGTAAATTGACAATCCAAAAGTGAGATTCTGTTGCAATTGATCGTATAGTGGCATGCAAAATCAGAATTGCAGAGAGAAATTGTAGAAACGAAACTACTGCAATCTAATGGTAGAAATAAATAAACCCAATTACATTTTTTCAAGCAAATTTATTGTAGTCGGCATTTTGCCCAGAACAGAGGACGAAAGCTTGACAATAATGTTATCATGATAATAATTTAGAGATTAATTCTTATTCACATAGAAATAAGAATGAAAATTTAAAAAACAAAACCTGTGGAACGGAAGCAAATTTACATATCCAAATCCTTGTGATTGAATCGAATTTGACGTTAAATGGATTTATGCACATATTATGGCCGACTAAAAGCAAGTATTGGAAAATCAATGCTGGAGAATAGAAATTCGCTTCAGCAATTTTTGACATTTTTGTACTACGATTTTAATTTTTGATATTTTTGATGGCTTTCGCTTTCTTATTGCACTTTGTTTATGAAAAACTTTTACGTTACTCTGTTTGGATATATACAGTACTAAATTTAATTAATTTAATGCTTATGTACAGCGGCGTGTCTCTACATATATTTACTGAAAGGCAAATTAATTATCTGTACTGTTAAATTCTAAATATTCACAGAAATTGTATTATTCAGGTAGACTTTGAATATTGATGAAATTAATTTAGTAATGGAAAATGAATAACAAATTGAATTCTCAGGGTAAAATATTTATTTGGTTTGTTTACTTTGTTTCAATAAAATACTTTAGTTGCGTGTGCAAAGTAGATCGCAAAAATAAAATTATTCACATGGAATACAGACCTAAGGAAAACGGAAGTTACCCAACCCCAATAACAAATAACTATGTTAATGAAAAGTTTGTTAGTATTAATGTGTACGCTTAAATAATGGATTTTGTAATTATTATTTAACGATGATGCATATATATTAAATTATTATCCAGTTATTTTCGAGGGACAAAATTTTTCATTTTATGGTAATAACAAATTAATTTGGAATCTAAGATAAGAAATGGGAAGAGTATGATTCCTTTAAGGGTGATTTTTTGAATCTTTATCTTTTAATAAAAATGAAAATGCTTAATACTGACTCAATTCTGACGCTGTTAATTTAAAGTTATGATTATAACGTTTTAAACAACACTAAATCCATCGATGTTGCATTTCCTGCTAAAATAGACATAATTAAAGAAGAATAATTAAAACATTCATGCAAAAATTACTTCTCTTTTGCTACCAGAAAATCGGATGCCTGTTTCTCAACTTTTTTAATGAGGGACTTCAGTAAGAATTGTGATAACAAAGAACAGCCAATCAGAAACATAAAGTTCCCAAATGATCCACTGTACACATATACAAGTGCACATATTTTATTACAACATATATTGTTTATAAGGGTATCAAACTTATATTGTTTACAGTTAGCCATAAAGAAATTGGTTGTCCTTGTCAACAAATGAAAATCGCCAATTCTCCCATAAAAGCTAAGAAAATGCCATTATTTAACCACAACAATTGTCACTTCCTAAAATTGTATTCATAATTTTAGAAGTAATATTCGACAGGTCAAGTGCTAGGCCCTCAAATGCGCGAGGCTCTATGCGGTCGCCAATTCGCCGAATGACAGAGCCGCCTCTTATAGGGTTTTCAGTAAATGAATGGAAACAAATGTTAAATTATAGAGGCTTTTATTTCATATTTTATATGATAAATATATGTAAACGGAAAATAATATTTCATCGCGGGGAACATAAATCATTATCCTTTGTAGGTTGATAACTGAATAATTCTATCGCCGTCCTGTTATTTCCATTGAGGCCAATTCAGTTCAGCAGCAGTTACCTTTTTTATCACAAATACAATATAATTTAAATTATATTATCCTTTTAATCACCGTATAAATACTTTATAGACACTATAATTGAATGATATTTAGAAATATTCAGAGAAATAGAAAGCCATCCTTGGAAAGAAAAGAAAAATCTTGGAAGTGACTTATAAGGACCACTAATATTTTGTATTTTTCGACACAAAGGTAATTTTATCGAAGAGTCATTACTCTAAAGTGTCAGAATGTAATAAAATATTTTTTATTTGAATTTCTTACGACGGCGCCATCGATCTAAGAATAAAAGTTAACAATTAATAAGACGAAATCGAAATTAACAAAAATTACATTTATAAATACTTACATGTCATGTCAATTATAAATATTACCTTGGAATCCATTTTCATGATGTAGTTCCCTAACTTCCCGACCCAAGACCCCTAAAGAAAAAATATAATTTAAAACGTAATAACTTTTGTTCAGTAGGAAAAATTCTTAAAATATATACCTTCTTCGTTGTGCCACTCTCTGGCTTCTCTACGTATCCATGGCTCTGATTCTGACTTCCATGGAACAGCAAAAGTGCACGCAACTAGTGCCAATAGTAGTAAAACTGAAAGAATCTTCAAAAACAATTCGTTAATTATGCAAAATTTATTATCCGTAACAAAATTTTGTGAAATTTTGGAATACCTGGAGTTTCATTGCGTTGCTTATTCAAAAATTTATTTAAATGTGTAAAACTGTAAAAATTTCCTTTTATAGAAAGTCATTCGTGTTAATTTAGAACTAATGTCATTATTATTCAATTAGGCATGAAATTCGTGTACTGATAAATTCATTAATATACCACTAATTACCCAAATTTGAAGAAATAGACCAGAGAAATATTAATAACTACGCAATAAAATATGATTAACTTAAATATACCCATTACCTCTATTTAGTGTGCTGCAGAATTTAGAAACATCACATATATTTTAGACGTAGAAGAAAAACATGGTTATTCCGACAGAACTTTCATGACGTGATGCATGATTAGAATTCTTTCTCTAATTACAAAATTCTTAATGTGATGTGATGCACTACATCTTTTTTGGGAGGCGATTATATTAACATTATCCGAAGATATCGTGAAAGGAGGATTAAACATGTGGGCGGCGGACAATTATAATGTTTTCATTTCACAAAGAATTTAAGTTCTCAGTATCAATGGAATTTCCTAAAACTGGAAAGCGAACTTACTCCGATTGGTGATATTTGGTTAGAATTTTTCAAGCTTACCTAAAACTATAGAAAAATTTTCCAATCAAATCATTGAGAATTTTTAAAATCATTGAAGCTTATAATTTGGCGAATTCTTTAGTAAAGAGGCTATTACCCCGCTTAAACATGAAATTTATATAAGCATCTCAGGAATACACCTAGTCTGTGAAAAGATTTTCAGGTTTTATACTTTGTCCAGCACAGAGGTGTTGCTAAATGATGTTTATATAGGTTTCAATCTGTACAGTTAACCATTATTTCACCACAATAATTGTCACTTCCTAGAAAAGTATTCATTATTTTAGAAGTAATATTGACGTTTCCACATATGAACATACTAATGACTCTTGAATACATATTTTACATCCCAAATTTTTCATAAAACGTGTAAATGCAATGAAATATATAAAAAAAGACTTGTGGAACGAGAAATACTACCTATAAAGGAATGACGAATTTTGAGGTGAAGTATGTACCATTCATTTACAATTAATTATGTTTCAAATATAATGCATCTAAATTACAGAATCCATTTAGCCATAATACTAGTCTGAGCAGAGGATGATATTTAATATTTCTATTTCGTATACTAAAAACACAATAGTCAAGGGGCCATTGTTTTGCAACCTTGATAAGCAAGTTATTTTATTTGTCAAATTATATACGAGTCCAATGTCAGATTCTCTTCTATTACATAACCCAAATAATTTCTTTTGGATGAACAAGAACAGACAAGAAAAAGATTTTAAAACACTGGCCTTTGAAATTATATATTTGAATAGTCAAGTCTAGTAAGCCGTCATCAACTGCATCAACTGCATGAGTGACATTTAATTTCACCTAATTTAATTATTGAAAAGTTTTTTCCGATACATTAAAATAACACAATTTTCTATTAGATTCTTATTACTATAACAATGAAAAGTTTCGTATCCGTGTATCCAGAGACGCAGCAAACACTATTCCACCTTTGTACCAAAGTATCTCGGTGGTAGCTCCTCAGGGTCGATTAACGATAAAACATGCTTTCTGGCCTCTTCAGTTTCGTCTTCGGTGAAAAAAATCATTGTTCTTCCAATGTATGACAAATAAGGCTGTAGATTTTTCATCATATTATTGAAATCCTCATTACCTAAAAAGTATTACAAATATTACAGAATTGTTGTAATATGTATATTAATTACTAATGTTATTTTAGGAAACATTTCTCTTCTAATGGAATGGTCGACGATTATTTGTCTTCTGTATGCCCAATTTTAAGTGAACGCTCAATGGAGCTGATTGGCTTGTTTTACATTAAGTTACTGATGTCACCATTAATAGCAATAATATGTTTGTACAAGTTCTGGTAGTACACTTCCACAGTTGTGGATATATAATATTATATAATATATATTATATATTAGCTCAATATAATATTTGAAAACGTCAAAACCGTACTCTTCGAAGTTGTTTTGCTGCCTCCTCTTTTTTCCATTTCTTTACTAAAATGTAAATAAAAATAATTATCCAAAGTGCTTAAAATCCCAACTTCTCTATTTTAGGTCACTTTTCTATTAATATAGTTTTTCTTTTGTATTATGGCAAATAAGTAAAATGAAATTATAATTGAATTACCTCTGAGTGCTCCCACAATGTGACTTTTCGAGCGCAAATAATCATCCGTTAGAATTGCGCTGTTCTCATTTCTGAACTAAATCACAAAATTTTATTATAATATATCTGGTTATGTTAATAAAGACGATTGTGGTGGTTCTTAATGGCGTGCTTACTTGTTCGACAAGGATTTCTTGTTCAGCTGTGATTGGAGTGTCTCGGTCTTCGGCGATTATGGTGTTGGCTGTTTATAAGAAATATTAATTAGGATTATTTTTATATAAATATTCGTTTATTATACTGGATATTTTTTTTTAAATGTTACTGTATTCTCCGAGTGACGATGCAGCATCAATAATGTGATGCTCAAGAAGTGCAAGAAGAAAAAATGAAGTGGTGACTAAATTCATTTTCAGAATTAATTTTAAGCAAGTTTTGCTTGTCTATGCTAAACAGAGGTACTCACTTTAGTTGCTGTACTTAGGAGATGCTGATGGAATACTGAGTCAACTTTTCCAGCACCTGTTTGCATACGGCTGGACAAAGTTAAAAATGTATAAAAGTAGATCCTTCTGATAAGACATGTCCATTCTGCTGTTCCGCTATAAATGAAACTGGCCAGCCTGGTTTTTTGCGTAACGTAAAGGAATTTGAACGTCAATCAAACTTGTATACTTGCATAATAATGCGAGGAAAGGCAGGAATACAATGGCAAAAATTATTGGATTTAAGTTACTTCAGATATTCTTTAAAATCATGCAGGATATTTAGAAACACGCATTGCCAACTAACGTAGGGTTACAAAAACTTGTAAGGCGACGCAAGTTTTATTAGTGTAACGATCATCTTACCAATTACATAAAATAAACAAGCTATTTCTCTTAGCTATCTACAAAGATTATTGGTTTCTCGGGACACATTTCTGCAAAGGAGAAAAACTTGTAAAATCAGTAAAACCGAACGTCGTATGTGTGGTGTTACTAAATTCCTTTACTACATGCAAGGTCACACGCACACCTCACCTCACACTCAGGAACAAGTATAGATGGTTTACATTTCCATTTAGTGTGTATGATGATAGCATTGCAATGGGCAATGACGGTGAGTAAAAAATTCCTCCTTGTAATTGTCAAACCATTTACAAAAATTAATTTTTGGGAGGAAAATTACCGCTCGAGGTGAAAACGCCACTTTTTCGAAAATATTATCCAGCACATTACTTTGGAATAAAACAATGTCAAAATCACAATTTGAAAGTGGGGACAAAATATTTTGACACTCTGTACTGATAATAAAATAAGAACGTACAATAGTCGAAATTTACTTTATATTAAAAACCATGGCTGTAATTTTATACTGATAAAACGTAATACTGATAGTAAATTTATAATCAGGCAGATAAAGTATAAAACAAATATTGTAAATATATTCGGCGTGCCAAAATTTAAAGACCGGCTATTTCTAAACAGTGTTTGTACTGGGAGAAATTGTAATGATGGAAAATATGGAGCCATTGACTGTAGAGTTCTGACTGAATAAGAAAATGAAGTTTTCTTTCTAAGTATACATGAATAAAAGAATATCGACTGTATTCCATGACCACTCCAAGGTTGTCATTGAATAGCGAGTCGTCAGGATTTCCATGATACAATTTTTGCATTGACTGAAATTTAAAATCCCAATAAGAATCATTTCAAAATCGATGAATGCTGCTCGGTCTATTTACGAAAACGGAGTTTTTACATTGAGAAATCCATTTTTGGGGGCTAACAATAGGGACATCTGGAGGAAAGCGAATTTTCCTCAAAATTAAGAATGAAGAATTTGCCAAACCTGAATTCTTTCGTGAATTTATGTCGTTAAAGAGGAAAATGTACTGTTTAATTTCATCTACCCATTCATTGTGCCCCAGGGGCAGCTTTCAGAGTTTCCTTGGGAAATCTATCACAATTTTCTTGACTATCTTTTGTAAATCTTTGCAAACACAAATTCCAGTGCATTTTCCGTAACAAATATCTCCAAAATTTTCCTTACCGGTTTTACTGGCTTCCTTTTCATTCCGGTGTAATAGAACCCAATATCCAGGACAGTTTTTCCATTTGCGTTCCTTGCTGTTTCACGTATCCTTGCCAGTGTAAATGTGTAAAAGCCTCGTGTCTTTCAAGCCTGTCGACTGTACAAAGAAGTGCCCGTTTGTTCCACTTTTTTCTCGATCCACGCTTAATGTTTAAGTTTACTTTCAGAACTGTGTTGTATTATGCCCATAAACAAAATAGAAATGACTTTTTTTTCCTTCCCCGATACTTCTGAATATTTTCAAAAGTTTCTGTGGATTCTAGAAGATTTATAATTATTTCAATTAGTATAAAAATGCTGTTGTAAGATTTCTCTTTACATTTTGTAAAAATTGTTCATATATGTCTTGCATAAAACCGCTCCTGCAAATTTACCAAATATTCATTTTACTACTTTAGCACACAAGAAACAGTAAGCACAGTAACAATGAGATGAATCAAACAATAAGAGGAGAAGTAAATGAAAAAAATACAATACAGTATTTCAATTATAATTCAGATAGATGTAATTACGAACCACAGGTTTATAATAGATACAATTAACAAAACACAAGATGCATAGAATGTTATACTATGAGGAGGAAGACAGCAAAAATTGGATGTTATTTTTCACTGCACATTTCTACTTGGTCTTTCCCTTGGTTTTGTTTTTGTCGACCTTTGTGCCAAAATGAGCAAAGATGTGCAAATTTTCACCATTACTGATTTTTTAAATCCATAGATGAAGTTTTTTGGAAAATTCCTTTTTAGATTTCCTAAGAAGATTATTTGGAGAAAATATTCACCAAATGTCACATAGAGCACACTATGTTCATTTTTTGTGATAGTTAGAGTTAATTAGCAATAATATAGTTACTTACAATTTAAGCTGACACCTGTGACGGAAAAAAGACCGAACAAAAACAGATTTTATTACAGCCTAATCAAACCTGTATTGTTTATATCGGTTTCAATCTATATTGTTTACACCATACAAGTAATTGGTTCAAAAAATGAAAATCGCCAATTCTCCTATACATACTCAGAAAATACCATTAATTTAGAACACAAATTGTCACTTCCTACAAAAGTATTCATTATTTTTGGTAATATTGGTTTTCCACATATTAAATTACTAATTACACTTGATTGTGCATTTTACTTCCCAAATTTATTATAAAATGATTAAATGTAATGAAATATATGAAAAAATGACTTGTGGAAAGAGAATACTGTTGTAATTATATATTGACGAATATTGAAGTTAAATATGTACCATTTACAATTGTGTTTTAAATATAATAGTTATATATTAAAACGTACCTTACCAGAGACAGAAAAGGAATCTTTTGCAAAATATTATTCAGATTCAGTTGTAAGTTGGAAACTATAGTCCTTTATAGCTGAAAACAAAGTCCTTTCTACTCCTGAAGGATTTTTCTAGTTTAATGCACCAAAACTTGACTATACCATAGAAAATGTAATAAGTAATTAGTATTGCTCTCCTCACTAAAGTTAACACCGTACCAAAAACACTAATTCCTAAAACTGGAGTTGAACAAAAGTAATCCAGCAAATAAGACAGTTCCAAACATTTCAATAATATTTTTATGGCATAGTGTATGAAAGAATCAGGTCAAGGGTCAATGCGCCTTCTACCTATCAAATCGTATAATTCCTGTTCTGCAAAATAGAATTCTGATAATATATATTCTTAGACAACTGAAATACTTGACAATCTTTTCATGTTACAGTAATATCAAATATATGCATCCAAATTTCAGAATGCATTTAGGCATTTGACATTATACTAGTTTTCGCAAAATTATACGTGATTCTCTTCATTTACACAACACAAATAATTTCTTTTGGTTGAACAAGAACAAGAAAGTAAGGCAATAGATATTTGACTGCAATCATACAAATTTGAAACTATATATTTAATCAGCGCAGTCTAATAATTCGTGATCTACTACATAAATGACATTTAATTTCGCTTAATGTATTTATTGAAAAGTTTTTTCAGATACATTAAATTAACACAATTTTCTATTAAAATTTATTATTACAACAATGAAAAGTTTCTTATCCGTGTATCCAGAGACGTGGCAAACTCTATTCCACCTTTGTACCGTAGTATCTCGGTGGTAGCTCTTTAGGGTCGATTAACGACAAAACATACTTTCTAGCCTCTTCAGTTTCATCTTCGTTGAAAAATACCATGGATCTTCCAGTGTATGACAAATAAGGCTGTAGATTTATCATCAAATTATGGAATTCTTCATTACCTAAAAAGTATTAAAAATATTATTAATTACTGTAATTAATTAATTGCTAATAGTAGTTATTTGTGAAACAATTTAAAATAAGTTACTGATTTCACTGTCTTACCATTAGTAAAGATAGCATGTTTGTACAAGTTGAGGTAGTACGTTTCTATAACTGACGCCGCGTGGATCAAACCGTTCAGAGCTAAATGTAAACGAACATTTAATTAGGTTTACTTATTTTAACACCTGCATTTTAATATTTTGATATTTTTTAATTTTAACGAAATAATGGGTGCACTCAAATAGTTTACTGTTAAATTCTGTTGAGAGAATTCGTTATAAATATTTACAGAAGTTTTACCATTCGATTCGGCAACTTGTGCCATTGTAAAATTCCTGACATCAAGGTATATGATTGCTTGGTCACACTGAGGGCGTTTGGTAATCAAATTCTTTGTAGCCCGACGTCCTTTCTCGAACAATTGGGTGCTAAGTTTTCGGAATGCATGGATAGCGTCCCGAACAAATTCCTTGCTGAGCATGAATTCGTCAATATGCCAATCCCCAAAGGGCACCAGGGTAACTGTATATTAAAAACCAACTTTATTTACCGATACTGTGGATTTATCAGCAATATTTCAGTTGTTTTTACCTGAGCAACCGTTTCTGCTGTATGCGTCAGTTTGAAAAGGAAACCATTCATATATTTCTTTGTCCGGCTCAGCTTCCCCTAACTCGTCTATTTTATTTGTAGCTCGCCACTGCAGCGCCTAAGATTTAATTCAATAATTTAATTGCATTCCTTTTAATTACAATTAATACAAAAAATTGTAGTCAATATAATATTTGAAAATGTCAAGACCGTACTCTTCGAAGTTGTTTTGCTGCATCGCCTTTGTTCCATTTCTTTACTAAAATGTTAATAAACATAATTAGACAAAGTGAATAAAATCAACTTCTTATTTTAGGTCATTTTCCTATTAATTCTCTGAGATATTTTCCTTTACATCACGACGGCAAATAAATAAAAGGAAATTATAATTCAATTACCTCTGAGTGCTCCCAAAATGTGACTTTTTGAACGCAAATAGTCATCCGTTAGAATTGCACTGTTCTCATTTCTAAACTAAATCACAATATTTTATTATATTTCTGGTTATGCTAACAAAGACCATTGTGGTGGTACTTAATGCTGTGCTTACTTGTTCGACAAGGATTTCTTGTTCAGCAGTGATTGGAGTGTCTTCATCGGTGGTCGTGGTGTTGGCTGTTTTTAATAAATATTTACAATTTATTATTGAAATATTATAATATTTAATTAAATTAAAATTTATTTAAAATTTATTTAAATATTTAATTACTGATTATAATATTTATTTATTATGCTGAATAATATTTTTATTTATTATGCTGAATAATATTTTTATTTATTATGCTGAATATTATTTTTATTTAAATTTTACTGTATTCTCCGAGTGATGCGGCATCAATAATGTGATGCCCGAGAAGTGCAAAAAGAAAAAACGAAGTTGTGACTAAATTCATTTTCAGATTTAATTTTCACCAAGTTTTGATTGTCTTTGCTAAACAGAGGTGCTCACTTTAGTTGCTATACTTAGGAAACACTGAAGCAATACTGAGTCAACTTTTTAAACCTTGACTACATACGGTTGGACAATGTATAAAAGTAGATCCTTCTCATAAGACATGAACTTGTGTATTCTGCAGTTCCGCTTACAAATGAAACTGGCCAACCTTGGTTTACAAAGATTCCCAAAGGTCACGAATACTGCGCAACGTGAATGAACTTGAACTTCAAACTTGTATATTTACATATAAATGCGAAGAAGAGGAGGAATGCAATGGCAAAGATTATTGCATTCAATTTAGTTCTAGCATTCTTTAAAAATCATACAAGATATTGCCAACGTATAGGGTTACAATAACTTGCTTCTCGAAGCAAGTATTATTAGTGTTATCTTACCATCACATAAACAAGCTATTGCTCCTAGCCATCTACAAAGATTATTGGCTTCTGGGGACGGGGACACATTTCTGCAAAGGAGAACTACTTATGTGCTAATGGACAAAAGATTTATATTCTCAATCTTTGTACGTCGTAGTTGAATCTAACATCATATGGGGTGTTGCAAAACTCCGTTACTATATGCAAGTTCACACCTTTCTCATGGACAAGGTTTTTAACCTGAAGAAACCAAAACTTATGAAAGAGTTTTCACATAAACGAAAGATGGGCAATTTTTCACCTTTATGGATTTTTTTAATTCACAGAGAGACTTTTCTGGAAAATTCCTTTTTATTTTATGGATTATTTGTATTATTTGGAGAAAATATCCATTAAATGTCACAAAGAGCGCACTTGGTTCATTTTTCTGACGCATTAGGTCCCATCTAATGTGATCGTGACCATTTAATTTAATTTTGAAATAAAAATACGAATAAAAAAACCGAATTACATGTCTAAGCTTGCATTTATTTCAAAAATATTAATGAATATTGTAATAAAAGATTTCTTTTGCGATTAGATGATGGCTGAAGACTTAAGAAGCAATTATTCCATACTTTCCAATTATTTCTGTTCTCAACTTCAAATAGAGCTGATTAGGTATCCTCATCCTCTGCAATATGATAATTAAGTTTTATCAAGTGGTTTATCGGTATTCAACTATCACCATCTTTTAAATAGTAACAAATTACGAATTAATTGACCAGAGCATATTTTAATTACATCTACAAGCAATTTTAATACAATGAACTGTAAAATAAACATCTTAACCCTTCAAAGACGGAGTTTAAATTTTGATCCCACAGTGTTATCCTTTTCAGGGGACCTTACTAGGGTGTCTAAGTGCGCGTATAGAGAATTTCAGAAATTTCATGTCAAAGGTCAAGAAGATATAGACTGGCACCATATGGTGCCCATAGGCTCACATGGTAGCAAAATTATCATTTTATAAAATGCATAGATAAATTATTACTGACTCAGTATAATGTGTTACAATGTGTGAAAACACTGAAAACATCAACGCACAATACAACGTTACATTTCTTCCATTCCGTTCTGCCATACGATTTGCAATTATCTCCAGCACATCTTCCGGTTACTTTTCCAACAGAGAGATCAGACCTATCATAACTAATTTTATCCGAAACTGCACTTTTACTAACACTTTCTTTGGACTTCTTTGTAGTAGTAGTCATGTAGTAGTCAGATCCTCCTTTTTCTTCTTCAGCAAATACACTTAAATAGTGACTTACTATTGCTCTCCTAAACTCCAGTTGGCTCAACTTACCAGAAGCACGTCGCTGGAGGATCCAAGCATTCTGTACCATTGCATCCAAGTTTCAAATAAAAATGCTCCACCACCATTTCTTGCCACGAATTCCTATTCGGTAACGCCCAATATTTTGATCCATCTGATCAGTTCCGCCCAAAAAATTATTACAGCAAGCAATGATATTAGGGCGAGGAACTTGAACTTTTGGTTTCTTTTCTTGAGAGTATCTCGTCACCATTTTTATAGGATGTACACTATGGCAAGTTGAGGCAGCGTTTAAAACAGCGTTATCTTTCCATTTCACAATGACCACATTGGTAGGTACATTAACGTGCTAATTGAAATCTCCGCGATTCGATTTACTTTCATCGAAATCATCAAGATAGTCCTTTGGGATCCGATTTCTACGTAATAGTCCTGTGCATCCTTATCCCATTTCTTGCAATTTTATCAAAAGGTTCATTCCAGCGAACAGATTATCCAAATAAAATTCTTTGTTGAACTTTTTCTTGTTCCTGCTTTTACTGATTTCGAAGAACGGGCTTTGACTGCAATAACTTTTGAAGAATGGGTTGGAGGTTCGTCGTCGTCATTATGTTCATTAGAATTGTGTTGGGGTAATATATCATCTTCTTCAGCACTAGTTTCGTCTTCGTTGGCAGCATAAATTATTTCTCCAGGTGCTAGTAGCTGGTGGCCTGATAAATTGTCAAGCAATCCACCATTGTCTTCTTCCGCAGAATCTTCATCAGAGAGAGCTGATGGGTCCGGGGGTTCAATGCAGATACCACAGATCCCTGGAATGCTTTCTTCGTAGGTGTCAAGAAGATCCAAAATTTTGCTGACAATCAGCGCCCTGAAAAACTATATGCTAATGTAAAAGCCTACGGGCACCATATGGTGCCTAAAACGCTGGAAGCGTTTATTGTTTAAATTGAAAGCGCAGTCAGTGTGTACTTTGCTCCTTAAAACTGTTAAATAAGTCTGTAATACAAATCTAAAACTATAACTGATAAATGTTTTTTGTAAGTGTTAAAAATATTATTTTCAAATTTTACCTTTTTCGGGCAGCCATTTTTTTTCTAAAAAATTGAATAACTTTTTTATTTATAATCCAATTTGAATGGAATAACTTTTATTTTATGTTCAAAGAAGCCGGGTTCCTTAAACAGTAGCGCTATGCATTTCATTAGCAAGGATTTCGAGGATATAAAATGTACATTGCCGGGCACCATATGGTTCCCTAGTCTCTGAAGGAAACAGGCAGAATGCGTGGGGCTGGAAGTCCATCCTAATATCTAAACCAAACAATTTTACTTACGAAATTGTATAATAATCACAGCGTAGGTGACAATTAGTGACAACATCTAGAAATACAAAAAATTGGATAATATTAAAATATATTTTACCAGGATTAAAAAAATTATCTTAAATTATGATTAGGCATTTCAGGCCAGTACATTGGCCATATTTTTAAATGTTCGGATTTTCGTGTCCTAAAAGCTATTAAAAAATAATGAAGAAAAACTGACATTGCCAACCAGACCGTAGGTGATAATGAATGAACTTCCTCGGCTAAATCCGATTTGTTTTGCATACACTTCCTGAACAAGAAGTGCATCTCTTCCGGATAAGTTGTCTTCTAAACGAGATTCGTATATTTTTCGATATTTCTTGCAAAATGTTTCAGTCTGTTGAAATGAAACATTAGTTATAGTATTTCAAAAAATAGTAGCATAATTGGTACCTCAAATATAATTGCTAGTTAAAAATTAATCACCAAGCTTTGAAACTCAGCCGCTGTAATTAAATTGGTAATGTAGACGACACCATAAACTAGCATTACAGCACTTTTTGGTCGGATCTTCCTCGTGATATCGTAAATACCGTATGCATAGTATGGACCTGTGCAAAAGACTAGAGCAAAATTTGCCCACCCAAAAACTTTATTCATTGTGTCAACCAAGGTACAGATTTGCGAAAACGCTTGCATCACCTACAACGAAATAAAAAATTATTGATTCCCAAATGTGCTCAAATTATCATTACTAAATTAATTTACAATTACCAACACCTAGATTTGCAACAAAATCAAATCTAACAATTATACATTAAATAAAAGGTCTTTAAGGTTTTGTGGACTTGCGAAAACAAGAAAGCTATTTATTTCCCACATTGCATTGAGATATGAATATTGAATATTCTATGGTTGGGACATAAAGTTTTACAGAACTGAATTAAAACTACGAAATAAAATTATTCATATAAAGAAATACTTCTCTTTTGGGCAAGGGAAAACCGATTGCTTCCTCTTCCATTTTTTGAATGAGAGATGACAGCATAAATCGTGAAGACAGCGAGCAGCTAACCAACAACAGAATTCCCAAATGATCCACTGCACAAATAAAGAAGTACGGAATAGTGTTAAGTGCTGTTTGCAACTCCCCAGGTAAAATGTTGAATTTCACAGGCGAGTTCTGAAAATAAAGTTTGCAGTTTATTTTAAATTTTGAAATGAGAAAATTTGCATTAATTTTAAGAACATTTTTTCAAGACAGGTAGACCGTACGCTAACCATTACTTACTCGAAATGTTTCTAGGGCCTCTTCCACAATAGTTTTATAGATATCCTTGGGATGTCGCCATACGTTGAAATCAAGAATTTGCGCCATATCGTACACTGGCCATATGATAACAGCTACACAAAAAGTAATGGCCAATGTTTTCATCTAAAAGTTCATTTATAATTATATAAACATTCACATTGATAAAATTTATTTTTCAATCTGCATAAAAATAAATATTAGGGACTAATAGAGTTCAACATCGACTGTTTGTCTATCTGTCTGTCCGTCCGTTTGTCTGTCTTTCCGTCATTCAGTCATTCCTGGTAAAGGTTTAAAACACATTTAGCTAATTGTAAAGGGACTTACATATCGTTTACTGGGAAGCGGAACTTCCAATTGATTTAATAATCCGCAGGTTTGTTGCAATTCGTTCAGCATGAATTCCAATTCATTTCTTTTTGTCCACAGTGTAATAGCAATTACAATGGCGCAAATTGTGAATGATGTCGTAACAAGTAAATTGATAACCCAAAACTTAGCATCTGATACAACTGATCGGAAAATAGCATGCCAAATCAGAATTGCACTGAAGAATTGTAGAAGTAAAACTACTGCCCTCTAAGATTGCAAAAATAAAGAAATCCAGTTAAACCATTTTAGTGGATGTACAGAGGATGACAAAATCTTTGCTATGATACGAAATGATAAATTAAAGGTTTTTACTCTTTTCTTGCAGTAATGGAAGAAAATCTGAAAAATCAAACCTGTTTAACAGATGCAAATTCACATTTGCAGATCTTCGTGATTGAATCGAATCTGACGTCAATTGGACTTAAGCACAAATTATGACCAAATAAAAGCAAGTATCGGAAAATCAGCATTGGAGAGTGGAAATCTGCCACGGCAATTTTCGCCATTTTTAAAATTGAGAATTTTTTCCTGATTAAAAGACGTTCTCTTCGTCTTTCTTTTTGGATTATAAATATTGTTTTATTACTGCGATAACTGTATGTAGTGCTAAATTTAATTACTTTAATGTACATGTAAAACAGCTAGTCTTTGTACGTACTTTTAATGAAAGACAAATTTAATTGTATTGTAAGGTTAAGCTTTCCGACAAATTCACTAAAATTGCATTGCAATTTAATTTGGACATTGGCGAACTTAATTTGATAATGGAAAATGCATAACTGAACTAATACTAAAATGCAAATTCTCAAAATGACCTAGATTTGCTTCAATAAAATATGCCTTTATTATTAATATTTTAATGCATTAGGTGTGTTTGTCAATGGAAAAGAACAGGTTAGTATTCGATTATTCCAGAGTAGAGTAGATAGAAAAAATATGCTAGCAGTAAACTATCCATTAGACCTAAAGTAAACAGAAGATGCCCATCCTCAATAGCAAATAAGTATTGATGAATGATTTGGTAGAATTAAATCCTGCAATGTGTAGAACACTGCAACTTTGCACTTTACTGAACGAAATTATGGGGAAATGTTTTGCCAACTTGTTTTGACATTGGACTAAAAATAAAATAAACAGTAGTGTTTTAGGAACTTCATAAAAGATCTTTGTAATTTATTATCTTTTGCAATTACGCTGAAATTGGTTTAGCACCTTTCAAAAGACGAGAGGCGATGCGTTTATGGTTGCGAAGTGGAAAAAACCAGTTTTTACTGCCTATTGCATGTTGCAGTATACTTCCCATCATAAACATGTAAATACTATTTCACGTTGCTTTTATTTTCGTTTAGTAACTATTAGAAATATCAAATAATGTGTAGAGAGATGCCAAAGTAAAGATGGCACCGTAAATCTTTAAACTGCACAGTTTGCACTAGAAACTTGAATAATAATAACAGCGTAGGTCACAATTAGTGACAATATCTAGGAATTAAAAAAATTAAAAAAAACATTACTTAAAATTTTCATCGAATTCGCGCGAATACTACACATTCTAATGCCATCCCTATATATGACAATATAACTTTTAATGATATTATCATGCTCTAAGAAATCAGTTAAGAATCAATTAATAATATAGAACAGACATACATTGCCAAGCAGGCCGTATGTAATAACGAATGAACTTTCTCAGCCAAATCCAATTTGGTTTGAATACACTTCCTGAATAATGAGTGCATCGTTCTCAGACAAAGTCTCCCCCAGATGAGATTCGCAAGATTTACGATATTTCTTGCAAAATGTTACAGTCTAAAATTTGGAATAGAAAACTCGTTATTGAATTTCGTGAGTTAAATTAATTAATGAGGAATATGTAAATTCAGTTGGAAGAGATTTACCAGACTTTGGAACTCAGCTGCAAGCAATAAATTGAGAAAATACACTAAGCCGTAAACTAAAGTCGAGGTAATATTCTGTATGGTGTGAACACGGAAAAGTGAAACAAAGTACGCGTAGAATGGACCTGTGCAAAATACAATGGCAAAATTTGTCCAGCCAAATACTTTGTTGACGGCGTCCACCAAAGAACAAATTTGCGAAAACGCTAGCATCACCTTTAAAAAAGGAATTACTTGTTGCATTTCGGAAAACTTCTTAAACAATAAGATTTTTTATTCATCGAGCCACCAAATGTCTATTTTGCTTTCAACAACGGATTATTTTCCTAATTTCTATTTAGTATCAGTAAAGAAAAAGTAAATACAAGTTAAAGCATTGATTTAAGTTTAAAAAAATGATTTCAAAATACTCAAACTAATTAATTAATTTTCTAATCTTTCATAGCTACTTATAGGTAATCTCAGCTATTATTACAGCGAAACTAAATCCAGTGGTTGAAGAATTAATAATTCAATACTTTTCGGTGTCCCGATTAAATTTAAGCCATAAAAAATTTAAACTTTTCAAAACTTTACTTCTCTTTTGCATAAAGAAATAGAAATGCCTCCATTCTCAATTCTTTTAATGAGAGACGTAAGTAAGACTAGCATTGACAAAGAACAGCCTATTAAAGACAGAGTCCCCAAATGATCCACCAGATTCAAATACAAGTACGTAATAACGTAAAATAGGGCTTGAAATTCTTCAGACAATATTTTGTCGATTTTCATTGGGCAGTCCTAAAATAAAGCAATATTTACGGTCTAACAAAAGCTTTTAGAAAATTTTAGAAATATCAAAGTGATCTTTGAATTTTTTAAAAATTTCTTTAAATTACTTTGAATGTTTTCTTGGCCGCCATCACAATAGCTTTTATAATGTTCCCAGGATGTTGCCAGATTTGGTAATCAAAGATTTCGGCCAAATCGTACAGTGACCATATAAGAAGTGCTCCACAAAACGCAATTGCTAATAACTTCATCTAAAATTCATTGAGAATTTTAACAATAATTTAGTAGTATTGAAAAGCGATAAAATATTTGAAATATGGATAAATGGCAATAAAAATTCTCACAAAGCGGCTTTTAGGAAACTGAACTTCCAGCTGGCTTAATAATGTACAAGTTTGTTGAAATTCGTTCATCATGAGTTCCATTTGACTTCTTTTGATCCAAAATGTTGTTACGATTACAGTAATACAAAGAAAGTAGGAAGTCATAACTAGAAAGTTGACATACCACACTGGGTTGTACGACTTCATTGCTTGTAAAATACCATGAGCCATCTGAATTCCACTGAGAAGTTGTATTAAGAACACTACTACCCTCTAACGGAATTAATTAACCAAACACAAATTAAGCCGTTGTTTAATTTATAAGTTTTGTGTTTTGTTAGAACTAACAAAAACAACTTGAATAATCACACCTGTATAATAGAAACGAATTTGCAGTTCCAAGTCTTCGTAACTGAATCAAAACGAACTTTAATTGGAATTATACAAATACTATGGCTAAGTTTGAATAAGTACAGTAAAATCAGAGATGGAGAATAGAATTTCTCTTCGGCAATTTTGGGCATCTTAGTGCTACTATGTTGATTTATTCGTAAAACGCGTCTTGTTCACTGTTTTTGGGAAAAAATCGTATTCTCAATTATTATAATTGATCCATATGACTGAATACGTAGTGTCTGCAAAGTATAACAATAATGACTTTTACGTTTTCACGTTTTTATGTTTTTAGGCTAAAGTTTTACAGCAGATTTCTTAAGTTATTTTACTAAAATCGTATGTCAACACGTTATGAAATGAATATTATGGAAAATAAGCAAACGAAAGGGTAAAATATAAATATATTTAATTATACCTAAGAGAAAAAGCCTTACCAGGCTATGGAAAGGAATATGAAAAGTGATTGTTTATGCAGTAGTAATGAAACCGGATTATTTTCATATGCTGATTGTTATTCATCAAATATGCAACCTAGGAGTAAAATAAATTATCTCTAAAGTGAACAGCAAGGTGCCGAACCTCTTTAGTACATAAATAGTAATGGAAGAAAGTAATTCACAAAAATTAAGTGGATAGTTAGCAAGTTTAGAGTATGCAATTCTGTTCATCCCGTTGCATTGCAGGACGAATCCCTTTTCAGTAGACCAAGGTTGCATATAAATGGAATAGTATTTTGGTATAGTTTTATTGTGCAATTTTCTATACATGACACAACTATTGATTTACCTTCCTATAGACATTGCACTACCATTATTGATTTATCCATGGAGCAGGAGACAAAGCAAGCAAGACAAAGCAAGCAAGACAAAGTATTTAAGACAAAAAGTAAAAGTAAAACGTAGAATGGCGAATAGCGTAATAAAAGCAGACATCTAGGTAGGAATTTTGGTAAATGTCAAATAAATATTAAACGGATAAAGTAAATGTTCATTTACTTGGCATCGACTTTGGATTTCGGAAAGCGGACTTCCGCCCGTGCACAGTTTATAAGAAAATAAGCTAAAAGTTAATATTTTAAGTCTTATAATGTTTAGTTGCCCATGGCCACCCTGTTTTGCTTACTTCGCCTATCAGTAGTTCTTGGGAATGTTAATTTTGCTTTCTGTTTCGTTGTACCAGGTATCACAACAAGGAAGAGTATATGAGTATAAAGTCGGCGTGCCATAAATGTATTGTTGAATAATATTCGTCAACAAAGTATTCAAGTCTTCCGAAATTGAAACATTTGTTTCGCAGCGGAAGCCACTTTATGTTATCGGATTGTCTGTTTGACTTAAAGTTATTGAGTGTGCGTGTAATTCAAGAACGATTTGTGAAACTTAGCTCTCTGATGCTTTAAAAAATAAAAGAAGGCATGTAATTTGTCGTCTATACATTTTCAAATAAATTGTGACTTCGATTTTTCGTAATTTATAAATATTGTTCGCTAAATAAATAAATAATAATTATAAGAGGTTTGTCTTGTCTCTTAGGATTTTCTAAAACTTGTGAATGTGAAATGCTCAACATAACACCTTTGAGGAGCTAAAATAAACACAATAATAATGGCGAAACGAAATTTTAGTTGAAACTTTCAGTGTGCCTTCTTTAAATTAAATGTAAGCTTCTTTTTAAAAATAGGTAATCTCTGACCTATGACCTCAGAGCAAAAAGATATCTTGAAAATTAAATACAAACACATAAAACAGTTCTTGTGACTGTTGTTTCACTTTCGCTACTTTTTTATTTGCGTTTTGAAACGATTTATTCATATCAACAAATGAATATTCGTACATGTAAGAGGCGTGTACATTCTTCAGTCTTTAAAAGTGAATTTCGACGAAAGCAATCATTTAAGGATCCTCGGTATTACTTAATGCAAAAGCAAACAGCTAACAAAACATGGCATGGGTCTATTAAATTGATTAGCTGCATTACTTTTGATATTGACCGTCATTCCATTTTTGTTCAATGTTCAGATATATGGAAGCTGCTGCATACAAGTTCAGTACAAAAAATGGTTTTGTTTTTCATATTAAAGTGCTACATAAAAACTTAGTCTGTTCGAAATATTATAAAATTTCGGTTAGTTTTATTATATCAACACGTAATATCATATATTTAGTAATTTTCCTTGTTTTCGTTGAGAAGCAAAGCACAAATAAATTTTTGCTAGCTCAATATATTCAAATTCCAGTTATTAATCAAACAAAATGAAGAAATCCTCAGAACTAAAATTTTACAATATTTACATAGCCACATTTAAGCGATTTTTGAATGTAAGTACTTTCCTAAAACTGACACCCTTCTTTTGGAATGAGAAAACGCAAACATTTGGCCATATAAAACTTGGAGGTGACTATATCATATGGATGTTCACTTCCATTGCAACTCTTGTTTATTTTATCTATGGGAGCTGCAGACTGTTAACACGACTTCTTTCCCCAGATCCGAATTTCCAAACATTCAAAGTTGTTGTGTACATTCAATACGTCGTTGTTCTATTTATCGCAGATTACTGACGGTGTGATATTTTTACGAGGACATGAAAGTGTCTACGCCATGTTCAAATGTCAACAGTTTGCTCGAAAATTTGCAAGTAAGTACCAAAACTACTTTTACTTACATACTGCTAGAAATATTTACTACTTGTTCAATTACTAAGCCTATTTTTAAAAGTTTGAATCTATAATAAGTAAAATAATGAAAATAGTATTTGTGTAGCTTAAGATAATTTAACCAAGAAAAACAAGTGGAATGTAAATTGACTTTTAAAGAATATTCAAGGAGAATCTATGATTTTTAACTACTTAATTTATAAAAATTGATTTTGCAATTTTAGTTTAGTTTAAATTTAGTTTTATCATAATGGATCGGTTTAATTTAAAGTTAAATGTGAGATTAGGGGATAAAATACAAAAAATTATGTATTTTTATGTCATTACAGACTCGACATTCAAAAGGGAAATATCCAATCAGGATCAATTAAGAGGAGCAAAACTGTTCAAGAAATGGACAGATATTTCTGAAGGAGCCATGGTCATAACAATATTTTCTGTAGCCATTCAAGTATTTGGCCAGAGCGACTTTGATCCTTTGTTCAGATTTTTGAAGGAAACTTTTCCACAAGATGTGAATGAATGCATCCCTTTGCAAATCATGTTTTTTTCTGTCAACCTTTACGGCCTTGCGCATGTATGTTGCAATATCTACCAAAGTTTCGGCGCCATTTTCATCTACTGTATTCAGGCAAACATTTATCTCAAAGCGATTCGTGGAAGAAACAAAACCAGAATTCAAATGTGCAAAGCTATTCATGCCTACCACTCAATGCTATTGTTGAACCAGAGATTTAACGGCCTTATTTCAACAAACATTGGTGGTGTCATGATAGCTGGTAGCATTATGCAAATGTTGTACACATTCAGTACTGTTACATTCTACGGAATTATTCCAATGTCTGCCTACGTTTACATGCCTGTTGTAGCTTTTCTATCATTTGCTATCCAAAAACCATTTTTTCGTAATCTTGGAGGAGTAGCGGAGCAATCTCGTCTTTTTCAAGCTCACTGGAAGAGAATCTGTAATCGACAAATGAGGAAACCATTGCTAACATGCAAGGTTTTCGGTCCGCAATTTTCGATTATGTTCATCATTAAAGGATCAACGGTTGTCACATTCTGGCAACTTACAGTCAATAATGCAATATCTTTAATTTTATCTGCCAAAGTGAGGGTGTAAGTTTTCGTGTATCACAACTGTGAAACTTTCTGTTTTGTTAGCTATACAATTTATAATAGCACTTAAAACGTTATAACATAAGAATATCCCTAAATCGACACAGATGAATTTATACAATATGCACTCGTATAAAATGGTTTAAAATAGACATTAAGTAAAAATAAAATAAACATATCGTATTAAAAAGTATACGCATATACTATGCCTAAGAATAAAATTTTTAGAGATTAAGAATTTTTGACATCTCAGTGTTACTGTGTTGATTTCCTCGTAAAACGCGTCTTCTTCACTGTTTTTGGGAAATAAAATTGTTCTCAATTTTTATGCTTAACCATATTTATTTATTTATTAATCAACGGTTTTATCACAAGGAGGTTATATCACCGTCGATGCAATGTGGTCAATTCAATTAGCCCATTCATAATTCCAATTTCTACTTAATTTGAAGTAATTTGATTTGCAATCATTATTATCATATCATAATGAAAATTATCAGATCAAAACAAAGAATTACTTTAAAGATAGCAAATATACAATAAATGTATTAGTTACAAGTTTTGTCTTAGCTAATTAAGCTAAATAAGTAATGTCTTTTGTAATACAGGGTGCGCCAAAAGAACATGAAACGATGTCTTGGGCTATAACTCTTAAACCTGAGAACCTACAGAAATGTGGTAACCATCATTCGAAAGAGGACAAAATTTCAATCGAAATTGATACCAATAGTACTTAATTTAATAATCTTTTTAAAACTTTAGAAGGGCGTGAAAATTCTGCAAAATTGCGTGTTTTCGCGTGTAAACTATAGGGATATTTAAAAGACATGCCTTCCACCAGTCTGCTCACATTTTTCGAATATTTTGGCAACCAAGTGGCATGCAGAGGTTATCATATCTGAATTAATTTCATTAATAACGTTGACATCTTTACTTTTTAGACCCCTTTCCGGCTTTCCATTATGCATGGGGATTATGCGTAGCCCAAATTATCTGATTGCTACTATTCACAGTACCATTCAGATTGAAAGAGCATTCATCGGACAACACTAAAGATTTAGTAAAATTTTCGTCAGCTCCCGAAAAACATTGTAATTTCTTGCAAAATCTTATTATCTTAGCGCAGCCTCCAGATTACAACTCTTGCAGTTAAGTTGGTCTGTAAGGGTTCATTTTTGTTACTCTTTGAATCGTTCCAAGACTCAAATTGAGTTTTAAGTGAACCTCACTAATGTGCAACTTACGATCTTTTATGAAATGACTGACATATTCTTTTCAAGTTAGCTTCTGTTATTGCCGAGCGCGGGTGACCCGATTTGGGTCTGCTATGAGCCACAGTTCAGTATTGTGAGCACTTTTAAGAGTAGTGATTAAAGTGTTTTGATGGGAGACGATGTTCCTTGTTATCTTTTCCTAAATCTATGACGAACTATTTTAGTACTACTAGATTTAGCATATTATCCTATCAGAAATGTCCTTCCGATAATAAAAAGGTGCGATACGAACTTCTAAAGCTTTTTTCCATAATTTACATGGAAAATGCTGATACCATTTGACCCTACATAATTCCTTAAAAATACAAGTGTTTTGGGGAAGCATAATATCAATTTTGGTTGAAATTTTGTTCTCTTTCGAATGATGGTCACCACAGTTCTGTAAGTTTTCAGGTTTAGGACTTACAGCCCCCGACATCGTTTCATGTTCATTTGGCGCACACGGTATACAAGAAAAAGCAATAATGATTTTACGTTTTCATGTTCTACAGACGAGCTCTAAGTAATTTTCCATAATATTCGTTAAAATTGCATTTCGGTTTATTATGAAGTGGAAAATAAATGCCCAATGTGTAAAATTTCAAAATAATTAATTACATCTAGGAGAATATAAGCATACTACATTTATTTACTGGGCTATTTAAAAAGTTGTGGAAAGGAGATAAAAATTCACATTTCAGTAGACCACGGGTTGCATGCAGATGGAATAATATTTTATTATAGTTATATTGTACAATTTTCTATGTATCATACAATTATTGATTTACCTTAGCTTTCTATATATATTCGACATTATTGATTTACTCATGAAGCCAGAGTCAAAGCAAAAATAGTATTTAAGGCAAAGATTAAAGTAAAAGGTAGAATGGCAAATGCGTAATGTAGGCAGACATCTAGCATTGACATTGGAAAATGTCAAATAAATATTAAACAGGTGAAGTAAATGTTTATTTACCTTGGCATCGACTTTGGACTTCGGAAAGCGGATTTGTTCACGTTCCCTATTTACAGGTAACTCTATAAGCTAAAAGTTAATATTATAATAAGTCTTGCTTCGTAGCCCATGGCCGTCCTGCATTGCTTACTTCCTTTTTCAGTACTTAGGAAATATTAATGTTGCTTTCCATTTCGGTATCACAACAACAAGGCAGAGCATGAAGTCAGCGTGCCTGTAAATGATTTTTTGATTCTGCATACCGTAAATGCTTTAATCGCCGTAAATTGCATAAAGACTTGGAAAATTGTCTGTAATTTTGTTGGCCGTAGGCTATTTAGGGCATATTAAAGTTAATTTCACTCACGTAAAATTGCAAGTTAAATCCTCTAAGCAATATTCAGAGCTCATCGTATGCTTTTACAGCATTTTTGCATAATGAATATTAATGTCGCTGAAGAACAACATTTTATTGACCGCAGTCGAGCAATTGTTTGGAAAGAAGTTCGAGATGCGGCAGAAATGTCTAAAAGCCAAAGTTCAATATCTGAACGATTGGCGAGAGAACAGATCACGAAGGGGAGTTTAAAGAACTTCGAAGAAACCCTACGATAATTGCAAAAGAAATGCTGAACCATGGGCCGTAAGAAGTACTGAGCACAGAACCAAAGGATAGTATTCTATTGCTTATGCTGTAGTCAAGTCATGAACCTGAATTATTTTCAAATATTATTGTTATTACATCAAATACTCAAGCTAAGAGTGAAATAAATTATCTCTAAAGTAAACAACAAAGTGCGGAACCTCGTTAGTACATAAATAGTAATGGAAGAAAGTAATTTACTTAAATTAAAGTGGATAGTTAACAAGTTTAGATTATGCAATTCTGTTCACCCCGTTGCATTGCAGAACAGGACGAATATCATGAATCCTTTTTCAGTAGACCAAGGTTGCATGTAGATGAAATAATATTTTATTATAGTTTTATTGCACAATTTTCTATACATCACACAACTATTGATTTACCTTCCTATAGACATAGCACCATTATTGATTTTTATGATTTATCCATGAAGCAGGAGACAAACAAGAATAGTATTTAAGAGACAAAAAGATAAAATAAAACGTAGAATGCCAAATAACGTAATAATATAAGCAGATATCTAGGATTTTTGGTAAATGTCAAAAAAATAAGCCAAAATTTATTATCCTAAGTCTTCATGGCCCGCTTTAAGGATGGGCAATTCCGGCTTTTGCCCGGGCCTCATAAAATTTTAGGGGCCTCAAAATTACAAACATTCGTGAAATTCAAAAACTGATGTATAAATCAAGGAAAATTAAGGACAATTTTCTAAAATTGAAAAAAATTTTGCGCTTCGCGCATTTATTATTAACATTTTATGTATTTTATTGGTGAAATCAAAAACTGATGTTCAGAATCAAGGGAAATGAAGAACATTTTGTTCAAATTGGCAACAAATTTGCGCTTCGCGCAAATAATATTCACATTTTTTGTATATTTTTACTGAAATCCAAAAAACTGATGCTCAAAATTAAGAAAACTAAGGACATTTTGTTGAAATTGCAAAAAATTTTGCGCCTCGCGCAAATAGCATCAACATTTTTTCTATATTTTACGCCATTCTGCCGGGGGCCTCAGATTTCTTAGGCGGGCGCTGTAAAGTCTTATAATGTTTAGTAGTCCATGGCCGTCTTGTTTTGCTTACTTCGTCTATCAATACTTATAATAATATCATTATACTATCAGGAAATATGAAATTTTGCTTTTTATTGATGTCACACATATTATTAGTCGGCTTGCCGTAAATGATTTTTTGGTCTAGCATTGCGCAAATGCCATAAATTACTTAGACATGCCTCATTAACTGCACACTCTACATTCTTCAACAAGGCAGCAAGTGTTAATTATTAGGAGGCCTTTTATTATGACTTTCTACTATTTTAAATAAAGAACGTAAAATATAAGCTAGCACTGTAAAAGTTTCAGTCAAATAAAATTGCAAGTTTAACCCTGTTATCATTTTTCGGTGCTCATCATTCGTTGTTAAAGCATTTCCTCCGTAATGTCGCTTTGTAGTACACCGTTATTGCTTCTATACTCTATTTGAGATTGATGATAACAGTATTGGAAAGTTGAATGATATTTATTATTTTGTCTCTATCTCATTTCGCTTAAGAGCCTGGATAATTGATGAGTAACATTAATATGAAAATAAGTATTGCCAAACCATTAAGTTATTATATTATGTTTAAGCTCAGTATTTAGTCATTGTTTCTAAAAGTACATAAAAAATTATCTTCTATTTAATTTAAGTTATCAAAAATGTTTTTTCGATTCAATCGGGCTTTGTGTGTATTGACGATTGTCAGAGGAAGCACAATAAAGTATTTGCTACTACTACTACTAGTACAACGTTTATTACTCGCATTCTTTCAATAGGTTGAAAAGAAGTTTTGGATTTGGCAGAAGCGTTCATAAGACTATTCAATATCTGTACAATTAGCGATCGTTCAGGACTGAACGGGAATGAGATCACGAAGAGCAAAAATTACGACAGTTGCAAAAGGGATGTGGAAGCGTTGGCCGTAAAAAAGTGCTGAGGCCGGAACCAAAGTAATTTCTTTCGCAATCCACAAACAAAGGGAAAAAAGCTGCAAAGCATTATCGAAATTAAGGAAATATGTTTGTTTGGCACTTGTGAATAATTTATTGCTTTGAAGGATGAAATACATGTACTGCTGAATAACACAAACAATAACACAAGACTTCGTGAAATAGAAACATCTCTTTCGCAGCAGAAAGTACTTTATGTTATTGGATTGTGTGTTACTTTGGTAGTAAGTGTGCGTGCACCTAAAGAACAAAATGAAATTCTAGTTGAAACTTTCAGTATGGCTTCTTGAGACTAAATGCAAGGTTCTTTTCAAAAATGGGTCATACAGTAATATATCATAGTGAAAGAATTGAGAAGCTCACAGTTAGACCAGGGCACTGCGAGACACTTCATGTTTGACTTTCCTTTCAAGTATTGAAGCCAATAATACAATGCTGTTTCAAAGTATAAGATAGACTATACGGTGGAGAACAACTTGAATAGATTCGGAGGGCCATATTCATAGTACCTCAAAAATTAACTAAAAGAACATTGAACATTTTTTGTGACTAGTGTCTTATTTTCGCTACTTTTTAATGTTTTTTAAAACTATTTATTGTCATAAACAAATAAACATTCGTACATGTAATAGGTGTGTACATTCTTCAGGCTTTAAACATGAATTTCAACGAAAACAATCAGTTAAAGTACTTCGGTCTTACTAAATGTATATTTATTGTAAAATAAAAATTACGACTTAGTATAGATCTGTTAAGTCAAGTCAACAAGTTCCTCTGCTATTGATTATTTACTGCCATTCAAACTTTGTTCTTTGTTCAGAGATATTGAAACTAGTGCCTACAGGTTCAGTACAAATAATTGTTCTGCTTTTCATATTAAAGTAATAGTGTAAAATTTTCAAACTGTTTTATTAACCCAAAACAGAATATCATATTTTGTATTTTTCTTTGTTGTTAAGAAACACAAAGTAAGTTTAATGTAGGAAAAATTCAACGTCCGGTTAGTACAAAATGAAGAACAAAAAGAAGAAAATCTCAGAAGAGACATTTGCCGAGATTTACATTGCCTCTTGTAGGCAAACTTTGAAGGTAATGAGTTTCTTAAAACTGACCCCTTTCTTCTGGAATGAGAAAACGCAAGCATTTGGCCATATCAAGCTGCGAATTGACTATATCTTATGGATCTTTACTTCCATTGCAACTCTTGTGTATTTTATCTATGGAAGTTGCAGACTGTTAAAACAACTTCTTTCCCCAGATCCGAGTTTCCAAACGTACAAAGTTGTTGTGTACATTCAATACGTCGTTGTTCTACTAATCGCAGTCATTGGTGACGGCGTCATATTTTTACGAGGACATGAAAGTGTTTCCGTAATGTTCAAATGCCAACAGTTTGCTCGAAAATTTGCAAGTAAGTACTAAACTACAATTACTAGCCATATTTTTAATACAGTTGTGACGGCAATCGGGCAAGGAAAACATGTGAAATATAAATACATTTAAAGATATATTTTGGGCTTCACTTTATTATTTTCATAGAGCTTCTTGTCCTCTTCACAAAATTTATATTTGCCGACTACACTAACCCCTTAAATATAAACAGTTTCCAAAATACTGCATATATTTTGTCTGGGCAGGAAAATGAATAGCTACGTATAGTGTTTTATAATTTGAGTAAAGTTCACATGACCTGGTAGCTAAGTTGAGTAAAATAATATAAAAGTACACTACGCACTTTTATGTTTATTTCGGATTAATGTTCAGTTTTTTATTTTACTCTATTAATTTACGTTTGTGACGATTTGGAAAACCAATTATCATTGCTTGCTGGACAAATCAAAATCCCCGCATACTGTATCTCTGCTTGCGTTATACGAAAAACGTTTTTAAAACGCCCAAAAAATTTTACCATTATTTGCTATTTTCTAGGTTTACCGTATACTGACACTGACAAAGAACGTCTTTGCATAGGTTGGCAAAACGTTGCCAGTTTTCCACCCAATGAAAGACATATTGTGGCAGAAGTTGAGTACCAAATTGATTCAACGAGAATCCTACCAAATTGTCTCTAAAACCTGTATAAGAAAGAGTGGTTGCTTGGAGGTTGTGTTTAGTTAGGTTAGGTTAAATAATAGCGCGATATCTGAGGTTAAATGTCAGGCTAAGGAATAAAAAGCTGAGCAAATAATCTACTTTATTCCATTGCAGACTCGACATTCAAAAGCGAAATATCCGTTGGCGATCAATTAAGAGGAGCAAAACTTTTCAAGAAGTGGACAAATATTTCAGAGAGAGCCATAGTCATAGTAATATTTTCTGTCACCATTC
The DNA here is from genome assembly GCA_020352615.2 of Yoshiicerus persimilis. Classification (NCBI taxonomy): domain Eukaryota; kingdom Metazoa; phylum Arthropoda; class Collembola; order Entomobryomorpha; family Tomoceridae; genus Yoshiicerus; species Yoshiicerus persimilis. The sequence continues at coordinate 8,578,268 of CM036941.2, forward strand.
AGGTATTTCGCGAGGACGACTTTGATCCTTTGTTCAGATTTTTGAAGGAAACATTTCCACGAGATGTTTATGAATACATTCTTGTCCAGATCACATTTTTTTCAATCAATCTTTACGGCATGGCGCACGTATTTTGCACTATCTACCAATGTTTCAATGTCGTTTTCATATACTGTATTCAAGCAAACATTTACCTCAAGGCGCTTCGTGGGAGAAACAAAACCAGAGTTCAAATGTGCAAGGCTATTCATGCCTACCACTCAATGCTTTTGTTGAACAAAAGATTTAACGCGATTACTTCGAAAGAAATTGGTGTTGCTATGATAGCTTTTAGCATTATGCAAATGCTGTTCACATTCAGTACGGTTAAATTCTACCGAATCATTCCAATGTCTTCATACATATATATGCCTATAGTAGCTTTTTTATTATTTGTTGTCGAAAAACCATTTTTTCGTAATCTTGGAGGGGTAGCGGAGCAATCTCGTCTTTTTCGTGTTCACTGGAAGAGAGTCTGTCATGTGGAAATGAGGAAACCATTGATAACATGCAAGGTTTTTGGTCCTGAATTTTCCAACATGTTCATCATTAAAGGACCTACAGTTGTCACATTCTGGCAACTTACGCTCAATAATGCAATATCTTTAATTTTATCTGTCAAAGTGAGAATGTAGTTTTTGTTTGATGTCAGGCTATATGCACGACTAAATTATTTATAGTTCTAGTATTCTTGTGCAAATAATTATTTTATTCTAAGAAGTATTTTGTTAATCTAGATCTAAAAACTACTTTAATGTTCTAAATAATATATTTAAACTTACGTATTGTACTAATTACCTAATTCTTAGTGAGTTCTAAAAACGAAAATCTGTATATTTAAGCGAGAAAATAATTGCTAATAAATTAGTCTTATTCGAGCAACTGTTTTGTCTAGTCTTGTTCAAGCAACCTGTCTTGCACAATTCATCCTTCAAAGAACACTACTATCAGTCTAGTACTATAGCACTTCAGAAATACATACTTACACCAAAGTATATTTATTGAAGTACACATACATAGTATATTTTAGACAGCTCGTATAATTTTATATTTGATTAACCTGATCACTTAGTTTGATATTAGAATTCTTAAAACTCACGCATAAATTGAAAAGTGTATGTGATAAGACAACCAACCTTTACATCATCTTACTGGAAGCATATCCCTTCATAAAGGTAATTTTTCCCAAATTTTATCTTTTAGCAGCTACCTTAGGAAATATTTCCTTTTGGAATTTGTATCTAAGTACTGCTTTCCTAGAGTACAGATAGCTATGACAATGAAAAATGAAGAACTTACTTATATACTTTTGTGGAACACGACTAATGTACACCGGAGTAGTTGATTTGGAATTGGTTGGAAAACCAAGATAAGAATTTGTTGGTCAGAATGACTAACTCAGTATTCGTAGTACTAAACGGCACTAACGCTAGAAACCTGAGTGTTAGCAATTGTATGGACCGCATGCATCAAATGACATTTTTGAAAATTAGCAATAATGAAAATGATCATGTAGATCCATTGTACAATATAAATACAGTATAAAAAATTAAACTTTTTTCTGATCCCCCTATTGTAACCTATAGATGGAATAAGGAATAATATTTTATTATAGTTTATTGTAGTATTTTCTATATATCACACAATTATTGATTTGCTTTACTTTTCTATTAATAGTACACTATTATTGCTTTATCTATAAATCAGGAGACAAAACATAAATTGTATTTAAAACAAAATGTAAAGTAAATCGTGGAAAGGGACATGGCGTAATCATTGGCAGACATCTAGCAATGAGTTCTTGTTTTCACTAAGCTACTTCGGATTCTCCAAATACATTTATCGTTGAAAACATTACTATTTATTAACATTAACAGAATACTTATAGAAGCAAGACGCGTACACTTTCACAATCCATCAAACAGGATTTTGAGGAAAACAGTCTTAAAATATGACTTATAATTAATCGTTCGTCTTAACATTTGACATTTTCGTCTTTTTCCGTTGAATATTTCGTCATTTGAATTTTTCGACAGACCATTTAACGGGTCTTCTTACCATTTAATGTGTCGTCTTCCACGTAATTTATGAAGTTTATTACAACTCAACATTGTGGGGTGTATTGTGGTATTGTACATGGTATTTACATTTATGTACATTATTTTTAGTGTTTTAGTTGGCAAGATGTTCAGTAAAGTAAAGCTTTTGTGGCCAGCTTAGGTCTCCCCCGTTTCCGCTTCTCGCCAATTGGAATCTTCCTCACTGACTGAGTAAAATATGTAAGTTTCTTCATCGACGCAATGCCAATTATGTGTTTGCATAGTGAATTTTTTTGGTAAGTTCATTAAGGCAGCGGGATGGAATTTCTTCGCCTTGTCCACCACACCAAGCAAAAATAATGGAAATCCGTTGAAGTTCATTTTGTATGTGGCATCGGCTGCAATATTGACCCCTCGAGTCAGGAAATGAATGAGTCGTTTAGCTGACATTACAACTTTGAAATTACGGCAATCGTCATTTATGTCATGTTTCACAACGTAAAATTTGTCACTGTCTTCCGGTAACTTCACGTTAGCCCTGCAAAAGGTCTCTAGGTCACCGAAATAATCCAAATGTTCACTATTTTTGCGTTTGTGGTAGGACAGGAAATCTTGTGTGATAAGATAAGGTTCTGCGTGCATGTACACGTACCGTGTACATGCACACGAAGCTACAATACACCCTACAATGTTGAGTTGTAATAAACTTCATAAATTACGTGGAAGACGACACATTAAATGGTAAGAAGACCCGTTAAATGGTCTGTCGAAAAATTCAAATGACGAAATATTCAACGGAAAAAGACGAAAATGTCAAATGTTAAGACGAACGATTAAATACCACCCTTAAAATATGATTTTTCGATACCAATCATACATGAACACAGCAGTAAAGAAATAGAGAGTAGAAAATACTGAACTATTCTGCTATACTGAAGTTATTATGAAAGCTAAAAGCTTTACATAAATATGTTGGTTTGGCACAAACTTGTGAATAATTTATTGTCTGGATCCATGAAATAAATGTATTGCCGAATAGTATTTGTTAAGCAAGTATTCAAGTCTGCCTGAATAGCCTGAAATAGAAACATTTGTTTAGTAGTGGAAGCTACTCTATGTTACCGAATTGTTGCTTGTTACTTAGTTTGTGAGTTTGCGTGTAACTCCAGAACGACATGAAATTTTTTGCTGAAACTTTTAATTTGCCTTCTTGAGACTAAATGTAATCTTCATTTCAAAAATGAGTCATTTCTGGAATACAATCTCAAAGTAAAAAATGAAATGTCAACAATTTAGTAAAGCCACGTTGGACATTATTTTCGCTACTGTTTCATATGCGTTTTGAAACGGTTTGTTAATACTCTCAAATGAACATTCATACACGTAAGAGGTGTGTCCTTCATTCAGTCTTTAAAATCGAATTCGACGAAAGCAATCTATTAAATCTAACTTTCTTCGGTCTAGCTGTGTATTTATTCAAAACGAAATCTAAATCTTAGTTTACATCTATTAAATGGATTAGTCCCACGGCTATCGATACTAACTACACTCAATTTTTGCTCACTGTTCTCATTGCGTTCGTCAAACTAGTGTATATATAGGTACAGTACAAAAAAATCTTTTATTTTTCATACTAAAGTATTTTAAACAGTTAGCTTTATTATCTCAACACGGAATATCATTTATATTGCATTTTTCTTTGTAATTGTTAAAAAGCAACATAGGTACACCGTAGAGGCAAAAATAATCATCAGCAATCAGCAAGTCCGGTTGGTAATCAAACAAAATGAAAAAAACTCAGAATAAAAATTTTACGAGATTTACATTGACTCATTTCAGAGATTTTTGAATCAGTCGTTCCCTAAAACTGACACCCTTCTTCTGGAATGAGGAAAAACACGTTATTTGCCATATTAAACTTCAAGGTGACTATTTCATATGGTTCTACAGTTTCCTTGTTATTCTTATTTACTTTATCTGTGAGAAGACAGTAATTTACTAAAATTGAAGTGGATAATAGACAATTTTAGAGTATGCGATTCTGTTCGCAAAGTTGAATTGCGCGACGAATGTCATGAATCCCATTTCATTAGGAGGCAAATGGAGTAATATTTTATTATAGTTTTAGTGTAAAATATTCTATACATCACACAACTATTGATTTACCACAGCTTTCTATAGACAGTGCGCCATTCTTGATTTATTCATGAAGCAGGAGTCAAAGCAAGAATAGCATTTAAGACCAAAGGTGAAATTAAATCGTAGAATGGCAAATAAATATTATACCGGCGAAGTAAATGTTATTTACTGAGCATCGATTTTGCACTTCGGAAAGCAGACTTCTGCACGTGCACAATTTAGAGGTTACTAAGCTATTGGCTGATATTTTAAGTCTTATTTTTAGCTACCCTGTTTTGCTTACTTCGTCTACCAGTACTTAGGAAGCATGAACTTTCTTTTCTGTTTCATTGTACCAGGTATCACAAGGCACAGTATAAGAGTATAAAGTCTATAAAGTCAGCGTGCTGTAAATCGATTGCTGAATAATATTCGTAAGCCAAGTATTCAAGTCTATCTGAAATTGAAACATTTGTTTCATGGCGGAAGCCACTTTATATTATCGGGATGTCTTTTTGTTACTTAGTTAGTGAGTGTGCAATTCTAGGACGAAATTAAATTTTAGTGGACATTTTCGATGTCATCTTTAGACAATATATAAGGTTCTTTTCAAAAATTGGCAATTTCTGACCTATGACCCCAGAGTATAAAAAATATCTCAAAATTAAGTAAAAGCATAAGCAAACATTGCTTGTGACTGGCGTCTTACTTATTCTGCTACTGTTTTACATGAATTTTGAAACCGTTTATTATTATAAACCAAATGACCTCGTACATGTAAAAGGTGTGTACCTATATAGGTACACTCTTCAGTCTTAAAATTGAATTTCGACGAAAGCAATCATTTAAAGTTATAGAGTACTTACTAAGTGTATACTGAAAATTGAAAACTAAAACTTAGTATAGATCTAGTATTAAATTGACTAGTCTAGTGCTATTGATTATTTATAGTCACCCAAATTTTGTTCTATGTTCAGATATATATTGAAGCTAGTGCACATAGGTACAGTACAAAGAACTGTTCTGCTTTTCATACTAAAGTACTACATAAATACAAAATCTTCTCGAAATATTTTAATAGTATTTCAAACTGTTAATTTTATTATCTCAACACGGAATATCATTTATATTGCATTTTTCTTTATTGTTGTTAAGAAACATAGCATAGGTACACAGTAGGGGCAAAAATCAACATATTCAAAGTCCGGCTAGTAATCAGACAAAATGAAAAAACGTTCAGAAGAAGAATTTTACGAGATTTACATTGCCACTTTTAAGCGATTTTTGAATGTAAGTCGTTTTTTAAAACTGACCCCCTTCTTCTGGAATGAAAAAACACATTGTGTTAGTCATATCAAACTTCGAGGTGACTATTTCATATGGTTCTACAGTTTCCTTGCTACTCTGGTTTATTTTATCTATGGGACTTGTAGACTGTTAAAACAATTTCTTTCCCCAGATCCGAATTTCCAAACATACAAAGTTGTTGTCTACATTCAATACCTCGTTATTCTACTTATGGTAGTAACTGCTGACGGGGTATTATTTTTACGAGGACATGAATTTGTCTACACGATGTTCAAAGGTCAGCAGTTTGGTCGAAAATTTGCAAGTAAGAACCAATCTTTTTACAAAAATTTTAATTATTAAGGCTATTTTTAAAATTTTAAATCTATAACACGTAAATTACTGAAAATAGTATCAGTGTCATTTAAACAAGGAAAACAAATGTGAAATATAAATTAAAGGGTTTCACTTTTGATAGGGGTTGTTGTTCTCTTCGCACAATTCCAGAATAATAAGACATTATTTGATAATTCTTACGAATCCAAAATGTTATTTATCAAAGAAGGAATTCACGCCCTCTAGTAATTCTGGCGCAAGCTTGCAAGTTTATCACTAAAGGGCAATGTAAGAGATCTAGCATTTATTTGGCGTAGTCGGCAAACACTAATGCCAATTATTTAATGTGGTGCGTTCACGTAAAATGTAGCAAGATTTGCTCCAATTGCGATGTCATATCAATGCTTTTAACTATTTAATTTAGTAGTTAATTCACTAGGTAAGTTTACATGGAATTTCATTAGACAGCTCTATTTTGAAGATAGACTCAGATTAGAGTATAAAAAAGGGAGTAAATAATATGTACATTTATGTCCTTACAGACTCGACATTCAAAAAAGAAATATCCATTCAGGATCAATTAAGAGAAGCAAAACTTTTCAAGAAGTGGACAGATATTTCTGAGGGAGCATTGGCCATAGCAATATTCTTTGTCGCCATTCAAGTATTTGGCATGAAGGAATTTGATCCTTTGTTCAGATTTTTGAAGGAAACATTTCCACCAGATGTTTATGAATCCGTCCCTGTCCAGATAATATTTTTTTCAATCAACCTTTACGGCCTTGCGCATGCATGTTGCGCTATCTACCAATGCTTCAATGTCGTTTTCATCTACGGTATTCAGGCCAACATTTACCTCAAAGCTCTTCGTGGAAGAAACAACACCAGAATCCAAATGTGCAAAGCTATTCATGCCTACCATTCAATGCTATTGTTGAACCAGAGATTCAACTCGATTGCTTCAAAAGAAATTGGGTTTGCCATGATAGCTGGTAGCATTATGCAAATGTTGTTCACATTCGGTACGGTTGCATTCTACGGAATCATCCCAATGTCTGCCTACGTTTACATGCCTGTTATAACTTTCCTATCATTTGCTGTCGAAAAACCATTTTTTCGTAATCTAGGGGGAGTAGCGGAGCAATCTAGTCTTTTTCAAGCTCACTGGAAGAGAGTCTGTAATCGGGAAATGAGGAAACCATTGCTAACATGCAAGGTTTTTGGTCCTGAATTTTCCAACATGTTCATCATTAAAGGGTCTACGGTTGTCACATTCTGGGACTTTACAATCAATAATGCAATATCCTTAATTTTATCTGTCGAATTGTAGTATTATTGTATACGTAACATTTTTAGTATATGAGGGATGTATAAAATACTTCTCAGAGCAATATGTGAATGAGACAGATAGGGAGATAATTTTTGAAACTTTTGTAAGCCAAACTTATCGTAAATATAAAAATGTCCCCTTTACTTTAACATGGGTAACTATGGAAAATACGAGATAGTAACTTGACGATGTTTAGAAAATCAGCTAACCAGGGTGATTGAGATCATCCAGTGTTTTAATGTTTCACTTGTAGTTTAATGAAAATAAATTTTTGTCTATGCAACAAATAAAGAAATTAAAGGTACACTTTATATGCAAATTTTTCACCAAATTTCACATTTATAGCTGTTAAATTACGTCATTGAATATTGACTTTTGGAATTTGTGCATTAATAAACATGTGCATGCAGTACTAGATATCAAAATGAAAATTGGCGTATAAATTACTTTTAGGCATATGAGTAAATCAACTGTATGATATAAAGAAAATATGAAAAATCAAAATTTTCGTATACATTTTTAAGTCTACCCCTATTGTATCATGAAAGTGCCTTTGAAACGACTCCAATAGGGTAGAAGTACGTCGCAAAACTACTAACACTTAGAAAACGAAGGATGATCACCGATCGGTCGAAAAGATGGTCGGAAAATTAGGTTTCAGGTTCCAGGTACACGATTAGAAGGTATTTTTAAGTGAATTTTTATTATTAACACTTAAACAAGGAAACCAACAATAGAAAATCACTGAGCAAATCAAATTATAACAACTGCTAACTTTAATGGATAAAATTTCGAATTTTGAATGTAAAACTAATTCGTTTTCCTACTTCCCGGAAAAACCACCTTACTTCTACGAAACTCGAACACAACTACTTGCTTTCTGAAAATTCTCCTTCTCTTTTGTTCTCCAAATCTTATTTTCTCGTTTCTCCTAAGTTGCTATGGAAGCAGACTGAGGCGAAGAAACAACCTTAGTAAGTAAGTAATGCTTGTATGATTAATCAATTCATTCAATGTGACTGTATGAGTAATTTGATGCCGTGTATGTAGTACCGTCGCATTAATGAAGACAATTGTCCAGTTGCTGATAAATACCGTTTGAATTCACATTTCCTGGAAAAACCTGTACGACTTGAACAATACAATGATCGAGTTTCTTTATTACATATTTAGGTAGCCCTAAAATTTACATGTATTTAAAGAACATACATGATAAGCAGAATTACAGATTGGAATTGTTTTCTGATCCCCCTATTGTAACCTATAGGTGGAATAACATTTAATTATTGTAGTTTTATTGTACTGTTCCTATATATCACTTAATTATTGATTTACTTTACCTTCCTATCAATAGTACACCTCTTATTGATTTATTCATTCAGCAGGAATTGTATTTAAGACAAAACGTTAAAGTAAAACGTGGAACGGGACATAGCGTAATCATAGGCAGACATCTAGCAATGAGATCTGGTTTTCTTAAATGTCAAATAAGTAGTAAATAGATGAAGTAAATGTCCATTTACTGGGCATCGATATTAGATTTATAAAAACGGACTTCTGTAAATGTGTACAATTTAAAGATAAATAAGCCCATATTTAATATTATAAGTGTTATTTTTAGTTGTCCATGTCCTATTTTGCTTACTTCGTCGTCTACCAGTACTTTGAAGAGCCATGGAGCAATTCTTTTGAGGGGCGGTTCTGTTCCTTTGCTTTACAGTAAAAAATATATTTTTCTCATGAAACACAAATTTAAGTTTCCTACTTTCGACATTTTTAATAGAATTGTCAAATCTAACGGTTGTATTCGGATATTCTTTTGAAAACTTTTCAAACAGGATTTTGAGGAAAGCAATCATAAAATATGTTTTTCGATAACCAACCATTTATTAACATAGTAGCTTCTACGTAAAGAAATACCGAGTAGAAAATACTGTATTATTCTGCTATACTAAGGTTGTGCTGAAAGCTAAAAGCTTTTACGCAAAAATGTTGGTTTGGCACTTGTGAATAATTTATTGTATGGATCCATGAAATAAATGTATTGCTGAATAATATTTGATAAACAAGTATTCAAGTCTTCCTGAAATAGAAACATTTGTTTCGTAGCGGAAGCTACTCTATGTTATCGAATTGTTGCTAGTTAGTTTGTGAGTGTGCGCTTAACTCAAGAACGGCATGAAATTTTTAGTTGAAACTTTTAGTGTGCCTTCTTAAGACTAAATAGGATCTGTTTTTCAAAAATGAACCATTTCTGGCATACAAACTCAAAGTAAAAATAAAATGTCAAAAAATTAGCAAAACCACGTTGAACATTATTTTCGCTACTGCTTCATATGCGTTTTGAAACGGTTTATTAATATACTCAGATGAAGATTGGTACACGTAAGAGGTGTGTCCATTTACAACTGAATTTCGACGAAAGCAATCATTTAAACCGAAGGTTCTTCGGTCTAGCTGCTATGTATGTTATGCTGTGCATTTATTACTAAACAAAATTTAAATCTTAGTATACATCTATTAAGTATATTAAGTATATAAGTATATTAAGTATACATCCCATGGCTATTGACTACTCACTAGACTCAATTTTTGTTCACTGTTCTTATGACGTTCTTCAAGCTACTGCATATATAAGTACAGTACAAAAAATTCTGCTTTTCATACTAAAGTGTTTTAAACAGTTAGCTTTATCATCTCAACACGAAATATCATTTATATTGCATTTTTCCTTGTAATTGTTAAGAAGCACAACGTAGTACACCGTAGGGGCCAAAATCAGCATCATAATAATAATAATAATTGGCTTTATTGACATGTCAAAACAATGTACATTCATTAGCATTACACCAACAAAATCAGTATTCAAATTACAACGAGCACTGCTCTCCCACACAAGACATGCTAAACTACAATGGGAATATAAATAAATAATAATAATGATAGCCAATTAATAGGACAACAAAAAACATCATGACATATAATTACAAGTCCATAAAAAAACATACATCACAAAAACAAATATAATCCATATGATATAATAATATAATATAATCCATATAATATAATCCATATAATATAATAATCCATATAATATAATCCATATAATATAATAATCCATATAATATAATCCATATAATCCATATCCATCAGATAAACAGATGTACTTATCAAATAAGATACATGTTATTAATCATATAAAGACAATTAAAACAGTAGCTAGATTAACATCAAATTAATAGACATAAACATTTTTCCGATCAACAGCCATAATTTCTTTTTGATCCTTGATAAGACAATTTAACGACATTTCCTCATAGACATATTTTCTAGGCAACTTATTCCAAGCCATTACTGAAGAATGCTGTACAGATTTCTTCCTGAGTGCTGTTCTGCACAGACTATCAGCAATCAGCAAGTCCGGTTAATAATCAAACAAAATTTAAAAAAGCTCAGAAGAAAAATTTTTCGATATTTACATTGCCTCATTTAAGCGATTTTTGAATAACTCGTTTCCTAAAACTGACACCCTTTTTCTGGAATGAGGAAAAGCACATGATTTGCCATATTAAACTTCGAGGTGACTATTTCATATGGTTTTACAGTTGTCTTGCTACTTTAGTTTGCATCATCTGTGGAAAGGCAGTAGTTTACTAAAATTAAAGTGGATAATAGACAATTTTAGAGTATGCGATTCATTTCGCCACGTTGCATTGCACGACGAGTGCCATGAGTCCCATTTCTTTAGTAGGCAGATGGAATAATATTTTATTGTAGTTTTAGTGTAAAACTTTCAATACATCACACAACTATTGATTTACCTTAGTTTTCTAGAGATTGTGCGCCGTTCTTGATTTATTCATGCAGCAGGAGTCAAAGCCAGAATAGTATTTAAGACCAAAGGTGAAAGTAAATCGTAGAATTATGGCAAATAAATATTATACAGGCGAAGTAAATGTTCATTTACTGAGCATCGATTTTCCACTTCGGAAAGCGGACTTCTGCACGGGCACAATTTAGAGGTAACTAAACTAATAGTTTAAGTCTTATTTTTAGCTACCCTGTTTTGCTTACTTCGTCTATCAGTACTTAGGAAACATTAACTTTCTTTTCTGTTTCATTGTACCAGGTATCACAACACAATGCAGAGAATAAGAGTATAAAGTCGGCGTGCCGTAAACGGATTGGTGAGTAATATTCGTAAACCAAGTTTTGGCCCTTGTAAATAATTTATTGTATTGATCCATGAAATAAATGTATTGCCGAATAATATTTATAAGGCATGTATTCAAATCTTTCTAAAGTGGAACATTTGTTTCATAGCGGAAGCCACTTTATGTTATCGGGTTTGTTACTTCGTGAGGTGTGTAATTCTAGGACGAAATTAAATTTTAATTGACAATTTCGTTGTCTTCTTTAGACCAAATGTAAGCTTCTTTTCAAAAATGGAACATTTCTGACCCATGACCTCAAAGTATAAAAAATTCTTAATAAATTCAGTAAAAGCATATTGAACATTGCTTGCGACTGGTGTCTTACTTCTGATACTGTGGTATGTGCGTTTTGAAACCGTTTATTATTATAAACCAAATGACCTCGTACATGTAAAAGGTGTGTCCTACATGTAAAGGTGGATACACTATTCAGTCTTAAAATTTAATTTCGACGAAAGCAAGCATTTAAAATTATAAAGTACTTCGGTCTTGCTATATATACATTGCAAATGGAAAACTGAAGTTAAGTATACTTCTAGACTAGTATAATGTCCAGACTGTTACATTGCCTATCTAAATAACCTAAGGCTATTTATCTACCTATAGCATGTACAAATAGAGTTCACTATTCTCTGTGTAGTCAGCAACCACACTCCTTCGGACACAAACAATTCGGAATTCCGAATTCATACGTTCCCCAATACATATTTGTACAGAGGAATTACCCGGAGTTCATTTCATGGTCCCCTCGGAACCAGTTTATTATTATATTACTATACGAAAGTAACATCAGGTAATTCTACTAACAAGACGAAGGAGTGTACCAAAGCTCTTGGGTTTTGTGAAAATAGAGAAAATTAAAATATTTTACTATGCTGCTATACTGATTTTATTGAAAGCCAAGTGTTATCAATCGTATCGTGTAGCTTTTACACAAATATGTTTGGTTGGTGCCTGTGAATAATTTATTTATTGAAAGATGAAATACAAACATTCGTTAATATTGTTAAATAAATATTCTAATTTTGCGTAAAATTGAAACTTTTGTTTCGTAGCGCATGCTACTCTATGTTATAGAATTGTCTGCAAATGCGTTAGAAATGCAAAGTGCGACATAAATGCAAAGTGTGTTAGAAATATTATAATTCAGATATTTTTATTATCTCAACACGAAATATCAGCAACATGGTCCACCGTAAAACCTAAATTCAGACATGATGACTTGATCTACATATTTAAAGTCCGGTTATTAATCCCACAAAATGAAGAAACTTTCAGAAGAAACATTTTACGATATTTACATTTCTACATTTAAGCGATTTTTGAATGTTAGTCGTTTTTTCAATCTGACCCCTTTCTTCTGGAATGAGAAAACACAATCTGTTAGCCATATCAAACTTGGAGGTTACTATTTCATATGGATCTGCACTGCTATAGCAACTCTTGCTTATTTTATCTATGGGAGTTGCAGAATATTAAAAGAACTTCTTTCACCAGATCCGAATTTCCAAACATTCAAAATTGTTGTGTACATTCAATACGTCGTTGTTCTACTAATAGCAGTTATTGCTGACGGTGTCATATTTTTACGAGGACATGAAAGTGTCTACGTCATGTTCAAAGCCCAACAGTTTGGTCAAAAATTTGCAAGTAAGTACCACAACCTACTACAATGTAAACAATAAATCTTTGATACACTTTGGTATTACGTTGCTTTATTATTGGAAACTTTGATTTTCTGAACTACTAAGCAACATGTCAAGAACAACAATGCTTTAACCTACTTAATTTCTAAAAATTCCAACTCAATTTTTTGTTTCGCTTAAATTTACCTTCTTCAAAATGGATCGGTCTTTTTACAAGTTTGATTTTAAGTTAGTGGATAAAAAACGGAGCAAATAATTTATTTTTTGTTATTGCAGACTCGGCATTCAAAAGCGAAATATCCGTTGATGACCAATTAAAAGGAGCAAAACTTTTCAAGAAGTGGACAGATGTTGCTGAAGGAGCATTGGTCCCAGCAATATTTTTCGTCGCCACACAAGTATTCCGCGAGAGCGACGCTGATCCTTTGTTCAGATTTTTGAAGGAAACATTTCCACAAGATGTTTATGAATGCACCACTTTGCAGATAATGTTTTTTTCAGTCAACCTTTACGGCCTTGCGCATGTATGTTGCACTATATACCAATATTTCAATGTCGTCTTCATTTACGGTATTCAGGCCAACATTTACCTCAAAGCGCTTCGCGGAAGAAACAAAAGCAGAGTACAAATGTGCAAGGCTATTCATGCTTACCACTCAATGATATTGGTGAACCAAAGAATTAACGCAGTTATTTCAAAAGAAATTGGTGCTTTCATGATAGCTAGTAGCATTATGCAAATGTTATATACATTTAGTACGGTTACATTCTATGGAATAATTCCAATGTCTGCATACGTTTATATGCCTGTTGTAGCTTTTCTGTCGTTTGCTGTCGAAAAACCATGTTTTCGTAATCTAGGAGGGGTAGCGGAGCAATCTCGTCTTTTTCAGGCTCACTGGAAGAGAGTATGTGATCGACAAATGAGGAGACCATTGCTAACGTGCAAGGTTTTTGGTCCTCAATTTTTCAACATGTTCATCATTAAAGGATCTACGATTGTCACATTCTGGGAGCTGACAGTCAATAATGCAATATCCTTAATTTTATCTGTCAATGTGAGGGCGTAATTTTTTTCTCTTTCGCTAACTATTTAGTTATATAGTTTAGAATGGTTCTTAAAGATTAGAAATAATGTTGACACATTGACACAGCAGAGTTTTTACAATGGAAGTAATGATAGACAAGTAAATTATTAAAGTTCACTTTAAGGTAGGCAATTTAAAGGTGAAAATAGCTGAAAATATGCAAATAGATAATTTTAAGTTCATGTTAAAGCTTAATAATTGCCTTATGGCGTATGCTTAAGTGATAATGGTACTTAGTCATAGAATTATTGTATAGATAATATTTTTAGGATACGACGGATATATAAAACAATTCTCTGAGCAATATGTGTATGAGTCAGGGTGATTGAGACCATCCTTTGGTTGAAGGTGTCGACTTTACACTAAAATGAAAGTAACTTTTTTGTTTTTATTAGATATAGAAATGAATTGTAGTACACAAATTCCTATTCCTACCGATATAGTAGTCCATTCCCAAAATTTCACTTTAATTACTGTTAACAGGATATATTCGCTTTTGGAATGTATATATAATACTGTCTCGTTAATAAAGGCATTTGTCCATTTTCTGTTAAATACCGTTTGACGTACTTCACATCTCATTGAAATACCTGAGCGACTTGGTTATATAATGAGTTACCCAAATTTTCAAGCTTAGACAGTCTTTTCATGCAATGCGAGGATAATTTGTACATGAATCTCACCATGAGCAGAAGGAATTTAATGTCCGCATTTAATCAGAGCCTGCAACGTTTGCTCCATCAATTTTGCCATTTTGTATTGGTACCGAGGATATTCTCTTGAATTTATTCTTTTGTGTGAAAGAATAACAGAGGCTCACAAAATAGTGCCGCCCCTAAAAGCTGTAAGAATATTGGATACCTCGCCCAGTCTGTGGGACAAGCAATGGAATTATTTTAACAGCCACTTATGTAAATGGTAAGATTGTGACTGTTATTGGCCGATATTTTGTATTTCCAAAAGACAAGTTTTGCAGGTCTCCCTACTTCAGAATAAAGTTTAGCGATGCAATACATCCTACTACCCCTACTTATATAGCTACATTAATTACAACAAATAATGGAAGAGAGCTGACTGGTAAAATGGAAAACTAATAGCAATTAAATGTGAAACTGATATATTTGGCATAAAGCATGAAATATTGATTGATGACGTATATTCTTGCTTTAATGCAAAGCTATTATTTTTGGCAGGTTTGCAAGTATAATGTAATGATAAAAGGATAAAGGATAAAGGAGGGGGTTTATACTCCGTGATTTGGCTCGCAATGGCACATCTCAGAGTTTTCATTTCAAGGATAGGTTAGAAGTCTAAGTAACATTGCAGGACGAGGAAAGGTGCGCGAAGGAAAGGAAGCATATAAGCGGATAGAGACAGAAATGTTATGGCACTCCCCAATCAAGGGCATTTCTCCTATCTGACAAGTCAATTAGTGGGGACCGGGAAAAACCATTGCATTATAGTAATATTGTATACTAATAGCTTTGGAAAAAACCCAATCCAAGTACCACTGTCAGCAAGCCCCAAAGCCAGGAATCGAACCCGGGACCTTCTGGATAGGAATGAGTGTCCATACCAGTAAGCTAGTCAGGCTTGCTTGTATAATGTAATGAATTACTGGTCTAATTTATTTGCACGTGAACACAAATGGCTGTTTTTCCTTAGAAATGTTGGCAGAGTTACATTTTATATCTATATAATTATGTATCCCAAAATTATAAATGTATATAATTAAAGCAGACAAAGATACAAAACCATTATATATTAAGACAACATTGTCCACAATTAATTGTCCGCCCTAGGAACCGCAATTAACAATGACACTGTGTAGTTTGAAATTGCTAAAATAAATGCAAAAATGTACAAGCAGCGTACTGCACGTAATATTCCTACGCGAATCCCAAACGGCCTCAAACTTTTGACCTCCCTTTGCAAAATTGGAGTTTGTATTGCCGAGCATCTCATGGCCATCAAGCAACGCGAAGACTTTTCGTATACTTGAGAAGCTGTTAAGAAAATTGCAGATGAAATAATTCCACCAGCTGTTACACAAGTTGGGTTTACCAAGTATAAAGCGAATTCCATTTTTCCGTAAAGCCGTATTGCAGCAAATAATGGGAAAACAATGATTACTGCCAATAAAGAAAACATGACAGGAAAATATTGAGGTGTCATACTGTCATTGAAATGTGCGTTTAAAATATTGAGTTTTCGATACAGGAAAATACTCTTTTGGGATTTTGGTTGAAAACTGGAAAAGATTAATTATAACTTTTTGAACTATTAATTAGAATGGATAATAAAAAATGATTAATTTGAACTAATGCAAATAAATGTTAATTGGACAATATTTACCTGATTACTTTCAGCCAATACGGACATACAATCATATAGAAATGAGTGTATAATACAAGACAGTAGGACATTCCAACAAACCCGAAAAACATCCCAAGTTCCATTGGAATGTAGAATAATAGCATTCTTTCTGTTTGGAAACTTTCTGGAAGTAGCCAAGATATTGCTAGTCTTTCTTTGTACATAATCCCAACTATTGTCACCAAAAGAGCTGTATTTTGCACTGTTAGTACTTTGAAAAATGTAATTAACAATTTCAGTACTGTTGGTGAGCGACTATTTTTAGAGATTTTGTCATGAAGAAATATTGCTGTAAATTTAAATAAATATTCAATAATTAATTCAATAATTTGATTAGTTTAGCCAAGTAATTTTCAAAATTGTTTTTAAAAAACCTTCAAATTCCGAATCCAGTTTTATTAGTTGATTGAAAAATGAAACCATGCAATCCCGTTTCTTGTAGAAGTTATAATAGGAAACTGTTGGGAAACAATATCCAACAGCAAACAAAAATGTCATGATGAGAATTGGAAAGTTTTTCCTTTCTTCTTTAATTAACACTATCACAGATAACTGAGTCCATTCATATAGGTCGGAAATAAACACCCGAAGCCCTAGTACTCTCCAAAGGAATTGCTGAATTTTGCACTTTCCTACAAAAAGTGTATTGGTGGAATAATCCCAACAAAATGGTGAAATTTTCAAGAAAGCCATGATATTTAACATTCTTCCGTATCGGCGTAAGCATTGTTTTGTTAACATTTTGATTTTTTAATTAATCGCCGATCACTTATAAAATTGCCTTAGTAATTACTGTAGAGAATTTCAGTTTTTTCTGAAGTTTGATTACTCATTTTGTTGGTTATTCAATTCAGTGTGCACTAAATTTTTTCAATGACCATGCAATTGGAAAAACATATTATGGTTGTCAGTCACATTTTATACGAATGTCCTTAATAATGGAATTGATGATTTAATTTGGGTTTTGTAAGCACGACGTATATAATTAATACTTTCATTACCGCTGATTTATGGGCGGAAGTAATTAGAAGGAAATGTAATGTATAATTTATATGTCAACTGTCCGCACGGTTTCCTTTGATAAAATTGGACACCATGGCATTTACCACAAGCAATGGTAAAAATGCTGAATAATCCATTACAAAAATCATATAACTAAGTAGCGAAAGGAAAGCGAAAATAATTAGGACAAGTAATATTCGTTATACTTGAGAAATACGAAAATAGTGAATGTTCTTGTTCTTCTTGTTCTTCACAGAGTTGGAAGTATTTGGGACTTTTATCAAATAAATTTCAACGTGTTAAACAATCAGATTTGCATTTTATTGTCCGTTGTAATAAAATCTTTTGACTGGTTGGCTGTGTACATTAAAAGCATGAAATATTGATTGATGACATACACTCTTCTTTTAATACAATGCCATGTAAGTGGTATTATTTTTGGCAGGTTTGCAATTATAATGCCATGAATTACTGGTCCATTAACTTGCACGTGAACACAAATGACTGTTTTGCATAGAAATGTTGGCAGACTTACATTTTATATTTATATAATTATTTATCCCAAAACTATGGATGGAATTAAAACAGACAAAGATAATTAAACTACCATATTTTAAGACAATGTGTATTATTTGTCTGTAATAGGAACGGCAATTAATAATGACACAGTGTAGTTTGAAATTGCTAAAATAAATGCAAAAATGTAAAAACAGCGTACTGCCTTTAATGTTCCTACGCGAATCCCAAATGGCCTCAAACTTTTGACTTCCCTTTGCAAAACTGGATTTTGTATTGCCGAGCATCTCATTGCTATCAAGCATCGTGAAGACTTTTCGTATACTTGAGACGCTGTTAAAAATATTGCGGTGCAAACAATTGCAGAGCATGCAACACAAGCTGGGTTTAGCGAGTATAAAAGCAATTCCATTTTTCCATAAAGCCGTATCGTAGCAAATAAAGGGAAAATAATGATTAATGCCATTGCAGAAAACAAGACAGGAAAATATTGAGGTGTCATACTGTCATTGAAATGTGCGTTTAAAATATTGAGTTTTCGGTACAGGGAAATATGTCTCTGAAGTTTCTGTTGAAAACTGGAAAACATTAATAATCATTTTTTGAAATTTTAATTAAAATGAATAATTTAAACAATAATAATTAAAATGTGGAATTATAAAGTGGACAATAATTACCTGATTACTTTCAGCCAATAAGGGCATACAATCATATAGAAATTAACGAATATTACAAGACCGAAAAACATTCCACTCAAACCGAAAATTAAGACAAATTCCATTGGAATAAAGAATAGTAGCATTTTTTCTGTTTGAAAACTTTCTGGAAGTAGCCAAGTTATCGCTAGTCTTTCTTTGTACATAATCCCAACTATTGTCGCCAGAAGAATTGCAAATTGCACTGTTAATACTTTGAAAACTGCAATTACCAATTTCAATATTACTGGTGCATGACTATTTGTAGGGATTTTGTCATGAAGAAATATTGCTGTAAATTTAAATAATATTAAATTATTTTGATTATTTCAACTCCAGCAGCAATAAAGTAATAAAGTAATTTTCAAAACTGTTTACAAACAAGACCTTCGAATTCTGAATCCAGTTTAATTAGTTTATTGAAAAATGACGCAATGAAATCCCGTTTCTTGTAGACGTTATAATAGCAAATTGTTGCGCAACAATATCCGAGAACAAATAAAAATGTAAGGATGAGAATTGGAAAGTTTTTCCTTTCTTCTTTATTTAGGATGATCGCAGATAATTGAGTCCATTCGTACAGGTCGGTAATGAAAGAACGAATGCCTATTACTTTCCAAAGGAATTGCTGAATTTTGCATTTTCCTACAAAAAGTGTGTTGGTGGTATGATTCCAGCAAAAGGGCGACATCTTCAAGAATGCCATTATATTTACCATTTTTCCATATTGACCTAAGCACTGTTTTGTCAACATTCTATTTTTTAATGAAATTTTATTTTTATATTTTACTTTACAAAAATGACTTCTTAGAATTCAATACTGTGAAGAATTGCGGCATTCCATGAAGTTTGCTTACTCATTTTGTTGGTTATTCATTGTGCACTAAATTTTTGCAATGACCATGCAAATTGGAAAATATATTATGGTTGTCAGTCACATTTTATAAGAATGTCCATAATAATGTAATTGAAGATTTAATTTGAGGTTTGTAAGCACAACGTATATGATTAATACTTTTATTACCTTTCTGATTATGGACGAAAGTAATTAGAAAGATATGTATTGTTTAATTATTCTGTCAACTGTCCACACGGTTACCTTTGATAAAATTGGACACCATGGCATTTACCATAGGCAATGGTAAATAAGCTGACTAATCCGTTACAAAATAATATACCCTTCTTGTAATGCAATGATATGTAAACGGTAGTATTATTTTTGGCAGGTTTGCAAGTATAATGCAGTGAATTACTGGTCTCATTTATTTGCACGTGAACACAAATGACTGTTTTTGCATAGAAATGTTGACAGAGTTACATTTTATATCTACAGGGTATAAAACAACTAAAGTACCCCCCTGTACCGGAAGAACCTGAAGTAGCACAGCAAAGCTATTTACACCAATCGAAAGCCAGTACAAAGTTACATTAAAATCCAAGTTTTCATCAAAATCGGTTTAAGTTAAGTGGGCTAAATAATTCGGTGAAAATAAAAAGTACAAAAATGTACCCGGTTTTCGAGGATTCGGATTTTTCCCGGGCGCAAAATTAATTTTTTTGAAATAATGTTTCCACAGCTGCAATCCATGTTATTTTAGTGATTTTTCCTGAATTTTTCATAATAATCGAAGAAAGTTGAATTTTCAACTTTTCTGGAATTTTCAATATTTTCATCCAGATTCCAGGAAATTCCAAAAAAGTTGAAAATTCAACCTTCTTCGATTATTATGAAAAATTCAGGAAAAATCACTAAAATAACATGGATTGCAGCTGTGGAAACATTATTTCAAAAAAATTAATTTTGCGCCCGGGAAAAATCCGAATCCTCGAAAACCGGGTACATTTTTGTACTTTTTATTTTCACCGAATTATTTAGCCCACTTAACTTAAACCGATTTTGATGAAAACTTGGATTTTAATGTAACTTTGTACTGGCTTTCGATTGGTGTAAATAGCTTTGCTGTGCTACTTCAGGTTCTTCCGGTACAGGGGGGTACTTTAGTTGTTTTATACCCTGTACATTATTATTTCGATCCCAACACTATGGATGTTATTAAAGCAGACAAAGGTACAAACCAATATTTGTTAAGTCAATGTGATAAATATTTAATTGTTCGCGATAGGAACAGCAATTAGCAATGATACTGTGTAGTTTGAAATTGCTAAAATAAATGCAAAAATGTAAAAACAGCGTACTGCCTTTAATGTTCCTACTGGAATCCCAAATGATCTCAAACTTTTGACTTCCCTTTGCAAAACAGGATTTTGTATTGCCGAGCATCTCATTGCTAGCAAGCACTGTGATGACTTTTCGTATACTTGAGAAGCTGTTAAGAAAAGTGCCGTTGATATAATTGCAGAGCATGCAACACAAGCTGGGTTTAGCGAGTATAAAAGGAATTCCATTTTTCCATATAGCCGTATCGTAGCAAATAAAGGGAAAATAATGATCACTGCTAGTGCAGAAATCAAGACAGGAAAATATTGAGGTGTCATGCTATCATTGAAATGTGCGTTTAAAATATTGAGTTTTCGATACAGGGAAATATTCCTTTGAAGTTTCTGTTGAAAACTGAAAGAAACATTAATAATCATTTTTGGAAACTTTATTTAAAATGGAGAATTTAAACAATAAATTCCAAGAATCCTTTGAAATGTTAAAATGGGTAATTACCTGATTACTTTCAGCCAATATGGGCATACAATCATATAGAAATGAACGTGTAACACAAGGCCGAAAAATATTCCACCCAAACCAAAAATCATGACACATTCCATTGGAATAAAGAATAGTAGCATTATTTCTGTTTGGAAACTTTCTGGAAGTAGCCAAGTTATCGCTAGTCTTTCTTTGTACATAATTCCAACTATTGTCACCAGAAGAATTGCAAATTGCACTGTTAGTACTTTGAAAACCGCGATTAACAATTTCAATATTACTGGCGCAAGACTATTTGTAGGGATTTTGTCATGAAGAAATATTGCTGTAAATTTAAATAAATATTCAATAATTTTGGTTAATTAAACCACATCACCAATAAAATAATTTCAATATTGCTTTTAACAAACCTTCAAAATCTGAATCCAGTTTAATTAGTTTATTGAAAAACGACGCAATGTAGTCTCGTTTCCTGTAGACGTTATAATAGGAAATTGTTGCGCAACAATATCCGAGAACAAATAAAAATGTCAAGATGAGAATTGGAAAGTTTTTCTTTTCTTCTTTATTTAGGATGATTGAACATAATTGAATCCATTCGTATACGTCGGTAATGAAAGAACGAAGAGCTATTACTTTCCATAGGAATTGCTGAATTTTGCATTTTCCTACAAAAAGTGTGTTGGTGGTATTATTCCAGCAAAAGGGCGACATCTTCAAGAATGCCATTATATTTACCATTTTTCCATATTGCATTAAGCACTGTTTTGTCAACATTCTACTTTTTAATGAAATTTAGTTTTTATAATTTACTTCACAAAAATGACTTCTTTCGAATTTAATACCTACAGTGGAGAATTGCGCTTTTCCATGGAGTTCGCTTACTCAGTTTGCTGATTATTCAGTATGCACTAAATTTTTGCAATGACCATATGTAATTGGAGAAACATATTATGGTTGGCAGTTAAATTTCATGTGGTTACGCGTTTGTCCTTAATAATGTAATTAATGATTCAATTTGAAATTTCTAACTTCTAAGAACAATGTGTATAATTAGTATTTTCATTAAATTAGTGTTTACAAGAAACTTCGTTTAGTCAAATGAAATTTTGTGGCTTAGTTAGAAAGGTGTGTAAATTGTCGCCAGTAAAGTCATTAATATTTTAAGGATCTATACCTAGATTCTATCCGTAAAGACAAACGCTGGAAAAGAATAAACCTTTCGAGGTTGTAATACGGTAAAGCTCTAAGTATATTTCAAACCCAGTTTAAATTATTTACGGAGTTAAAGGCGCCTTAAATGTATGCTGTTCGTACAGTTATTAAGCTTTAGGTAAAAGAGCTAAATAAACCAGTGCAAGACTGAGCTTAAGAAAGGATCGTAGAATATAAAATCATGTAAGGAATTACCTTATATATAAATAAATACCTAGTGTTGGGCTTATGAAATTGGGAATTTTTACAATAAAATACTTTTTACTAGAACAAGATGAGAGCAAAACCTTAAACTGGAAGATGTTTTTTTAAAAATTCAAAAAAATTATTACCTGCTTGTCCTGAAATGGATTCAATAATATTAAAGGCATTTTTTACCTTATATGAGGTATCCTATTAGTTCCAGTTTTCTTTAATCCGTAGTCAACGATGGTATATGTAAAAATTTGTAAATATTGATATTGAACCGTCCGAAAAACACAATGGAAAAACACAACACTTAGGTTCCAAAGGTATTCTATTATAAAACATTTTAATACTGATGTAATGGTAATCGATAATGCCCGAACTGCCTCCTATAGAAATATTAAATATTACTATTTCAGTATGCAAAAAAGAAGTTGGTTAATTTTCCTTTAGTGTCAGTTTCGGTATTGCTAAAATATTTAGATATTGAAGACAGAAGAAGGTCCTGAGTGAGAAATCGACATCAGCAGTCCAAATAATAATCAAAGACTAAAATACTGTTTTAGATTATATTGTTTTTTAATTGATTAGGATTACGTAATTACAATAATGATTTCACATAAAATATATATCACGACTATTCTTCTATCCTTTTTTGTTGTCAAAGCAGAATGTCAAATTCAACTGTCATTACTTTCAAATTGCGATTTTGACATATTTTTACATGCAAGTAATTTGGACGATTATGTGTTTGAGAAAATTGTATTCTCACCGCGAACCATAATTGATCGCGAGACTCTTGATTATGATTTATGGTTTGCTAAATACAAAGGAGGCTCTAAGTACCCCAGCTCATTGTCTAATACGCAATGTAATATAATTGTCGTAGTGGAGCCAAGAAGAAAGCGAATTAAAAAAATTGACGAAATTCCTTCTAACTTCGGTCGAGAAAGAGATCGACCGAGCGACAGCTTACTAATAATTAGCACAAAGGCAAATTTTGATAGACTCGAAGAGAATTTCGTGAATCAACTGCGATGGGCTAGTGCACTTTATTTTATGGTCATTAATTCTGAGGACGACATCGACTTGATCACAATGTCAGCATTCACTAAGGAATTTACAAGAATTGACATCTCCATATCAGAATTCCACCAGAGAGAGTTTACGAGACAAGGTTTGCACAGAAATCTTTATAAAATAGAAATCTCTACTAAAGATGTGATATATGCTAATATCACCCACAGCTCCAATGCCCACCTCATCACTGACTGACCTTACAGACTAGGAAGGACGAACTTCAACGCTCAGTTGTACGCTGGCTCTTGGATCGAACTACTCTTACTCTACACTGGTGCGATCACCATTGTTATTCTGTTCTATTGTACTTATTATTTCAGTAACCGAACTGTGTGTATTAAATCCGAACTATTACTTATTCTGTTATCACTAAATCGGACTTACCTTGGATTCATTGGATATTTCGGCACAACTAAGAGTATCATTATCGTAACATATTTATTATTACTCTTACATTATTACTTTAATTCATATTCATTGGGTTAATCGAAGATTGAATGAGAATAGAACCCGGCGAGAAACACTCTTTACCATTCGCAGGAATAGGCATAGAGCATACTTGGCCCGATAGGTCATTACAACTGGTACCGAAACCCGAATTCCGCTCAATTTTCGATTACTCCGAATAATTTTAAGACTAATATAACATAATAGTAAGTAATTTTATGAATTCTTAAATATTATTGTATTGCCATTTTAATGATTTTAATGGATTAAGCATAATTTTTGAACAAGGTATATGTAAGTTTTATGATAAAAATCTTATAAATAATACCAAAATTTGATAATAATTGTGAAAATAATTGTGTGAAATTGTATACGTGATCAGATTATAACATTCTTTTTGTCCTTATAGTATCGTTGTATGTTAATTGCCCGGCGCCATTTTCTGGATACGTGAGCGTGGCACCCTGCTGTGGCTACCATAAATACCTACTTATATGAAAAAGGGCAAGCGGCATTGTTAAGCGCCATATTGTACAACACGCTACACGATTACTAAGTAAGGAAGGTATGTATAAAAACACACATAATTAAAATTTAAATTCTTTAAGAGTTGGTTTACTCAACGTGGTCTAAGACGAAGCACAGTCAACCACGGTAAAAGGTATAGAAAGGCTTTGTGTACAGCCGACTATGGTACGGTGACGATCCACCAACTATAGTACATAGAAAGGTATATTACAAGGCTTGGTTTAGCCGACTGTAATACAAAAAGGCATTGTACTTGCCAACTGTAGAGTGACTTGGATTAGTCAGCTACAGTACACGCTTACCTGGATAGGGTCATTTTGGTAAATTTAACTGATATTCAAATTAGCAGATTAGTATTAAGTACATGAGTCCAATTCCCGTCTCAGCAAGACAACAAAGACATCTTAAGCGACTCGCCCAAGGTTATCAAGTACACGTACCTCGAGCAAGAGCGCCAAGAATCACGGAGCGGGGACAAGCATTAGCAGTAGCAAGAGGCAGAGCCAGAGGTAGAGGTAGGAGTAGAGGTCCAGGGAGAGCAGCCAACAACTCGCAACCGAGTATAGAAGAAAATTTGAATATGGAAGCCAATGGAAACGCTCACGTGAACGGGGAAGTGCAAGCGAACGGGGGTCCACAGGAACTGCCTGAAGCACTCCGATTCAACTTGGCTCCAGAGCAACTAATGGAATACATGAGACAGCAACAAAGGCCACGACCAGCGAATCAAGTATTTCATGTAAACCAGAATATACCTATACCAAAGTATAATCCCAAGGAGATGACCGCCTTAGGATACCTACAAAACGTAGAGATATATTTTACCAGTCAAGGATACCCACAGCATACACGGCTACAGATGATGCAGACCATAATGCAGAAAGACCATAGGACATGGCTACAGCACAACAAAACACCCCAATGGACTTGGGACATGTTTAAGGGAGCTTTCAGCATCAAATACGATACATGGCTTGACAAAAGTGAAAGGTCAGCATTCCTAGCTTCAAGAGTGCAACATGATGAGGAAGATGTGGAAAAATACATTTGGGACATCGTTAGAGTATCCAAATTAGTATATGCTAATGAACCTGAAGAAAACTTGGCACGGAGATGTTATGCAGAACTACACCGTGACATAAAGATAGCAATGGCAGGAACCATTCACCTAACAGTCGACGCACTTATCCTCCAAGCCAAGATCGTTGTCGAGAACATAAAACAAAAAGATGTTAAACACAGGACAACACATTCTTACGGGGACCAAGTAAAACACCCCGGCAGACGTTATACAGGAGAAAACGGAAGGAACTATGACGTATATCATAGGGACGGGAACAATGTGAGAGGCAATTCAAGCAATAGTATCAACGCTGACTACTCAACCCAGAGTCAAGCTCAACCCAATTCACAAGGCGCCCAGAGCAACGGAAACCAAAATAGTCAAACCGCGGAGCGCCAAGATCAAAACCGGCAAAAACAGCCAAAGAAAGAAAATGGAAATATTCAACATGATACGAAGAATACACAGCACTCAAACGGTCCTGCAACAACAACCGATCCTACATGCTACTGTTGTGGAGGGTTTGGACATTACGCTCGTCAGTGTCCAACAAAGACAAACAGAGCAATGGCACTTCAAGATGGCAACGACGACTACAGTTGGGTAAATGATCCAAATTATCAATACGAAGAAAATGAGTATTTAAACTCTTAGAAGGGGAGGCGGATTACGTTTCTCATCTCTGTCTTCCCGAAATGAAAGCCTCATCAAACGATCAATCATCAATTACTACGGAATTCAAAATTGAAACAAAAACGATTAATTTTAATTCGCGATTCGACTTACAAATTCTTTGTACACCTATTAATACCACTGCGACTACACGTATGGAAGAAACGGAACTTTACAAAATTTTACTTATTCTGCGGGATACTTCATGTTCCGGATTGGAGATAGTACTACCACAGTACTTTACGAAAAACGACCACATTGTACATTTTCCGACTAAACTACTTCGATATTTTATATTTCACTTACAATTGTGGGAGAAACAACTTTCACCTTTAATTTCAGAAGATTTTACCCCTTTTAAGTACTTTCATGGAAAACATTTCTACGTTACCACGGACAACAGACCGTTGGAATATCAACACTGGGAAAAACACAGAACTTCACAGTTACGATTTTATTCAAACGAATTGAAACCATATTTGGACAACAGAAGACACAACATTGGAAAGGACAAAGTGATGGCGGACGCGTTGTCACGAGTTCCTGTAAAACCTACGGGTGGGTGAAAACTCCAATTTATTTGAAGAAGATTCAAAAGTCAACTCTGTTCCTTGTTATGGATACACGGTTGAAGATCCACAGTCAATAAAAGTGAGACAACAGAAAAACGATAGAAGGAAGGAAAACACTCTTACGGCAGTCAACAGCAATTCAGTAGCTACAATTGTCTGGTTGTATTGTCATAAGGACACCGTTTTACACTACATCATGGATCTACATTCAAAATGTTATCAGGGAAATGAAGAAGAAAGTTCTGTCACCACAGTCCTCAGCGTGATCTGCCAGGGAAAAACTGCGGAGACAAGAAGTGACACTAATGCGCATAGTGGTCACATTCAGAAGAGATGTTTACCGGAAAAGAGAAAGAAGATTACGGCATCGGAAAAAGTAGAGAATTCTACTGATGCTACCTGGGGAATGGATGAGACTTCCATCCCTGAAGTTGAAGAAAGGCTACAGAAGGCTTCATCCAGAAAAGTAGCTAAGTCTACGGATGTTAGTCGGGTAAGCAGATTGAGTCCAAAACCCATTGAAATAGAAAGTGTTCGAGAACCGAGTGCACGCGGGAACACAAGAAAAAGTAGCAACGTGGAGAAAAACTTGTATCCGTCGGAGCGGAGCAAGCCCACAAGAGAAAGTAGCAATGTGAGGAAAAACTTGTATCCGTCGGAGCGGAGCAAGCCCACAAGAAAAAGTACCAAAGTGAAGAATAACTTGTATCCGTTGGAGCGGAACAAGAACATTAAAGGCAAGAATAAAGAAGAGGATATCAATAGTAGAATTCAAACCGGATTAATACTGTTATATAAAAAGGAGATTCTGTTTCAGTTTCATTACATTCAGCAATATGTCTTCAAGAAACTAAGGAAAGATGTAAGTTGGATTACGTCAAAAACGAGTTGGCAAAACGAAAATGGAAAAGTTAGAAAGTATACTCGGCTTCGCGAAAATTGGCAGCAACCGACATCATTACGGATGAGCATCTTAGATGTTGCACCTACGGAAAATTATACGGCGAAGATTAATTTTTTGGGTCTGTTACCCATCACTTGTGAAATTTTGTTCACCATCGAGATAAGAATTTGCAACAGAAACATCGTCATACCAGAATCATTCAACTTCTGGGAAAACGAAAAACTCTCGACACACCGTAGAATCACAAATAAGACCTGTGACTGAGAACATCCGCGATCCCATAACAAAACTTCAATTGGCAAACACGTTTCACAGATCAAACCCTTTCATAAACGTCTTACCATTTCTTCAAAATTATACTTCAAATTTCCGAAAACTCTGAAAATTACCTCATTGGCACCTCAACATTTTATTATCTTCCAGAAAAATTCGAAGAAACACGCCCGTTCAATTCAGACAACATTATATTAAGCGGACAACCAACAGGGCACTATTCAAAATTCTTCTAAACTCAAAATTAATTACAATTAGAATTACTTAGTATGTATTAGTATTACTTCGCATGCATTAGGATAAGTTAGTATGTATTACGATGAGTTAATATGTATTAGTATAAGTTAGTATAAGTTAGTGTAAGTTAGTATAAGTTAGTATCCGCAAGTTGTTATCAATTAGGTTATACTATTATCATTTTCTTAACACCTTACCTGTCAAAATTAGCACACACACAAGAGTGACAAATCACACATAAGTACTCAACACCTCTATACCATAGCACAATAGATTTATCAATACAATGTACACACCTAGATATACCTTAATCTGTATAACGAACTCTACCTATAATAGTGTGGCAACCTGCCAATGTATCTATAATAGTGTGGCTACCCAAAAATGTACCTATAGTAGTATGGCAACCTCCCAAGGTAACTAAAATTCTGTGTGGTTACTTTGCAATGTACCTTGTCAAGCCATACCTTACTAGCCTAACATACACCAAAGTATTGCACATATAGTCACTAACTAATTTCTATACAGTATGTACAATGTTAAAAGTATTATCACCAAAAGGCACTTTGATGTATATTACACTACCTACACATCATATTGTGGCGACTGATGAAAATAGCAGTGTAAATCCATAGTCTACCAATCTATTATATGTTAATGCAGTATAGTCTATATAGTAAATAAACACCTTCTCCACAAAATGTACTAAAGTATATAACAATTAAACATTGGGGAAACACTCCTAATAATCAACGATTTGGAAAATGCTCCTAATCATCTACAAAGTTACCGGACCACCCGGATACAAGACATCAGAAGGATAACCCTTCTCAAGGAGACAACCCATCACATCAGAGGAGAAAACAACCTATATCGGACTGGAGATTGCATCAACCGATCATATCTTAATCAATCCAGATGTAAGGACCAAGGAACCGTCTTTCTGACACCCGACCTACTTCAGAGAGGGGGGAGTTCAAAGGGGGCGAGGGTGTGATATATGCTAATATCACCCACAGCTCCAATGCCCACCTCATCACTGACTGACCTTACAGACTAGGAAGGACGAACTTCAACGCTCAGTTGTACGCTGGCTCTTGGATCGAACTACTCTTACTCTACACTGGTGCGATCACCATTGTTATTCTGTTCTATTGTACTTATTATTTCAGTAACCGAACTGTGTGTATTAAATCCGAACTATTACTTATTCTGTTATCACTAAATCGGACTTACCTTGGATTCATTGGATATTTCGGCACAACTAAGAGTATCATTATCGTAACATATTTATTATTACTCTTACATTATTACTTTAATTCATATTCATTGGGTTAATCGAAGATTGAATGAGAATAGAACCCGGCGAGAAACACTCTTTACCATTCGCAGGAATAGGCATAGAGCATACTTGGCCCGATAGGTCATTACAAAGATTCAAGAATAGCAGACAATAGAATTGTCAGAAGACGCCAATGTGTTTCGTCACCATACGTTCTTATCAATAGACGACTACTTGCGTATTGTAATGTGGGTTTTGTACAATCGCCGCCCTTTGAAATGATGGCTGACTATTTAAATTTCAGTTCTGTTTATATAAATGACCGTGGGATTGCTCCAAGAAGGTTTTGTGGAACTGTACAACAAGAAAGCAGTCACGAAGATTATTATTGGTATGGAAATAAGATTTATTTAACTTCTACTCTAGAAAAAGTATTTATATATTGTGTGAACAAAGAGACATATTTTCAAAAGCCATTATCCATCTGGATTGACATAATGGACATAAGTACATGGCTACTATTGCTAACTTCTTGTTTTTCAGCTAATGCACTTATATATCGTTTTGCGGAGAATAAAATGTCATTTGAATCTATTCATAATTTCTTTGTTTCCGTCATTGCGATTCTCCTCCGTCAGGATCACAACCAAAGAAAATTCTTCTTGTATGGAATTCTATCTTTGATGTTGAATATTCTTGTAACTCAATACGAAACGTACATCACTACTGAAGTTATTGCTCCTGTGGATAAAATAATAATAAGGGATTTCGGTGAACTAGTTCAAAAAAAATATAAAATAATTGTCCCCATTGGATTTTCAAACGGAATGTCTAGAGAAGTAGGTTATTCTAGTGTGCACCCTTTTTTCGTAGAATATGGGGTTACTGACAAAAAAAAATTCAAGTGTTTATTTCTTGGAAATTAATTTTAACGCATCATTTTCTTTGGATAAAATAATCGAATCGTGTTTGTCAGCCACAAATCTTAAAGTCTTTTTCAATGTAGACAGTTCTGGTTCAGATTCACAACTGTTGCATTTCCAAAAAGTGTTTCCTTTATTGAAATGCGCAAAAACTATCCATCTTTCTGGACACCAACAGGGGCTTTCATGGATGTTTAGAGGATGCTTTCGTCATGAAATGTTAAATGTTTTTCAAGAACTCAAT
Organism: Yoshiicerus persimilis; assembly: GCA_020352615.2. Classification (NCBI taxonomy): domain Eukaryota; kingdom Metazoa; phylum Arthropoda; class Collembola; order Entomobryomorpha; family Tomoceridae; genus Yoshiicerus; species Yoshiicerus persimilis. Next base: position 8,609,239 of record CM036941.2, read on the forward strand.
GAAATGGGATTCCTTAACCTTTGGAGAACTCTTAGATATTTCGACCCTTTAGTTTCCAGATTCAAAGAATTAGAAAAACGTACTCAAGGAGAATTTCACAGCCTTAGCTTTGATATGAAAATCGGTGCTATTTTTCATCTACTTGGCTATCTGGTCCTTCTTCCTTGTGCTATTTTTCTACTTGAAAAGTCTTTGACTTTACTTTATCGAAATATACGTGCTGTTTATCAATTCTGGCTGTATTTCAGCGTTACATAACTTCAATTTCCAATCAATACTGAAAAGCTTTACATATCTGGGTACAGATAACTGTCTTTGGTTTATCAGAAGAATTTTTCATCTGGATAACATCACCCCAAGGCAGAACTGAAAGATCATCATCTCTCCTTTTTATTTCAAATACACAGAATACGTTAATATTTTTTACATTTACATTACCTTTAATTCAATTTAGATTCATTTGTCTACTGCATGGCGAATTAAAATAATAGTGAATGTTAAAAACTTGTTATTAAGTACCTTCAGATACTTTATTTATACATCTTACTAGTACATAACCAGAAAACATTTACTGGGATTAGCACATAGCATTTAATATTACTGTAATTATTTAAGCTCTCCCATAGCCTTTGTATTTGTTTGCTCATTAGAAGAAAGGGTTATGTTGGAAGGTAGAAAGGTTCGGTTATAAATAACCGGACATAACCAAACCTAGAGTAGCCGTCAGCTACCTGCAGCGTGCATGCATTTGAGTAATACATGTAAACGCGCCCTTTGTCTTTCAAGCAGAGTACACTGTTGGGTAAACTTATAGAAATAAATAAAAATATAACTGGCTATAACTTTTGTACCGCATTTAATCGCAGCCTATAATTTGCATAGAAAAATCAAGCAAAAAATTAGCTTTCTAAATATGTAAACATCCTCAATTTATTGGAAGATATGGTAGGTCAAATGGGACTCCGAAAAGTCAAATAGAGTATTCCATAGTTAAGTGCACGTAGACTGGAAAAGTGGAGGAGTTGTACAACGCGTTTTGTGAAGGCCTTCGTAGTACATCGTGCATAGGTTAATTTTAAGTTAAAGTACTTTTATGTTGCATATTCCTATTAGTTTGTATACGCAAATCTGAAAAATGAAAATTATAAATGCATAATACACTTGTAATAACTGTATTGTAAAGGCCAAGGGCCAAATAAATTATACAGTGAAATAAAATTCTATTCTAATTCCACTAGTGTAATGACCTATCGGGTCAAATATGCTCTATGCCAGTTCCTGCGAATGGTAAAGAGTGATTCTCGCCGGGTTCTATTTACGTTTTCAATGTTCGATTATGCCAAATAGTATGAATTAAGTAATATTGTAAGAGTAATAATAAATATGTTATGATAATAATACTCTTAGTTGTGCCGAAATGTCCAATGAATCCGAGGTAAGTCCAGTTTAGTGATAATAGAATAAGTAAGTAATTCGGATTTACTACACACAGTTTGGTTGTTGAAATAATAAGTACAAATAGTAACAAAGTAACAATACAACAATGGTGATCACACCAGAGTAAAGTTAAGAGTAGCAATCGGTCCAAGAGCTAGCAAACAACTGAAGCGTCGAAGGTCGGCCTTCCTAGTCTGTAAGGTCAGATAGTAATGAGGTGGTGCGTTGGAGCCGTGGGTGATATTTGCATATATCACACTAGTACATAAATTAAGGTATAAGTAAAAAAATAACAAGTCAAAAAAGTAAGCCTCTTTGTAGTTCTGTATGAAATAGCGTCGTGATTTTATTTCGTAACTATATCGTTGTGTCTGTAGAAATGAAATTTTCCATCAAACATGCTACGTTTGTCTTTCTAATACTATCGGCAGCCATAAACTTTGCAAAAAATATCCCTACACAAGGTAATTGGCTTTCTTAAAGGACGTTTGGGCTTTTAATACAAAATACGTTTTCATTACCGTTTTAATTAATGTTATGTAATTTTATTTTATTTAATAATAATTTAATTTAATAAAATTTAATTTAGGTCCAATAAAAGCGAAAGGTCTTAGCTGTCGGCAACATTCAAAAGTTAGTACAATAGTAGACTTTTAACTCTGATAGTTTTTGTAAAATTATTCGTAGCATTGTAGGAAAAAATAATACTCAGAAAAATGACTTGCCAAAAGCGAACTCTAAGGGAGTGCGCCTTATATGCATTGTCTCATTTTTGCAAGATATGTTCCAAAATGATCAAAGGTTGCTAATACTACAATACAAATAAACATTGCGTTACAAAGATAATTCACAATGAGCAAATTTCTAAATTTTGTGCACAAGCTGTGCTATTGCTTTTTAGGCACACAATGGGATTTCCCTCCAGATTCCAAAGACACGTTCCCCCAAAAAACTCCTCAGACCAAAAAATCCGTTTTCGGCTTTAGACTTATAACCCTTAAGAACTTTTGAACAAGTCACCGTACAAAGCTTTTGTTTGGAAAGTTTTTCCTTTCTTCTTGAATTGACACGATCACAGATAACTGAGTCCATTCATATAGGTCGGAAATAAACACCCGAAACCCTATTACTCTCCACAGGATTCGCTGAATTTTGTACTTTCCTACAAAAAGTGTATTGGTAGTACGATTCCAACAAAATGGCGAAATTTTCAAGAATACCATGATATTTAACATTTTTTCGTATCGCCGTAAGCATTGCTTTGTTAGCATTTTAATTTTTTATAAATGAGTACCGGTCATTAAACAAATGACTTATTAGAATTTAATACTGGAGAATTGCTGCTTTTCGTGAAGTTTGCTTACTCATTTTGTTGGTGATGTTTTTATTCAGTGTGCAATAAAATTTTGCAATGACCATGCAATTGGAAAATCATTTGGTTGTCAGTCAACTTTTATGAGAATGTTCCTAATAATGTAATTGTTCATTTCATTTCGGTTTTGAAGAACAAAGTGCATGATTAATACTTGCATTACCTTCCTAATTTATGGATGAAAGAAAAAAGAAGGGAATGTAATGTATGATTAGTTAGTCAACTGTTCACACGCTTTCCTTTGATAACTTGGACATCATGGCATTTACAAAAGGTAATTTAATTGTACGTGAAGACAAATGACTATATTGCATAGAAATGTTAGCAGAGTTGCATTTTATAACTATATAATTATTATCCCAAAACTATGGATGCAATTAAAGCAGACAAAGATAATTAAACCACTATTTGTTAAGACAATGTGGTCAATAATCAATTGTCCGTGGCAGGAACGGCAATTAATAATGACACTGTGTAGTTTGAAATTGCCAAAATGAATGCAAAAATGTACAAACAGCGTACTGCCTTTAATGTCCCTACGCGAATCCCAAATGGCTTCAAACTTTTGACTTCCCTTTGCAAAACTGGATTTTGTATTGCCGAGCATCTCATTGCTAGCAAGCACCGTAAAGACTTTTCGTATACTTGAGAAGCTGTTAAGAAAATTGCGGCTGAAATAATTGCAGCGCATGCAACACAAGCGGGGTTTAGCGAGTATAAAAGCAATTCCATTTTTCCATAAAGCCGTATCGTAGCAAATAAAGGGAAAATAATGACTAATGCCATTGCAGAAAACAAGACAGGAAAATATTGAGGTGTCATACTGTCACTGAAATGTGAGTTTAAAATATTGAGTTTTCGATACAGCAAAACATTCCTTTGAAGTTTTTGTTGAAAACTGAAAGAAAAATTAATAATCATTTTTTGTAAATTTAATTAAAATGGAAAATTTGAAGCAATGAAATCCAAGAATCATTTAAATGTTTGAAATGTTAAAAGGTTAAAATGGATAATAATTACCTGACTACTTTTAGCCAATACGGGCCAACAATCATATAGAAATGTACGTGTATTACAAGACCGAAGAACATTCCAACCGAACCGAAAATCATGACAAATTCCATTGGAATAAATAATAGTAGCATTTTTTCTGTTTGGAAACTTTCTGGAAGTAGCCAAGATATCGCTAGTCTTTCTTTGTACATAACCCCAACTATTGTCACCAGAAAAATTGCAAATTGCACTGTTAGTATTTTGAAAACTGCAATTAACAAATTCAATACTACTGGTGCATGACTATTTGTAGGCATTTTGTCATGAAGAAATATTGCTGGAAATTAAAATAAATATTAAATAATTTTGATTTTTTTATCCACAGCACCAATAAAATAATTTTCAAAATTGTTTACAAACAAAACCTTCGAATTCTGAATCCAGTTTAATTAGTTTATTGAAAAATGACGCAATGAAATCCCGTTTTCTATAGACGTTATAATAGGTAATTGTTGCGCAACAATATCCGAGAGCAAATAAAAATGTCATGATGAGAATCGGAAAGTTTTTCCTTTCTTCTTTATTTAGGATGATCGCAGATAATTGAGTCCATTCGTATAGGTCGGTAATGAAAGAACGAAGGCCTATTACTCTCCAAAGGAATTGCTGAATTTTGCATTTTCCTACAAAAAGTGTGTTGGTGGTATGATTCCAGCAAAAAGGCGACATCTTCAAAAATGCCATTATATTTACCATTTTCCCGTATCGCCCTAAGCACTGTTTTGTCAACATTCTACTTTTTAATGAAATTATATTTTTATATTTTACTTTACAAAAATGACTTCTTACAATTTAATACTGTAGCGAATGGCGCTTTTCCACTAATTTTGTTTTCCACTCAGTTTGCTGATTATTTAGTGTGCACTAAATTTTTGCAATAACCATGTAATTGCGGAATCATATTATGGTTGTCAGTTAAATTGCATGTGAATAAAAACGAATGTCCTTTATTAGTGTAATCGATGATTTAGTTTGGGCTTTGTAAGAACAATGTATATAATTAGTATTTTCACTATGTCCTTGATTTATGAATTCACATGCACTTTGGAATCAAAAAAGATTGGCGATGAACAAAAAGCTCATGAATATGGTAATAATCGTGCAACATAAAATTAGTCTGTCAACTCTCCAGAAGTTTATTCTTAATAGCAGCTTACAGAATGACATTTAGCATTGACACCTGACAATAAATCTAAGTAACTTGTCAAAGTAATGGTAAAAGTAGCAAAAGTAGAAATAAATTAATAATACAGACTACGGTATTTCAGTTTGATTGATACTCACTGTAATTTGATACTAACTACTTTTTAAAACCTCAATAATTTTAACATGATATCGTAATTAAAGTGAATTTCGGCATAAGTTAAAAAGTGTTTGATTTGCTTAGAGTAGAGTCAACCACTGAAATTGGAACAATGATAACAATTAATGGGAAACGTATATATTTGGCCTGCAAGCATGAAATATTGATTGATGACGTATAGTATTCTTGTTTTAATACAATGTTATGTAAACGGTATGTATGATTGGCAGGTTTACTGCATAATGCAATGAATTACAGTCCTTCCTTAACTGTGCGTGAAAATAAATGACAATGTATTTTGCATAGAAATATTGGAAAGTTAAAAGTGTTATATTTTATAACTATACAATTATTATCCCAAAACAATAATTGATACAATTAAAGCAGAACATAAGTAAGATAAGGTTTGTTAAGACAATGTAGTCCACAATTAATTGTCCGTCATAGGAACGGCAATTAATAACGAAACTGTGTAGTTTGAAATTGCTAAAATAAATGCGGAAATGTACAAACAGCGTACTGCCGGTAATATTCCTACGCGAATCCCAAAAGGCAGCAAACTGTTGACTTCCCTTCGCAAAATTGGATTTGGTATTGCCGTGCATCTCATTGCCATCAAGCAACGTAATGACTTTTCGTATACTTGAGAAGCTGTTGAGAAAACTGCCGTTGACAAAATTCCAGCACCTACCACACAAGTTGGGTTTATCGAATATAAAGCCAATTCCATTTTTCCATAAAGCCGTATCGAAGCAAATAAAGGAAAAATAATCATTGATCCAAATAAAGAAAATAACACAGGAAAATATTGAGGTTTCATACTGTCATTAAAATGTGCGTTTAAAATATTAAGTTTTCGATACAGCAAAACATTCCTTTGAAAATTTGGTCGAAAACTAAAAACAATTAATAATAATTTGTGTAAATGTTAGTTAAATTGGTAATAATAAATAACTGCATGATTAATTTGAACCAATAAAGTCCAAGATTAAATGGATAATAATTACCTAATTACTTTCAGCCAATAAGGGCAGACAATCATGTAGAAATGAACGTATAATAGAAGACCGTAGAACATACCAACCATACTGAAAAACATCACAAGTTCCAGTGGAATATAGAAGAGTAGCATTATTTCCGTTTGAAAACTTTCTGGAAGTAACCAAGATATCGCTAGTCTTTCTTTGTACATAACCCCAATTATTGTCACCAGAAGAATTGTATTTTGCACTGTTAGTACTTTGAAAAATGTAATTAACAATTTCAATATTACTGGTGAACGACTATTTTTAAGGAGTTTGTCGTGCTCAAATACAGCTGTAAATTTTCAATAAATATTTAATAATTTCGATTATTTAACCACACATTAATAATTAGTAATTTTTAAAATTGTTTAAAAATAATACCTTCAAATTCTGAATCCAGTTTAACTAATTGATTGAAAAATGAAACTATATTTTCCCGTTTCATGTAGAAGTTATAAAAGGAAGTTGTTGGGAAACTATATCCGGCATCAAACAAAAATGTCATGATGAGAATCGGAAAGTTTTGCCTTTCTGCTTTATTTAGGATGATCACAGATAATTGAGTCCATTCGTATAGATTGGTAATGAAAGAGCGAACGCCTATTATTCTCCAAACCAATTGCGGAATTTTCCTTTTTCCTAAAAATAGTGTATTGGTAGTATGATTCCAACAAAATGGTGACAACTTCAAGAATGCCATTATATTTACCATTTTCCCGTATCGCCCTAAGCACTGTTCTGCCAACATTCTTTTGTTTTAATGAATTACTGTTCGCTTACAAAAATGACTTATTACAATATAATACAGCCGAGATTTGCAGTTTTCATGAAGTTTGGTTACAAATTTTGTTGGTTATTCAGTATGAACCTAAATTTATGCAATGGCCATGCAATTGGAGATGTCAGCTAAATTTCATGTGAATAAACGAATGTCCTTAATAATGTACTATTAATTATTACTATTAATATTACTATAGGTAATTGATGATTTAATTTGGGTTTTGTAAGAACAATGTGTATAATTAGTAGTTTTATTATGTCCTTAATTTATGAATGGGCATACACTTTGCAAATGCAAAAGACTAGTGAAGAATAAAGAACTCAAGAAGGTAGTAATAATCCTGTAATATAAAATTAGGCTGTCAACTTTCGGACGGTAATTCTTAATAACAGCGTACACAATGATATTTGCAATTGATACCTGTAAATAAAGCTAAGTAATTTTTCAAAATATGGGTAAGGTAAAAGTAGCAAAAATTAAAATAAACTAATAATTGCGAGAGTAAAAATAGACTACGGCATTTCAGTTAGGAAGTTTAATAATAATTACATCGTAGGTCACAATTAATGACAAGATTCAAAAACCAATAACATTTTATAAAATATTGTCCAACCAAAAGAGGTTCAGATATTAATTAGTTAAGGCTTGAATTTAAAAGGTCATTAAAATAACGTGAATTGGCAATAAATTTGATTGATTATGTCATTAATGCAAAATCATTAATTAATATCTGATAGACATACATTGCCAAAGAGACCATATATGATAACATTGGTAACAAATGAATTTCCATTGACAAATCCCATTTGTTTAGCATTCACTTCTTGAGCAAGAAGGGCTTGTACATCAAATTATGCATTAAATAATCGCATTAATTACAGTAGTATATGATGACCAAAATGGTCAAGTGTCAAACTGGCCAAAATGGTCAAGTGTCAAACTGGCCAAAATGGTCAAGTGTCAAACTGGCCAAAATGATCAAGTGTCAAACTAGCTAAAATGGTAAAGTGTCAAACTGGCCAAAATGGTCAAGTGTCAAACTGGCCAAAATGGTCAAGTGTCAAACTGGCCAAAATGGTCAAGTGTCAAACTGGCCAAAATGGTCAAGTGTCAAACTGGCCAAAATGGTCAAGTGTCAAACTGGCCAAAATGGTCAAGTGTCAAACTGGCCAAAATGGTCAAGTGTCAAACTGGCCAAAATGGTCAAGTGTCAAACTGGCCTAAACGGTCAAGTGTCAAACTGGCCAAAATGGTCAAGTGTCAAACTGGCCAAAACGATTAAGTGTCAAATTAGCCGAAATAGTAAATTTTTAAAATTGGCCATATTAGTCAACTTGTTCCGCCAGATCTTGTATATTGGCTATTTTCAGTTCGGCGGCCTCTCGTTTAGAGATAGCTTCAAAGCGCATAGAGATAATTTGTTAAAACGTTTTCTAGCTTGCTGGAGGCGTTCAAAGGCGAACACAATAATGTGAATATATGAAATTCAAAATGTACTAAAAATTAGCAGTTCTTAGCAAAATAAATTTATATCTTGTAATCGATGTTACATACAATTTAAAATTGACAAATGAATTGACAAGGCTATAATGCACCGAAAAAGTATTAATATAATAAAATCCTCTTAAAGTAGCAATTTTGGGAAATATTTAACTTTGGCTTTAAGTGTTTGTCCGTATAGGAGGTTAAAGTACGTTTTAGCAGGCTAAATTAAGCATTTTATGAGACTAGTTTCATTATCTAGTAGACAGAGCTTATAATCGAAGGACGCCTATATTTGGAAACACTTTCTTTTTTGAAACATGATAATTCCAAGATTCCAGTCCCAGTTGTATAATTTTAAGCTCGTCGACTTTCTTCATCACTTCTTCTATCCTGATTGTGTGTGGATGTCTTGGTCCAAGCATTTCAACCTGATATGTTTGTACTTCTTTGAGCAACTGGATACATTTTTCATGTTCACCCAAATAATGATGTGTCACAGCAATGAAAAGTTTAGTGTTCAAAGTGTTCGGATGATTCCAAACCAGAACTTTCTTTTGTGTTTCCTGAACTTTCTCTAATTCCTTTAAGGCATCTCTGTAGTTCTTTAGTCCAAGTTTAACGCAGGCAATGTTGTGTTTAGTAACCAAAGTATCAGGATGATCCACTCGTAAAGTTCGTTCTCTTACTGCCAAGATTTCTTCATAGACTTTCATCGCCTCATCCAACTTATTTTGTTCATGAAAAACCTGTGCAATGTTGTTCTTCAAAGAAAGTGCAATTGTGTGTTCGTTTCCAGAAAGTTGCAATGCATATTCAAATTTTTTTATTGCCTCTTCATAGTTATTTAATCGTACATATACCATTCCTACATCATTAACTGTATCCAAATGATCGTCGTCTTTCTCACCTAATGTCTTTTTCTGCCTTTCACAAGCATCCTTTAGCATTTCAAGGGACTGGGAATACTCACCCAATTCTCTCAGAGCTTTTCCTTTCCAGCATTTCATTTGCAAAGTCCATTTATTGTCCACTCCTAAAGCAGATTCTAGAAATTCTCCTGATTCACAAATGAAGTCCAAGAGATCTTCGTACTTTCCTGACTGGTATAATTTGTAGCATACCAACCCAAGAAGTTCTCCATGAGTTTCAACCATTTGTTTATTTCTGATGTGTTGCCAAATCATCTGAGCGTGGACTAGTTCTGCCAAAGAAATTTCGTCTGTATTCAGCAAATTAATCATGCTATGTGCAATATCCCTCAAAATTGAACGAAGCTTTGAACGTGCCTGCAGTTCTAGTCTTGTTACATCCTGTACTAATCGGTGCACTGATATTTTTTCTCCTGAGCAAATTATCAGCGAATGCTTTATAATAGGATAAAAGAATTTGTCAATATTTTCTGTATTTGAAGTCTTTCCCATTTTCTGCAGTATATTAATGACCATCCGAGTAGGAATGTTATCGGGGGATAAAAATGAAATTATATTCATTATGTCCATAGCTAGCTGTCCACCCCCAATAGATTCCCTTAGCTTGTTAAAAGTTATTCTCCATATTGAAAATGTTGTTTTGGAATTTTTTCCCAACTCATCTGGATAAGGCAACTTGTGATCTAACAAGGTTTTTATTTCTTTTTCTATTTCCAGTAAATAACGACTTATATTGGCATCATGCTCATTTCCAAAAATGACAGACATTTGTTTGATGCAGGAAGCTGCTTGTTGCAATGCCAAAGGATAATACTGCAGTCTTTCACATAATTTTTCAAAGAGTTCATCAGTGCTCTTCCCGGCAGATTCATTGAAATTTAGGGATTTGTAAAAGAATTGCTTGGCGGAGTCTTTGGTAAGTACTTGCAGGTGCAAAACATTGCACTGAGTTCCGAAAGACTTTTCAGCATCACGAAGTCTGGAAGTTGTTATAACAAAAGTTTTCAAATCTGTCGAAGGTTGTTTATTAGATAAATCAATCAGCAGTTTCACGACTGGCATTTCATAATTCTCAATGCTGTCGAAGATAATAAGCACTTTTTGTTTAAAGAGTTTCTGGTAAACTTCCTGCACAATTTCCAGAAATTTCTTTTCCTTCCAAAAATAAACATTGTGGGAGATTTTTAAGTCCTTAGCCAAGTCTCGGAATGAATTTTGTATTTTCTGAAGAGTTTCTGCATCTACCCAAATGCAGTGACCTCCAACACTCTCGTGAAACCACTTGGCAAAATTTCTTGCCAATTCGGTTGTTCCAACTCCACCTAATCCAGTAATAGCAAAAATTGAAAAAGTCTTCTTGGTCATACAATCTTCCCAGTGTTCTTTTAATGATTCCATTTCTTTTTCTCTTCCCATGTAAAATTTATTGGGTGCTGTGACGCCAAAGTAAATCTGTTTTTCTTCTTTGGCTTTTGTGCCAGCCATTAATTTTCGAGCAATTTCTTCATTTCCACTTTCACGTAGACAGTGAACAAAAACTGAAAATGTTTCATTACCCTTTTTACATATGAGGTCAACAAGTTTTGTTCTAGCTTTATAGGGCTTCTGGCATTCCTGGAAAAACACGAAACAAATATTATTGACATCCGTGTGACATTTTCGCTAGTAATACACACATATCCCTTTGAAAAGTATGTATTCAGAATAGGGAACCCAATTTAGGTAGTAAATATGTGTTAAATTATTAAACTTACAATTTCTTCGGATTCTACTTTGCTGATAACTGACTTCTGTCGAAGTAAATTTAACAATTGGGGTAAAGAAGAAATATTTTGTGCAATAAAATCCAAATTACGGATTAATTGTGAACGATTTTCGCCGTCCATTTTAATAATCATCAACCACTACGTTTCAATTCGTATACTTAAATTGTACTGGTGGACAAATAAAACTGTGTTTGCATAAAGTACGGTAGCTGGTTGACGTGAGTGGCATCCGCTTATCAGGGTTCTCTGATAAGACTTTGCTAAACAAGAAGAATTCTCAGTGGAGGTTGATTTCTCTTTAGCAAAGTCTCAATTGGCAAATTTAGAATTTTTTAAATTTCGACTTTTGGCTTTAAAGAATACTCAGGGACCTGCTTGGCAAAAGGTTGCACAAACATATTAAGCATATTTCGCCCGTGAATAGCCGACTCAACAGTTGCCATTTCTAACAGTTTTAAAATGGTTTACAATTTTTTATACTTTTGTATACCTTAAATCATTTTATTAGCAAGGATTTTGACTAATTTTGAATGTGATGAGAATCATTTTCCATAATGCACTTAAGTCTTGGATTATAAGGGAAAAAATATCCCTGTAAATGCTTAGTATTGAATTTGTCACATTTTTTCAAATTTCAGGAATTTTAATTTGCCTATCAAAACTTTGCCAAACTATAACTATTCAGAACCTCGGTGAAAATGATTTGATGCTTACATGAGGGTATATTATACTCAATGCTACATTTTGCTGATGATTCATTGCACATTAATAAACTACTTAAATGATTTTTTATGTGAATTCATTGTCCAATGTTATTGAAGTGCCATCCATTTCAATACACAATAATTTCAATCAATGACACCGAAGACAAGATAAAAGTCACCTTACTCGAAGGACAGCCTTGATCGTTACCATTTTATAATTGATTATGTAATACATACAAGTACATTTGTGTATTCCAGTACATGCAATTACTAGACGCTTTCCTAACCCAAACTGACATTCGTATAAAGGCTGACAGACAAGGAATTCCTATGAAATACATGCGGTACTTAATTAAATCAAAATGTTTCTGTCTTTCTACTCAAAAAAACAAGCCATAGTTAATTAATAATGCCACTTGGATAAGATTAAATTCCACTTCATCAATAGTTATTGCATAAAAATTAAAGCAGAACACAAGTGACTGAAAAAGTTCCACATCATCAGGACAAAGTATCACGGAACTACAAATCCTTATCATTTAACAAGGTTTCCTTTCATGCCACTTATTCATTTGTATAGTCATATAATTCATCAGAAAAATAATTGGACCACTTGTAATTCCGTATTTAATAACCATTCAGCAACTCCTTCTACAAACCAACTTTATAATGAAATCTGTCCACCAAACTCAATTTGCTCTGCATGCACTTGTCACTTCTTGAACAAGAAATGGGTCTCTTTCAGACTTCCCCAAACGAGATAAGCGTATGTTGAAATAGAAAAATTCGTCATTTTATTTCGTAAAATAAAATGAGGTGAGTAAAATGAAATGTATGAATAAAATTAGTGAGTTAAATATGAACTCAGTTTCCTTTAAGTAAAAAATACTAACACTTTGAAGACCGTATAGTTTACAGATGATATTTTCCAGTTATGGTATGAATGTTTCTCAAATGTTTTTGGCCTCCATCACTAGTGTTTAGGATTTCCTAAGGGTATTTCTATATTTTCGCCTAAAAGTGAATTACAAATACCTGAATATTAAAATTTTAAGCCTGCAATTGCATTTTGATCATATCTTCAACACAATTCCAAATAATTTAAAATGAAGAGAGTAAAAATAAATAGTGCGCACTCTGTTGAACGGTTTGACAGGTGTCATCAGAAATTACATTTCTTGTATCCGCCACGCACACGTAATCATAACTTATTAAATATCGGCACGATATTTACTGGGAATGCTCTGTCACTGTCTGTCTGTCTGTGAGTCGGTCGTATAACTTTAGAACGCATTCACATAAATTGATCAATCCTTTTTAAAACATCACTTATTAATATATCTTGCTCCGTATTCAAAATGAGCACACTCGGACTTTTAGTTTCTGCAAAATTCAAAAATTGTAAATGCACAGTGCAAAATCACGTTGCAATGCATGGATACAACTCACACAAACGCAACGCCACACAACACGCCATCTTTTATTTTCTATAAACATCAGTCATTAACATATCTTTCTTCCTATTGAAAATCAGCACCTTCGGACTTTTAGTTTCTGCAGAATTCGAAAGTTTGCAAAAACAGTGTTGTGGATTGTTGATCGTATAACTTTAGAACGCAACGATAATTACAGTTAATGCTCTGTCACTGTGTCAGTCAATCTGTCTTTTAGCTATCCAATTTGTATTGTTTTACTATTCACGTTAATGATTAACAATGTATGCTCTGTCACTATGTCTGTCTGTCTATCTGTCTGCTAGCAATCCTAGATAATAAAACCATGATGATCTGATAATCAAACCATGATGATCTGATAATCAAACCATGATGATCTGATAATCAAACCATGATGATCTGATAGTCAAACCATGATGATCTGATAATCAAACCATGATGATCTGATAGTCAAACCATGATGATCTGATAATCAAACCATGATGATCTGATAATCAAACCATGATGATCTGATGATTCATTGCACATTAATAAACTACTTAAATGATTTTTTATGTGAATTCATTGTCCAATGTTATTGAAGTGCCATCCATTTCAATACACAATAATTTCAATCAATGACACCGAAGACAAGATAAAAGTCACCTTACTCGAAGGACAGCCTTGAACGTTACCATTTTATAATTGATTATGTAATACATACAAGTACATTTGTGTATTCCAGTACATGCAATTACTAGACGCTTCCTAACCCAAACTGACATTCGTATAAAGGCTGACAGACAAGGAATTCCCATGAAATACATGCGGTACTTAATTAAATCAAAATGTTTCTGTCTTTCTACTCAAAAAAACAAGCCGTAGTTAATTAATAATGCCACTTGGATAAGATTAAATTCCACTTCATCAATAGTTATTGCATAAAAATTAAAGCAGAACACAAGTGACTGAAAAATTTCCACATCATCAGGACAAAGTATCACGGAACTACAAATCCTTATCATTTAACAAGGTTTCCTTTCATGCCACTTATTTATTTGTATAGTTATATAATTCATCAGAAAAATAATTGGAGCACCTATAATTCCGTATTTAATAACCATTCAGCAACTCCTTCTACAAACCAACTTTATAATGAAATCTGTCCACCAAAATCAATTTGCTCTGCATGCACTTGTCACTTCTTGAACAAGAAATGGGTTTTTTTCAGACTTCCCTAAACGAGATAAGCGTATGTTGAAATAGAAAAATTCTTCATTTTATTTCGTAAAATAAAATGAGGTGAGTAAAATGAAATGTATGAATAAAATTGGTGAGTTAAATATGAACTCAGTTTCCTTAAAGTAGAAAATACTAACACTTTGAAGACCGTATAGTTTATAGATGATATTTACCAGTTATGGTATAAATGTTTCTCAAATGTTTTTGGCCTCCATCACAAGTGCTTAGGATTTCTTCAGAGTATTTCTACATTTTCGCCTAAAAGTGAATTACAAATACCTGAGTATTAAATTTTTACGCCTGTAATTGCATTTTGATAATATCTTTAACACAATTCCAAATAATTTAAAATGAAGAGAGTAAAAATAAATAGTGAGCCTTCTGTTGAACGGTTTGACAGGTGTCATCAGCAATTACATTTCTTGTACCCGCCACACACACATAATCATAACTTATTTATGTTGTACACAGAGAAAGTCAAGAGGACAACTACAAAATGCATTACCTTGGCGAAATGTTGGTTTTCCGAATCACGTCACATATTCATTAAGCTTACTTGATTGGAAATCTGTGTACTGCATACCGGTTTCAATAGTTCTTGAAATCACCAATCAATCAGTGTACTTATGCAATTGTAAGATAACATGTTTAAAATAAAGTGTACGCTGTACTTCACGGCATATACTATATACTAATAAGCGTAAACAAATACACCTGGAAGGAAGTAATGCTACAAAGTATATCAAAAAGGAAAATCAAACTCGGACCTTCTACAACTTACCCAGGAAGGGAAAGTATAGAATGGTTCGGGTTTTATTGCACCTTGGCCATTGTTAGAATTTTGGCCATTTGCTACACAATTTTTATTATAAATGCAATCAATTTACAAAAACGAGCTGCAGGAATGGCGTACACGTTAAATCAACTAAATATAGAAAAATATTTCATTTTAGATGAAGGTAAAAATAAGAATATTTAAAAAGTAGAATAGAATTTTGAAATCGTAGCTAATCAATAATTACAGTCGCCAAATGTTCCATTATGCAGAAAAGAAGTAACTATATAGGAACACAAAGTGATGCTTTATAGAAATTCTTCAGATAATACATTTTCAATTTTTATAAGAAGATATAAGAATAATATAAGAACCCCTAAAGTACAAATGGAATTAAAAGTACAATTTGAAGACAGTGTTTTATAAACATGTGTATTCATCGATATTTTTTCTATATCTTGTTATTATGGCATTACAGTTGTCATTTTACTATTTTAGAACTTCAAAATTTACGTTTATTTATTGGGATCGAAAATAATGACAAAATTTTAAAACCTAAGCATCAATACATTACTTTGCTACCTCCCTTTACCATGGTTTATTAAATTATTAGATACCTGTGTTACACATTTGACATTTACAAATATCGACAATTAAAATGTGTTGATCAATTTTGTGAGATTTGCCAATGGCATAATAAACACTTTGTATCTCAAAATCGTGTGAAAATTTGTACTGAACGGTCAAGTAATAAATAATAAAATTTTAAAAGTGCCGCACTCAAGTTTGAATACCTATTTAGCAAAAACAACATAGAAAACAAAATTTATTCCACAGAAAGACAACTCTAAGTAATCTGCAAACAAATACCAACACTTTATGAAGCGCTTTTAAAATACAAGCAATCCAATTTATATGACACTTTTAAAGTGTTTTGTTTATTATTTAGTTTTATCTTAACGCAATTCACAGTAATACTGGCAAACAATTTTAAGCAAGGAAAACTTATGCCTTGCAACTTAAGCAAGGAAGCAATATTGATGCGATATTGCTGCTATATATTCAAAATCATTTGCGACCATTTCCCAATTCTGCAATAGTGTCAACATACATAAAAAGAACTAGTTTTAAAACTCAACAAGAATTTTTTAAATGGAAAAGGGGAAAGTTTGTGTCTTGGGGCTAATATTCCATTTATTCATTTGTGTTGAATCATTAAGAGTCGAAGCATTCCGTTTTCCCTTTACGTTTTTCGAAAATTGTGTTGTAGAAATAACTGGAGAATATTCCTGGTATGATTATAATATATTTGACACATTGGTAACACACCTCTCGCCTGATAATACATTCAGAGTGGAAACATTAATTGGATCCTACGATAAATTGGCATTTTCAAATAAAACATTTTACAAATTCACAGAATGCTCTATTCTGATATGCATAGTGGAAAAATCAATTGATCCCACTGGAGTAATATTTCATCTGATAATGTCGTCATTGTCGCAGCACAGTTATCCCGGAAACTACGTTTTCTTTATAACAGATGAATATTTTCAATTTGAGCAAGTGGCAAGTGAACTGCACAGAATACCAATGGCAAGTAAATATTTTCTTATAGGAAAAAGTTCCCAGGTATCACTTATTTGTACCAGTTGTACGATTTCAGTTTTTCATGAGATTCCCAAAGAATATTTTGAATCCGGTGAAGAAATTGACAGATTTTGGTTGGCTGTGCACAACAATCAAAAAGATGTTTACATTGAAGTAGAAACCCCAATTTACGAACCTAAAATTTACACTGACAATGTTTACATGAAAAACTGTACCCTTTACAAAAGGAATTACATCTCAGCTCGAACATGCATTTTGAAAATCATCGAGAAACATTATAATTATACTAGTGTCTACTTTAAAACGAACCACAGGAAACCAATTCACGCATTTGTTGAAACAAATTACGCATTTAATGATAAGAGGTTCTTTGACAGATTTGTGATTAATGTCAGTAATCCAGAGAATATGCGATTGTGGATTAACGACGCAACATTTTACAAAAAATTTACGGCATTGATTCTCATAGAAAAACATTTAAATGACTTTCTCTTAATTGCTTACCCTTTCGATATCTATGTTTGGGTCTCGTTGCTTTTTGTGCTGCATTTGACTCTCTTGGTATTCAAAATTTCCAGAATCGCTAATGAAATCAATACCAACGAATCGTTGTTTGTTTTCTCTTTTCTAGTTGATCAAGGCCAATCCACTTTCACAATAGTGAAAAAAGCTAAATATTCATTTTTATTGTTGGCAGTTTGGTATCTGATGGGCGTGGTTTTAACCAACGCTTACAAAGGGAAAATGTATTCGCTTTTAACCTCAAATATTATTCCTTATGTTCCAAAATCTTTCGAAGAATTAGTTTACAGTGATATCCCTATTGTATCTAGAACAAAAATTTATTCTTTCACAAGCAACGGAAGCACCACACTCACACCTCATCTTTCTCGCATTATCTTGCCAGAACTAATACAAAACAAAAATTATCAAAAATATTTTAAAAGACTGCAGGAAAAAATAATTACCATTCCAGATTGTAAACAAGAATTTCTCGAGGCAGTATTGAGAAATAAATTAAGCACTGAAAATGTAGGAGAAATAGAATTTCCTAATAAAATGGCAATAATCGACAGAAATGACATATCAGACGAAACTGCCACACTAATTCAACTCTTTACTGATAAAATAGTTGTTCGTCTACCTGATACTGAACTATTTAGCTACCGCGTACCAATAATGGTTTCCAAAAATTACTTTTCTGTTTTCTTTGCTTCTGCGATTTCAAAATTATACTATTCTGGCATTTACAGCTGGGTGATGGATTTTCAGAATCCTGGATACATTATTGACGCATTAGAAGCAATTGGACGAGACTTACAAATTTCCAGTCGTCATGTTAAAAACTATTTTACATTTGTTCACTTAACGACTGCAAAAATTCCACAATCAAGACGGCCTCTCACCATAAAAGATGTCTTCGTCGTATTTTGCATTTTCTCTGCTGTGTAGCACTTTCTTTTACCATTTTTCTATTAGAAAACTATAAAGACAACTATAAAGGAAACTTCTTGCAGTGTTATCGTATTAAATTTTGAAATAGATTTGTCAAATAATTAAATCGGTAGTGTTTAGAATTCGACAGGATGTTTCCATATTTTCACCGAAAAGTGAATTACAAATGCCTAAATGTCAAATTTTTAAGCCTGCAACTGCATTTCGATTATATCTTGAATACAATTCCAAATAATTTAAAATGAAGAGATAAAATAAATAGTACGCCTTCTGTTAAATCTTTTGACAGGTTTCATCAATAATTACATTTCCTATTTCCGCCACGTGCACTTAATCATCATATTGTGCATACCTACTGCACTTTCTTGGCGTAATGTTGTTTTCCATGTCACATAGCATATTCATTATGTTTATTTGATTGAAAATCTTTGGTTTCAATTGTCCTTGAGATTTAGCATCAATCAATCATTGTACTTAAGCGATTGTAAGATAAAATGTTTAAAATGAAATGTACGCTGTACTTCACGGCATATACTGTAATAAGCAGTAAACAAACACACTTGGAAGGAAATAATGTTGCAAAGTATTTCAAAAAGGAAAATCAAACTCGAATCTTCTACAACTTGCCCAGGAAGGGAAAGTATAGAATGGTTCGGGTTTTATTGCACCTTGGCTTCTTCATTAGGAATCTATCCTGTAAAATATGACAACTCGAAAAAAAATTTTGAAACTTCAAATGCAGAATTACTGACCCAGCTTGCAGTAGTTAATGTGGGCTTAGCGAGCTACGAAGCCATTCAATTAGTGAATGATCTGAGGAAATCTTCACACCAGGTAGACGTAAACACCGCCATTGTTGGAATTTTGGCCATTTGCTACACAATTTTCATTATAAATGCTATCAATTTACAAAAACGATCTGCAGGAATGGCGTACACATTGAATCAACTAAATATAGAGAAATATTTCATTTTAAATGAAGGTAAGAATCAATAAGTAGAATTTTTACATTTTGATACTGCATATTTGTTAAATGCAAGCAGAAAACCCCAATATTGTGTTTTCCTATAGCAAGCACTACAGTATATGCCTAAAAAGTAAATTGACAACAAAAAGTTTGGAAAAAAATTGAAAAATTTATTAAATATTTAGTCCTGGGACCGTATTTGATGTAAACCCCAAGTTATCTCAATTCCCCCCGAAATATTTTGTGTGGGAAAAAAAATTTACTACCTGTCAAGTGACTTTCTATTGTTTCTTACATATTGTATTTTCCATAGGTTGGACCAAACTGCATGTGAAAGAGTACAGAATATTTTATTCAGTGGAAGTTTTGCTATCAAAATGGATGTTACCACTTTGCATCAGTTCTACATGGGGCGCTGTCTTTTTGATTTATTTCAACTTTTCTGGGAGGCACACGATTTCTGTTTTAGTGGAAGAATTACCATATTTCACTAACATGGAATTTCAAAAATATTTAATTTTTGTATCTTTTCTAACCAAGATATGCGAAACTTTTGTAGCCTCATGTGCAGTCACCTGGTGTATTATGTTCTACTTCTACACGTACTTGTATACAGCCAGGATTTCGTTTTATTTATTAGTTTTGAGGTAAAAATTGAATTTTTACGGTAGAAATATTTTTTGGTACTTATTTTTATTGATTACTAACTGATTGTTATTTCTCAACAGGAAAAGTGAACACTCTCTTCGGGAAAATATTCAAACATTTTACGGCCTCCAAATTCTTAACAAGCTTTTCAATGACAGTATGTTAAGATCATATCTGCCTTGTGTTTTATTTGCTGGTTGTGTTCTCTCAGTGTTTGATATCTTTGCACTTATGCGTCTTAATTTAAATATTGAAATGTTCGTGTACATAATTTATTTTGCTTTCGTCTTCTGCGATTCTGCCATTTTAATTGTTACAATTATGTTATTAAGTTTTTCTCTTTGTTGGAAAAATTCATCAGAAACACTGATGACATTCAAAAGAGAATTGGCAAAGGAAAAGAACAAAACCCTGTATAATCGTAAGGCAATAGCATGCATTACTCCATTTGGAGTTAGATATGGGGTATTCAGAGCTGTAAAGCATAAACATATTTTGGACTGCTATGACGCAATGGTGAACAATTTGGTAACATTACTCGTGTCATTTCCAAAGTAAGCGTTTGAGTGACAGCTCAATACAAATTTAACTTTGTCATAACAAAGTTCGCCATCAGCAATTTAATATTTAATAGTCGCAGTAAGCATTAAAAAAGTGAAGAAAAATTAAAAATCCGAAGAAGCAAAAATTAAACCATTTTTACGTTATTGAATATTTAAAGCAAATCCAATTATTATTATCACAATTTGGAAAGTAGTTCAGGTTTGCACTCAGCTTGATATTTATTAACTATAACGCAATGATTTAATTCTATTTTATGTACTACAAGACAGAAAATACGTTAAATTTTAATCTTTATTTATTTCCGACTTTTAAGAAATAAATGAATTTTTATTAAATGGAATAGATTAAAAGTAGTGCTTTTGAGATGCATTTGAGTCAAGTCGGACATTTGCAATCTAAAGCTTGCAACTCCATTTGATTCTTTTACAAAATGAACATATTGTGGTAGAATACTTGTAATAGCGAGCACAGCTGTGTAAATTCCTAAATTATCTCATTTTAGTTAGGAAATTGAATAATAATCACAGTGTAGGTCACAATAAGAGAGAGTATCTAGAAATTCCAAAAATTAGAAACAATTTTAGAATATATTTCTTTAGAATTTGAAAACTACAAATGGTGATTAAGAGTATGAATTTTTTAATTGAGCAAATACAAAACCGAAACCAAAAAAGATACAAAAAATACAAAATACGCGAACTCTAAAAATTTCTCAAACACAATGTAAAACACAGTCAAAATTTTTGTTTCTAGCTACCATTAGTTAGGATTCAATTAGTTAGTGTAAAACAAACTGACGTTTCCAACCAGACCGTAGGTGATAATGAATGACCTTTCTTTGCCAAATCCAATGTGTTTTGCATACACTTCCTGAACAAGAAGTGCATCACTTTCGACAAAATTCTGCCCAGAGAGGGATTCGCTTATTTTGCGATATTTCTTGCAAAAGCTTGCAGTCTGAAATTTTGAAACCAAACATTCTATATATAATTAAAAACTGATGACATTGCGGTATATAAAATAAACTAAAAGTTAATTAAAAACTTACTTACCAAACTTTGGAAATCGGCAGCAGTAACTAAATGGAGAAAATATACGAGACCATAAAGTAATATTGAGATAACTCTCGGTACAGTTTTCTTAGTGAAACCATTGTAAATACCATAAGTGTAGAATGGACCTGTGCAAAACACTAGGGTGAAATTTATCCATCCGAACACTTTATTCAGTGTGTCCACCGAAGAACATATTTGAGAAAAGGCAAGCATCACCTGCAACAAAAATAATTACGCATATTTATTATTAGGCTCACAAACATTGAAAAACATTTAAAAGGGTCACAAACATTGAAAAACATTAAAAAGGCTCAGAAATAATTGAAAAACATTTAAAAGGGTCACAAACATTGAAAAACATTAAAAAGGCTCAGAAATAATTGAAAAACATTTAAAAGGCTCACAAACATTGAAAAACATTAAAAAGTCTCAGAAATAATTGAAAAACATTTAAAAGGCTCACAAACATTGAAAAACATTAAAAAGGCTCAGAAATAATTGAAAAACATTTAAAAGGCTCACAAACATTGAAAAACATTAAAAAGGCTCAGAAATAATTGAAAAACATTTAAAAGGCTCACAAACATTGAAAAACATTAAAAAGGCTCAGAAATAATTGAAAAACATTTAAAAGGCTCACAAACATTGAAAAACATTAAAAAGGCTCAGAAATAATTGAAAAACATTTAAAAGGCTCACAAACATTGAAAAACATTTAAAAGCTGAAAATATCACTTCTCTTTTGCTGAGGAAAAAATTGTTGCCTCCGTTCTCCATTCTTTTAATAAGGGACATAAGTATGAACCGTGCTGACATAGAACAGCCAATCAACAGCATAGTTCCTAAATGATCCACTACACACAAGTAGAAGTACGCAGCAATGTAAATTACTACTTGAAATTCTTCAGACATTAGTTGGTCGATTTTCATTGGAGAGTCCTTAAAATAAATAAAATCAATAACAGGGAATTATAGTAAATTATATTTAATACATTTATTCATATATGTTACATAATTACTTGGAATGTCGTTTTTGCCGCCGTCACGATAGTGTTTTTGATATTTTCAAGGTTTTCCCATCCTTTATATTCAAAGATTTCTCCCAAATCGAACAATGGCCAAAGAACGACAACTCCGCAAAACGAAATCGCTAAGATTTTCACCTAAAGATTAAAGATCGTTGGGAAAGTTATTAATAAAATTGGATAGAATTTACAAATTAACTCTATAA
Organism: Yoshiicerus persimilis; assembly: GCA_020352615.2. Classification (NCBI taxonomy): domain Eukaryota; kingdom Metazoa; phylum Arthropoda; class Collembola; order Entomobryomorpha; family Tomoceridae; genus Yoshiicerus; species Yoshiicerus persimilis. The sequence goes on from CM036941.2 coordinate 8,632,075, forward strand.
GAAATTTTATCACATCATTATTATCATGTTTTCAGATATGACAGACTAAAATAAAGTAAATAAAAAAAGATAAACTCACAAAGCGTCCTTTTGGGAACTGAACTTCCAATTGGTTTAATAATCTACAAGTTTGTTGTAATTCGTTCATCATGAATTCTATTTTGCTTCTGTTGCTCCAAAATGTTATCATAATTACGAAAGGATAAAGACAATAGGCACAGCTAACAATTAAGCAGACATGCCAAAGCTGGTCCTCTGATTTAATCCACAGTAAAATAACATGTACAAACTGAATTCCACTAAGAAGTTGTAAAACGGTAACCACTGCCCTCTAACGGAACAAATAAAAAGTAATTAAACCAGTTTAGAATTTAAATTTTCATATTTTTATTAGAAATTAGTAGCAAATCAAACCTGTGCAATAAATGCAAATTTGCAGCTCCAAATCTTCGTAGTGGAATCGAAATTGACGTTAATTGGAATTATACACATACTACGGCCTAAAACGAATAAGTATCGAAAAATTATCACTGGGGAATAGAATTCCGCCGCAGAAATTTTCGACATTTTTGGTAAATTTTTGTTTCTACAGCAGAATATTTAGAGAAGTTTGTTCCAAATATACACGAAATTGTATTAAAACATATTACAAAAATATTATTCCAAGTAGTTCAATCGTTTCAGTGAAAGAATTATTTTCTGTTTATGTTCCACATTATGAAATAATGCTTTTGTAAAAGAAAGAAAAAGGAACTGTGTATACAATAAATACTGCCGACAGGTTTTGACTTGCTAATGGAATAGATCCAAATGAGGTTATTCCTTTCATTTGTGGCTTGCTGATGCATTAAATTAAGAATAATGTCTAAATCAATTATGCCTAATGTAAACAGTAGGAGACCGAACCTCTTTAGTAAATAAATATTAGCAGAAGACAGGAAATTGCTATAATTACATTCCAGGTTCACATAAATAAGCTCTAGACTACAATTTTGAACGCAATGATTAAATTGAAGCCTCTGAGAGATAAGCCTGGCCAGACGACCACAAACAGAAAAGAGTGTTGCTTTGGATTTGGAGCCTATTGCAGGTTTTATTAAATTATAATTGTATCAAAATGCAATAAGCACACAACAATAGAAATCTATAAAGTGCTTTGTCTCTTTCATCAATTTGAGGTGTTAATAATTTTGCTATGGTTTTATATTTTTTAAGGAGGGCGGATTCACTGATCGGAAATTCCTGATTTCAGTAGAACGGCGTACCGTGGATTTATAAGGTTTTCTTTTTGAATCTATTCATACTTCTCTATCGTACCTGGAAGCCCGATTTAAAGATAAAAATTTTTAAAATCAAAAGGAGAAATATATTTAAGAAAAGCATTTCCATTTTTATTTCATCTCTAAAGGTTTAAAACCTGCCTCGAACTCGAACCATGTTCTTATTATAGCTAACTTATAGCGACGGGATTTCATATTATGCTAAGTATGCGTTGCCAACATTTTGAACAGCCTCAATTCTATTTAATTATAACCTAGGAATTTAAAAATAATGAAATTATTTTTCATTCGAATAAAATTAATTTAGACATTATTTTCTATTTCACAAATATTTATTTATCGAAAGCTATTTAATTTTCGCAATTGTGTGCAAAGATAAATATGAGAGATCCATTATACATCGAGGTATTCAACTATGTCTCATCGAAATAGACTAAGTATATTTCGTAGAGCAATAGTTCTAGTATAGTTGACAAACAAACACAAACGCAAGGCAGAAGGATGAGATATCCAAGAAAATGAAATATTGCTCCAATTTTGAAGTCAAAACTAAGGCTATGAAATTCATGCTGACTTTGCTTTTCTTTGAATCTTAATGCGTCAGGCCAAAAGAGTGTAAGCTGTCTCCAAAGGTCGAGTAGCCCCATTTCATTGAATTCTTGGACAACATTCAGAAGTTCATGTCGAAAACAACCCTCGAATATCCATGCCTTGGGTTTAACATGCACAGCCTCGATTGATTGTTTTTGAACATTTCAATAAGGGCAATTTACTTTACGTATGAAACAGGTACGAATCGTCACCTAAGATGTCAGACATAACAAAAAGCTTAAGCTCCCCTTGTGATAATAAACTTAAAATTATTTTGTCCATGGGCAATGCTGTATTTCCTTTATCCGAATCATAAAAATAAACACTGGAGTTTTGTTTCTTAGTGATACCGTATTGTACGAAATAAGGATGCACAATATCAAACGCTTCACTTTTAGATGTCCAAGAAAAACTTCCAAATACATAAATTATTTTATAATTATTTTGAATCAGTTCACCGAAATTCTTCATAATTTTTTTGTCCACAGGAGCAATAACTTCAGTTGTGATGTAAGTTTCGTACTGAGTTACGAGAATATTCAACATCAAGGATAGAATTGCGTACAAGAACAGTTTCCTTTGGTTGTGATCTTGACGGAGAATTATTTCAATCACAGAAACAAATAAATTACTGATGGATTCAAATGTTATTTTATTCTTCGCGAAATGAAATATAAGGACATTTGTTATAATGCAACACGTTAGCAATAGTAGCCATGTACTCATATCCATTATGTCAATCCAGATAGAAATTGGCCTTTGATGATAGGTTTCTTTATTAACGCAGTAAAGGAATGTCATTTCGCAGGATCGTGTTAAATATCTATTCATTTTCGGGTTGTACTGAAATACATTTTCGTAAGTGTCTTCTGCATTTACGATGGCATAATACCAATTTTTGCTAAATCTGTTTCTGTAGAAAGAAGTGAAATTTAAATATTCAGCCATGACTTCAAAAAGAGGTGACGGTACAATTCTATGAAGACAGTTTCTAAGTAGTCTTTTGCCAATAAGGTCATATGGTGAAGAACCACACCAATTTTTCCGTATGTCCTCATAGCCTACCAAGTTTTTATCGTGAACAGCAATATAGAGTTTATGAAGATTACTATTCAAACCTTTTCTTGTAATACCCTGTGGGATTTCTCCTGCTGTGATACCAATTCTTGAAAACCTGTTTTTAAATTGTGACACAGTTAACATTTCAATGTGGAACGTAGAATTAATCATCAATAAATACACTGGACTCGTGCATCCCAAGTTGTACACGAAATTCTCCTTGAATTTATCAAAATGATTTCTTGAACTAATTATCAAAATCTTGTCGTTTGGTCGATCTCTTTCTCTGTGAAATGTAGTAGGGAAATTTGAAAGTTGCTGTATTTCTTTCTGCGGTGGCTCCACTGCTGTAAGAACATTACACTGTGCATTTGACAGTGAAGACGGGTACAGACCCTTACTTAACTTGCTTTTGTGCTTGGCATACCATTTTGGAATATCAAAAGTTTCACTAAAAATTATTTTTCGTGGTTGGAATAAAATTTCTTTAAAAACGTAATCATTCAAATTACTTGGATATAAAATTACGTCAAAATCACAATTTGAAAGTGCTGAAGATAGAATTCGACCGACTAAACTAAAAACCAAGCAAAAATGTAGAATTAACGAAATACTGTTTTTATTTGGAACCATAACTGTAAGTTTAAAAACGTGGCTTGAATAAACTCTGATTTCCCAAACTTTCAAAAGTATTCAACAATACTTTCTATTCACTACTATAAGTATTGCCACTGCTAATAGTGATATCTGAAAAGGAACTAATTTATTTACATTTTCTACTTTCTATATAGCTTTGAACAGCGAAAACAGACATTCAAGGAAAACTTTAATTTTTTTGGAAACGTTACTCGAGTTTTAAGTTTCAAAAAATGTCCTAAACTATTCAATAATAGTATCTACAACAGGAATATTTTTTTGTACAACATTGGCACTGTTAATACCAATTTATAACGAGGTGCTGATATATTTATTCTTCTTGGTATATTTTAATTTGATAGTGCAACATGAGTTCTACTCTAACGTAAGGCTTCAGTGGCAAATAGATACGTTTAAAGCCCAGTCTTGTGTAGTAGCTAAGAAACCACAAAAGAAAAACATCAAGCCTCAACATCATTTGTTCCTAACAAAGGTAGACAGGTAGAATATTAGAGTCTCGCAGTTTGTAACGTAACTCGGAATAAGTAAGAAACCAGTATATATGTTCCTGGAAATAAGTTTAATCCGGCGTTACTAATAATGTCTAGACATTACCAGTAATTCCTAAGAAACACACGGCTAAACCCTATTAACCGGGAATACCTACACATTTACGGTAATGATTGTCCTCTATTCCGCATTTCCGGTAATAATTACCCTTATTGCCGAGTAACCATCTATTTCCCCTATAATAACACTGCATAATGCCTGAAATTTGAACCGACAATAACATAATGACAATGGCTACCTAACCCGAGTAAGAAAAATTATCAAACAGAGACATTATGCACACTGCCTTGCGATATGTCTGGCATTACAGCGTATTTTTGAGAAAATTGATGATTAAGGTTAAAACTTTTTATTCTTAGGGCAATTTTTAGAAATTACTGTGAAAAGTCTAGGCATAACATGCGTGCCGGATTACGCTTATTGCCTGGAAGTTTATTTAAACTGGATTAGAGACAAATGGACAAACCATAGCCTCCACATGCGTAGTTTTCTACTTTGTTTGTCACTTGTTACTAAGCTAGAAACTAGACAGATAATTAAAATATTCATGACTTGTCTTGAAACCTGTAAAAGCATTTCTAACTAAAGGAACCTTCTGGAAAATGTCGTGAAAGTTACTCTGTCTTGCTACAGCGGACTCGGTTTGCTTGAGCCTCGAAAAGAAATGTTGAAATGAAAGACGTACATAATACTAAGCGAATAATTCTCACCCTAGAACTAAAAATTTGTTTTGTAGGTATTGTATTAACATATACTGCAAGGAATTTATTTTGAGTACTTCATAGTTTTACTTTTAACTGCATTCCTTGTACTTCGTAACTCAAATAAAATGTTCCTAGATCTATGACATAATTTTATAACATTCATTCCAAGTTTCTTAAATTTAAAAGCCATAATTCATTAAATAAATGTCCTAAATTGATAAATATAAATAGCGACACTAAATATGGATGATATTTTGTTTTTGAGAAGTGTATTTCATGGTCTAGGATAATATACGCCACTAATATAATATACTAAATTATCCTGTGGAGTTTTAATGTACCTAGATATTGTTTGATAAGATCTATATAAATTGCTTATTGGCTAACAATCAGTTGGAGAATATAACACCACATAGATAATATACCCCCAATTATGGTGTAATTAGGGTGGTGCAATTATTAGCAAACAAAATGCAAAATAAAAATATAAAATTTCGGTCACTTTACCACAACGTTTACTACGGTTTATTACACTCTCGTATTAATGTTTCAAAAAGGCGTATTGAAATGTGTAAGAACAATGAAATTCATTTAATATGTGGGAACAATGGAGCTCTGTCAATATTAATGCAATACATATATAAATGTCTATTTTATATCGCCATTAATCACAACAAACAAAGAAAGAGAGTTTGACTGATAAATTGAAATACTGTTGGCAATTAATGAGTGACGGAACTATTTGGCATATCCAAAACATGAAATATTGAATGATGACGCATATTCCTCGTTTTCATCAAACCTATATATAACCTATAATTTATAACTATCTACGCATTTACTTATCCGACAACTGTTGAGATAATTGTAAAGGTGAAACCGACAAAGGTGAAATTACATCGTTATTTTTTTGACAACATAATCCATAATTAACTCTCAGAAACAGGAACAGCAATTAACAGTGATACGGTGTAGTTAGAAATTGCTAAAATAAAAGCGAAAATGTACAAATAGCGTACAGCCCGTAATATTCCCACGCGAATCCCAAAAGCCTTCAAACTTTTGACTTCCCTTCGTAAAACTGGATTTTTTATTCCAGAGCATTTCATTGCCATTAAGCAACTTGCAGATTTTTCATAAACTTGGGAAGCTGTTGTGAAAACTGCGGTTGAAATAATTACAGAACCGGCAACACACGTTGGGTTAATCAAATATATTGCCAATTCCATTTTTCCGTACAGCCGTATTGCAGCAAATAAAGGAAATACAATCATAGATGCCAAGATAGAAAACAAGACAGGAAAATATTGAGATGTCATACTGTCATTGAAATGGGCGTTTAAAATATTGAGTTTTCGATACAGGGAAATATTCCGTTGAAATTTTGGTTGAAAACTGGAAAAGCAAAAAATTAAGGCTAGTGTTTAGCTCTACGCAAAAAAAATTAGTTTCGTAAACAAAAATTGTCATTTCTTCATAAGAATAGTCAACTTACATTAAAAATATTACTTTTCCAAAAGTAAACCTTCTTTCTCCTCATAATTTACTTTTGATGATAAAATTTACTTAGTAATGACAAAAAATTGTAATATTATTAAGCTTAATGTGATTGCTCTTATAATTAATCAAAAATTTTAAGGAGAAGCTAATTTATGTAGGAAAAGCAATTTTACTAATGGGAAAACGATTATTGTGGTATCCAGTGACAATTTTTGAGATAAAATAATATTTCTATGGCGAATTGATTATTCTTATGGAAAAATGGCGAATTTTTTTTATTTTTATGGTGGAATAAAGTTATTTGCAAAAGTTATTAATTAATACATTTTGAAATGATAACGGATATTGATTTCTATTATTAGAATAACAATACCTGATAATTTTCAGCCAATACGGTCCTACAATCATATAGAATTGTGTGTTCAATAGAAGACCGTAGGACATTGCAACCATAGCGAAAAACATGATCAATTCCAATGGAATATAAAATAGTAGCATTCTTTCTGTTTGGAAACTTTCCGGAAGTATCCAAGATATCGCCAGTCTTTCTTTATACATAATCCCAACTACTGTCACCAGAAGAACTGTATTTTGCACTGTTAGTACTTTGAAAAATGTAATTAACAATTTCAAAATTGTTGGTGCGCGACTATTTTTCGGTATTTTGTCATGCAAAAATACAGCTGTAAATTTTAAATAAATATTTAACAATTATTATTTGTAAAACTACAGCACAAATAAATAGTACTATGAAATTAATTGGTATTTAAAAATCGTATTGAAATAATAAAAATAAAAACCTTCAAATTCCGAATCCAGTTTTATTAGTTGATTGAAAAATGACACCATGTAATCGCGTTTCCTAAAGAAAACGTAACAGGAATTTGTTGGCCAACAATATCCGACCGCAAATAAAAATGTCATGATGAGAATTGGGAAGTTTTGCCTCTCTTCTTTATTTAAGATGACGATAGATAATTGAATACATTCGTATACTTCGGTAATGAAAACACGTAGGCCTATTATTCTCCAAACCAATTGCTGGATTTTGCACTTTGCTACCAAAAGTGTATTGGTAGAATGATCCCAGGAAAATGGCGACAATTTCAAATAGGCCATCGTATTTATCATTCTTCCGTAATTTTTTAAGCACTCTTTTGTTAACATTCTTTTTCTTTAAATATATCACTTTGTCACTGTTCTCTTTTAAACATGAAGTCCACTTTAGTATCGACGACAATTGCGGTTCCTCAAAATGTTTGCTGTAACCGTAGTAGTAGTTTTCCAGAAACAAATTTATAGTTGTCAGTTGCATTTTCTTATAAATAAATGATTTTCTTCAATAATTTGATTGATGGTTAAATTTGCACCTTAAGAACAATTTGTGTAATAAACACCCTCATTACCTTCCTCTCCTGATTTATGAGCTAAGATAGACATCGAAAACGCAAAAGACTGCAGTATACAATTAGTTTATCAACTCTCCAGACGGTTATCTGAGATAATGGTACATTATGGCATTACTACTACTAATGTTGGTAATTAAAGCTAAATAGCCGTTCTCAAGATTGGTAAAAGAAGCAAAACAAAAAATAAATTTCAAGAATTGTGAAGCACGTTCCTACCCTGTACAATTAGGTAATTATGGTTACTGATGGGTTCAAAAACAAAATTGAGTGCCAAAATTGCATTTATTCAAGTAATGTGACAAAATCGCATTAAGCATCAGATAAACTTTATGAGAATGCAAGTGACAGTCCGGTCGCCACTACTTTGTTTAAGAAAAATGGATGAAATAGTTTTAAATTTATAAAATAAAAGTTCTATTGGTGACTGTTGAGAGACGCATTATATTCAGTCAATTAGAAAATTTTTAGCTTCAAATTATAAAGATTTGTTTTCTTCAAATCGCGCTTCGACCAAAACAGTGCATGAGATTTGTTTCATTTTAATTGCGCTTCGACCAAAACAGTGCATGAGATTTGTTTCATTTTAATTGCGCTTCGACCATAACGGTGCTTGAGATTTGTTTCATTTTAATTGCGCTTCGACCATAACGGTGCTTGAGAATTGTTTCATTTTAATTGCGCTTCGACCATAATGGTGTTCGAGATTTGTTTCATTTTAATTGCGCTTCGACAATAACGGTGCTTGAGATTTGTTTCTTTTTAATAGCGCTTCGACAATAACGGTGCTTGAGATTTGTTTCATTTTAATTGCGCTTCGACAATAACGGTGCTTGAGATTTGTTTCATTTTAATAGCGCTTCGACAATAACGGTGCTTGAGATTGGTTTCATTTTAATAGCGCTTCGACAATAACGGTGCTTGAGATTTGCTTCATTTTACGCTTCGACAATAACGGTGCTTAAGATTTGCTTCATTTTAATGACCTAGTTTTCCTTATTACCGCTAACATCTACGTAAACTACATATTGTCTAAAAATCAATTGGAGAATATAATACTATATAGATAATTTCCTATACAATTATGTTATAAATAGTGTGGTACAATTATTAACAAACATAAAGTGCAAAATAGAAATATAAAATTTCGGCCACTTTACCAAAACGCTTGCTACGGCTTATTACATTCGTATTAATGTTTCAAAAATGTGTGTCGTTATTGAAATGTGTAACAACAATTGAGCGCTGTCTATTATATTAATGCAACACACATATAACCGCATTATGTCTATTTTATAACGCCATTAATCGCAACAAACAACGAATGGGAAGTTTGACTGATAAATTGGGATACTGTTGACAATTGATGAGTGACAGAATCATTTGGCGTATCAAAATCATGAAATATTGAATGATGACTTGTTTTCATGCATGCAAAGCAATAAGTAAGACCATAAATTACAACTGCCAATATAATTATACTTATCCAAAAAATGTTGACATAATTAAAGTAAAAAACGATACAGTTACATCGATCGTTACTTAATCGAAAAACATAATTACTTACCCTGTACAATTAGATAATTATGATTAATGATGGTTTCAAATGCAAAATTGAGTGCCAAAATTGCATTTTTCAAGTAATGCTACTAAATTGTATTAGGAAATAAGTGATTTATTAAATATTGTGAATTATTTACTTGAGAGAGATAAAGAAGACGTAAGGTTTAATAATATAATTCCCTTCTAAAGCATACCATTTTAGTTAGGAAATTGAATAATAATTACTGCGTAGGTCACAATTAGTGACAGGATCTAGAAATTCCAAAAGCCAGAAAACGTTTTAGAAAATATCATCCATTATGCGATGAGTGCTTTAGAAATTAGTCAAAAACAATTAAGAAATGGAAAGCACACTGACATTGCCAACTAAACCGTATGTTATAATGAATGAACTTTCTCCTCCAAATCCGATTTGTTTTGCATACGCATCCTGAACAAGAAGTGCATCACTTTCGGACAAATTCTCCCCCAGACCAGATTCACACATTTTGCGATATTTCTTGAAAAATGTTACAGTCTGAAATTTTAAAATCAAACCCTATTAATTGTATTTCGTAAAATACTTAGAAAACAATGTTATTGGTAAGTGGAATAAAAACTAATACTTGAAAATGCTTACCAAAGTTTGAAACTCGGCTGCAAAAAATAAATTGACAAAATAAACTATGACATAAACTGTAGTCGCGATAGTGTACCCTACGGTTAATTTTGTCATCCTGTAAGCAGCGAAGGCATAGAATGGACCAGTGCAAAACACAAGAGCAAAATTTGTCCACCCAAACACTTTATTCATTGTGTCCACCAAAGAACTTATTTGTGAAAAAGCAAGCATCACCTATTAAAAGAAATAATTATTTGCATTAATTAAGACCGATAATACTATTTATATATTTATATTGTATTTATTTATATTACCTATTTTCAAATATTAAACAACTGAAAATATTATTTTGGCAAAAAGATTGCACTTAAAATGGTTTTTCTATTCTTAAGTAATTAAAAGTACAATTTAACTAATGCAACAAAGTTTCAAAAATATAGTACTTCTCTTTTTCTTGAAGAAAAGACATTGTCTTCTTTTTCCATTCTTTCAAGGAGAGATTTAAGCATGCATTGTGATGACAGAGAACAGCCAATCAGTAACATAGTTCCCAAATGATCCAATATGCAGAAATATAAGTATGAAAGAACATAAAGTGCTGCTTGAAATTCTTCGGATATGATTTTGTCGATTTTCATTGGGGAATTCTCAAAAAAATATTTTGATCAGTTAAATGCCGTGATTTAAAGAAATATGAAGATACAGTATTACGTTATTTACTTGATATGTTTTTTTAGCCATCATCAAGATATCATTCATGATTTCCCCTGGACATTTCCATACTTCATATGAGAAAAGTTCTGTCAAATCGCAAAATGACCATACAACGACAGCTCCACAAAACGCAATTGCCAATATTTTCACCTTAAAATTCATTGCAAGATTTTAATAGCAATTAAGGTAAATGGAAGCACATAATGGCACAAATGGAAAGACAATATAGACAATATTAAAATAATTGCTACTTGAAAAAGGCAATATAACTATAAATATAAAATTGTAATAAAATATAAATAATATAAATATAAATAATAAATATAAAATTGTAATAAACATAAATAATAAATATAAAATTGTAATAAACATAAATAATAAATATAAAATTGTAATAAACATAAATAATAAATATAAAATTGTAATAAACATAAATAATAAATATAAAATTGTAATAAACATAAATAGAAAATATAAAATTGTAATAAACATAAATAATAAATATAAAATTGTAATAAACATAAATAATAAATATAAAATTGTAATAAACATATAGGTAAATAATAAATATAAAATTGTATTAAATATAAATACATCTCTCTGACTCTGACCAAACGAAGATATCAGAAACGATATCAGAAATTGTAAGAGTAGAAAGAAAACTCACATGGCGACTTTTAGGGAAGCGAACTTCCAATTCATTTAACAGTCTGCAAGTTTGCTGGAATTCGTTTATCATGACTTCTAATTGACTTCTTTTGGCCCAGAATGTTATCATAACTACGATGGGCAGAATACAATACGAAGCGCTGACCAATAAATACACATGCCACATTTGGTCACCTAATTTCATCGATAGTGAGACCATATGAACAAATTGAGTTGCGGCGAAAATTTGGACTAGTGAAACTACTGCTCTCTAACGGAATAAATAAAAACACGAATTATCCATTTGGAATTCGATTTTTTAGTTAAACAACATACCTAAGTAGATATATATAAGTGGAAAACCCAAACCTGTGTAATAGAAGAGAATTTGCAGCTCCAAATATTCGTAATCGAATCGAAGCAGATGTTAATGGGAATTACGCAAATTTTACGACCTAAAATAAGTAAGTATTGCAGAATTAGCGTTGGTGAATAAATTTCTTCTTCGGCACTTTTTGACATTTTTGTGTTTCTATTTTTATTTTCTTGTTGCTCGTAATAGGTCATCTTTTCTTCTACTGTCAGTCAAGGAAAACACTTATTCTCAACTTCATTAAGCATATTATTATTATCTTTTAGCCACTTCATTGAATAATTGAATTCAATTGAGCAGGCTAAATGCTTTGTACGCCCAATGGAAAGCAAATAGCAGTGCATTAAGAAAATGATATAGAAAATAGTAATCAGTGGAGGACATAATGAAATAGAGCACTGAGAGGACAAATTGGGAAAGATATCATATTATCGATTTTTAGCAGCTCTGCCAATCAGTTGAATAAAGTTGACCAGTTGTTAGGATGGCTACTCAAACCTTTAGGGGCTTCATTGAATACCACATCAGAACATTTTTTACAACGGCTAAGTAGTGCCAAACACAGAATTGTAAGGAAAACAGTATTAAGCTGCTCTTCATTGAAAGTTTCTGCAGGACCATTCTTTTCCTTACAAAAAGCCACTGCATTAAGCTACATGGAAGCAGTTACACAATACACCATTGATTTACTATTATCTGTAAATATTAATAATATCATGATTACCTGAAGTTATTGCTTTAGCCATAAAGCAAGAGTCAAACGAATAAGGGTATTGAAAACGAAATGTTATGAAAAAAACTGGGAATAAAACTCAATAAATATCTATGTCTATGTAAGCAATAAGCAATGATTTATTTTTGGTTGAGTAAATGTCAAATACGTATAAATTGTAGAAATAATGTTCATATAGGATCGGTATTGATTTCTAGCTAGATGCAGAGAAAAGTAATAAATTTTATTTGCTTGTTCATGGTCGATGGTCATCCAATATAGTAGCTTGCCCGCCTTTTAATACTCTAGGAATATATAATGTATCATGTTTTCTTGTACCAGGTATCCCAACAAGTTTAACATGCAATGTTGGACAAAACGAAGAACCTAGGATAATCAATGCAGTTAAGTTTTGGTCTTCATGAGCTGCTGATTAATTGAAAGATTGATTTTTGAACTTTTAAAATAAATCAAATACAAACATAAATTTTTTAAAGAAATCATTTAATGCGATTTTTTTATTTCGGGGAGACTTAATATGGAATTAAGATTATAAATGTTAATATTTCACATTCATTATTGAATCGAATTTATGATTCTATCTATGATTTTAATATTAATTTAAATTATTAAGTATCGTGGTCAGATACTTTAAAGGAATGCCCTGACCGTCCGTCTGTTCGTCTGGTGGATAACTGGAGAATACATTGACCGAATGACAATTATGTAGTCTGAAGTACAATAAATATGTATGACCATATTTAATACTTTCAATTCAATGTTCATGACTTTTAAAATAGCAACTTATTCCAATAAATTTAAGATAAAATTTAATAATGTGAACACCGCCCACATTATCTCCGTATTTGACATATAGTAAATTATAGTAAATTATAGTACATTTTCTTGTCAACTACAACAGGAGTGCCTTATTAAGATATTAAAGTAGCCAGGCATTTAAGTTGCTTCGGTAAGTCATTAGCCAAAATTTATCGATTAAATACCAGTATAGAGTAATAATTTTGCTTTTCAGTTGGCTTCCGTTAAAATGTTGAATTGAAACCATTATATTTGGCTGCATTAACAAATGATACTACAATAGCGTAGATACTACTACATTAACTAATGAACTTAGTTTATACAACAAAATTTTTCAATTTAAACAACTTGCGTCACTTCGACACGCCAACTATTCTGAAAACATCCGTTCGCACCTATCACAAGAACGTCCGTTCGCACCCGTTTATAAACTGCATTTTAAAAACACATCTTAGGCACAACATAAAGAATTATTTCATTCGAGGATCAAAAAACTTTAGTAAAATCGTTTTTCATCAAAGCATCAAAATTGTCAAAATTACTCATCGGTACAGCTTCCCTTAAAATAGTTTTGTCAAATAGGGAAAATGAATCTTCGAAATCCGAACTCCTATTTTGAAATAATTCACATTAATATTTTTTTGAATTTCCTTTCTTGCAAAGAAATGATTCACATTTCCTTCGATAAATTAGCTGCTGACGTTAATCATCTAAAATAGTCGGTTCAATAAACAAATAAAAGTCGGGGTGAAATAGACATACAAATGACAAATACGGTGTATAGAACATTTAATAGTAATTGAAACACCATGACATGACATACCTATATTGAGTTTTACACTTATTGCTTAAATGTAATGAACTGCTAAAATATTAATGATCACTATTTAATTTATGACACAAGATGTCCGCAGTCCTGAATCATATTTAATTTGACTTTTAATATGCATACATTCCTTAACATATATCCACATAATACCGTCGGTTGGTTTTTGTTTCCCTCAAATTATAATTTTCATCAAACCATTTTTTTGGAGAAGTTTTCAATATGAAATTTGTCTTGTTACTAGTTTATTGCGCAATAGCGCCCATTACGTGCTTAATACACAGTGGAATCCTGACTAAAATGTCAGAATTGGAAAGCAACTGCTACAACAACTTAATGTTTTTTGAGTTTAATAATTACACTGAAGATGGTGAAATGTTCGATGATTTGCGATATTTGACCATTCCTTATGTTTTAACAATATTTTCAAAGTATATACCAATTGTAAAATATCCTTCAATAGACATTTCAAAATTGAAGTGCTTCGCATGCATTTCTACAAATATGGACACAAGTAAAAGTTTCAATGCAGAGTTTGTGAAATACATAGAAACGGTTTTTATCAAATACCAACCAATACCGAAATCCTCGTGGTTGTATAATGCAAGGGGAAGTAGAATCAAAGACTACATGAGAATCCACGTGGTACTAAAACAGCCATTTAATAGAAACGATAAAAATCAACTACAAAACTTTTTAAACAACTTTCTAACTGTAAACGAAAGATATAAAGCATTTGCTGAAATGCTTTTGCTTTTCTTTCATCCACCGGGCAATAATTGTATATATTTCTTGTGTCCCCGCTGTCCCTATAATGGGGATATCGGATTAGCCGGAAGCAAAAATAAGATTTTGGGAGCTGCACTTCTCCCCGTATGTCCCACAGAAAACCAAGTAGCTGAAAGAAAGCAAATCAGTTGGGCAAATTTTGAAAAATTGTACAAAAAGGCAATCGAACACGAATTGGAAGTTTTCGAAATGGATGTTCCAATTACCTATTGCGGGGAAATGCCAAGAAAACCTTATTATTTTGGAAGCTATTTTAAAAGAAAAGGAAAATATGGTCTTGAGACAGCAGCCATTAACATTTTACTGCATAATTTTTCGAATTACACAATTGTGTCGCCGAGATCTAATTGTCGAAAGTACAAGATTACTTTACTGTTTTATTTTGATAGCCAAAAACCCCGTGCCAATTCGATTTATACAGGTACGTTTATTCCTACTACAGTTAAAGGTTATAATTTTATTTCTTGTTCCGTTTTGGAAGACGAACGTATTTCATTTTACGGATATATCCGACCGTTTGAATTTAGTGCGTGGATTGGAATTATCTGCACTCTTGCAGTGGTCATTGTATTTGTTCAAGTTGCAAGTGCATTTAAGAAACTAGACAAAATCCCTTTCCTTCTAATTTGTTTTGCTTATTTTTTGGAAACTAGTTGTCCTCTAACAAAACAACAGATCCAGCAATTATGGTTAAGATTAGTTCTTATTCCACTTTTACTAATGCTAATTGTACTTACGAATGGCTACAAAGGAATACTGATTTCGGACTTAACAGAACCACGATCTCCCAAGAGATTAAAATCAATTGAAGATATAGCTAACACTAACATTCGGTCATTCAGCCCCAAATCGTATAATACAAACAGTTATAAGGATTTAGTTTACGATTACATTGGATTGCGTATGGCAAAAATTGTGGACGATTACGAACGTTATCTAAACGCCACCAAAAACGGCGAAACATTTGAAATAGCACCTTGGTCTTACCTACACCAAGGACGTGTTTATTATAGAAAGCCTAAATCACTTAACAACGCTATCCAAAGAAACGATTCAAAAGGCTTTCCAAATGTGCAAAAATACGCATTTCCTCTGTCTTTCTGGTACAATGTCATATTTTAGCTTTGGTGCTTCGCTTAGAGACTATTTGGCATTCAGAAGTAATGGAATTCCGGATTCCCGAAGGAGGAAATACGAAGCCATTGTAGAGAGTCAGCATTTTCCTCCTGGTTTTCCTTTCGTTAGTCCACAAGAATGGATTGCGAAATGTCAAGACTCCGTTTACATTGACTTCAGCAACCGAATCAATTATTTCTTGAACTCCCTGCAGTGGAAGAATATTAAACCCAGAAGAAAACTGTATCAAGGAACGGAAGAACATTTTTTTCTGCCTCAGACTTACGGAATCCAAATTCAAATAAAAGATGCCAATGAATTAGTCGCCAGATTTATCCGGGAAAATATTCTTTGGGTTGACCAAACAGGAATTTATCACAAATTGTTTGAATATTCCTTGATGATCAATTTTACATTGTGCACCCACTGCAGAGATCAACAAGATATTCGGGCCTTAACACTCACCAATTCAAATCTTACTACCGTATTTTATATCTTTCTGGTAGCATTGGCGGCATTTTGTCTGGCCTTCACTTTTGAATGTAAAAAATTGATTTACAATTGCTTGAAGAGTAGGGTTTTGAACTTAAAACAGTTATTTCAATACCATGGAAAATGCATATATTTTAAAGTTAATTTTCACAAAAATTTTGTTAAGCGGGTTATTTTTTGTTATTCTACGCATAAAGTGCTTCAAAATGTTTTTCCAAACTGCTATTTATTAAGTCAAAATGTTAAACTAATGGTCTGCCAAAACAGGTTGCTGAGATGGTTCTCGACAATAACATCTTATGCTTTTGGTAGGGTGACCAGGTTTAAGAAAGGGGACTTTTCCACAATAAAGCATAAATTGTAGATATAATTTGGAAAACTGAGTAAAAATTTGGGACTCCAAAAAATTGCTATATGCTAGTAAGGCATAACAAGATTATAGCCAAAAGAGGAAAACAATAGTCGACCAAAAGTACATTTGGGATTTCGCGAGTTTTTTTTACAATACTATTAATATCTCAAACTGTTTGAAAGGCATTTTCAAACATTAAAATATTTTCCTACAGTGCGTGACTTGGGCACCAAGCCTAATGTTATTTCCTATGGTGCGTAACTTGGGCCCCATGTCCAATGTTATTTCCCTATGGTGCGTGACTTCGGCATACATAATGTGGCATGTGACTTTTGTAAATGAATTGAATTTTTGTTAATTTGATTAGTAATTTAAGCACATCACAAAAATAGCACATCACAAATACTTTGGTATTTAACAGTCGGATAGAAATAACAAAAATAAAGATCTCAAATTTCGAATTCAGTTTAATTAGTTGATTAAAAAATAAAACCATGTAATCGCGCTTATAATAGGAATCTGTTGAAACTTGTGTTACATCTTGGGTAGCATCTTGTACTTATGTGTAACATCTTGAGTAGCATTTTGTATTTGTTGTGTACGTATTCTCCTAGGTTAACTTTTTGGTTAAATCCTTGTTGAATATTATGTTGAATCTTGGATTGATTTTATATATGTTGTATCTGCGTACTGTATTTTGTGGTTGATATATTGTAGTTCAACTGTAATGTGCAAACAGAACTCTTTGAGGTTTAGGGAAGTTAATAGACTTGTCATTTGTTGTTTGCTAAGTAGTACAATAGGCGATGCGATATCAACAAAAGGCGAAATAAATGGTCCATAAAGTAAACAGTAATATAGGCGGACATGTTAAACAAATAAATATTAACGAAAGACAGGAAATTGCAAAAAATAAATTCCACACGTGCTTAGTTAATATCTGCAGTATTCTATCTGTAAATATGAAAAATATATCTATGTCATGATAACGTAGTAGTATATATTATAATAAATGTATAAAATTCCAAATAAAAAGTGCTTTAAAAAATGAAAAGAAGTTATACAACGTGGCTCCAAATCATCAGCTTAAACATAATTTTATTATCTATATGTTGTCAGCATTTAATCATTATTATCATTATTATATCATTACCATTATCAATGATGGAAGAATCTTCTCAGTGTGGATTCTCTTTAATAATCATCTGCAAAAATATAGAAAAATTCAGTCATGGCTACTTAAATAAAATTAACTTCAGTTATATTATATGTGAAAATAATATATTAATAATATTTTCGGTAGTATGAAACTACCGAAAGACATGGCTCATACAAATCCCATTTTCCTATACTTGTGTAAACCTTTTAATTAAATAATTGTTGGGCGGAAGTTCCTTTCCAGTTCATTTAGTATGCCAGTGAATATTTGTGAATATAGCAAAGAACATTATATATGGTAAAACTCACATATCTATATAACTCTTAGCTAACCCGTGCATAATTTAAGGAGTACATTCTCCACTTTAATATATTGTTATTTGGCTTACTTAAACATTTCTCAACTATAAGTCAAGAAGATGAAGAAAAGTATAGAGTTCATTTAGATCAATTTGGATTTCTTTCGGTGTTTCAGTTTCTCCATATTATCCCTATCCATATCTCCATATAAAATGACTGAACTGAAGTATATGTTGTCGTCAAAGTATGGAAAGTATTAGCTACCAAGTCCTCGAAGAACAAGTCGGGCTAATGAGATTAATCCCTACAAGTTTAACACTTAATTTTAAACAAATGAAGAACATCGGATAACCAATGCAATGAATTTTTGGTTTTTATTATTTACTGAATTAAGACTTGAAGAATTTTGATTTTCAAAGAAAAAACAAAACAAAACTTTTCAAGCGAGTATTTAATGTCAGTTTTCCATATTGAACCGCGGAGACTTAGCATGAAAATAAGACTATAAATGTAAAGTTTACTTATGCAATTTGCATCACGAATTGACTACTTATTGCCGAAAGGCTTCTGTAGACAATTTTCATGCAATCTTTGAGTACTTGTCACTGTTTTAAATACGTCTATGTTATAAAAATTAATTATATAGAAGTATGGTATACCCTGTAATGAAACAAAAATCTCATTTATTTTTCCTTTCTTCATGCAGTCTATTCATGGTTAAGTATTAATGTAGACATGTTTCGGGAGTACCAGTATCAATACAAAATATACAAATATTATTCAGGAACACAACGGTTTCTTCGTATATCATATATCTAATCAAATAAAATTAAAACCAATGGATCTACCTGAGCAATTTCTATATGTATTCTATTTTTGTACTACTATGTCGCTTAAATTTGAAGGCTTTTATTTTGTCTTGGTTCGGCTATACATAAATGCTGAGTACAGAGCACAGACCAGAAAACAGTTGAGGAAACAAAAAAATGGAAAACTAAAAGCATTCCCTTCCTGCCCTTACAGATCAAATATCAAACTAAGAAACTGTATAAAAAAGATTAAGTGAATCGGATTTCATTAGATTAAAACAATAAAATTCGTCAAACTGAGAAATGGCTACTTTTCTAGCAGATTACTATTTGGACAAATATTTCAATCTCTTTGCACAGAATCTGTGGTGTTCGGTTTTGAAATGGTGTCCTAAAACAAAATTGCTGTGCATAACTTCAAGCAAAATTAGATTTTACTGGCTGTACTCAGTCATAGGTCATAGCTGGTCTGTGTGTTTTCGATATCTACATTTTGGGATCACTTTTAATGGAAATATTCAATCCATCTTTCCATGCTGGATATATAGTTGTATACATTACAACGTTAGTAGTGCTGACAACGTCCATTACTTCATGTGTATATTCAGTGCAATAACTACAGACTAAGAAGTTTGATCTACATAAAACGGGAATTGTTTGCGTTGGACAAAAAATACATGGGTAAATACAATTATTCTGCAACATAATTATTAATTTATGGATACTTAAAAGAAATAATTATGAAACTTTTGTTTTTCATTAGAAAAGTATTATGACGAAAAGGAAAAGTCCGTGGTGGCCACGGAAAAGACAAAAGGAATGAAATTGCCAGACTATTGTGTTATTCTTGGTTTGCTGACTTCTGTGTTATCAGCAGGTGTCCTAATGTTTTTTAAATGGACGCCTACCGTGTACTTTCTGGAAACATGGCTTCACTTTATTGATTGTCTCGCATTAAGAATTTTGATGATACCTGTGTTAACTTATGTAGCATTATTTTGCTGGTTCCCTGTTTTGACCTGTTTAGTTTGTGCCGTTTTGCATTATATTATTGTAACTTTCTGGCTTAACGTTTTGATTTCCAAAGAAAAAGAGAGGCAACAGCGGCATAGACAAAAAGATTTCTTAAAAGATCGTTTGCATGATATACAGATGTATAGAGAATTCCAAATCTTTTATAAAATTCTTTTGCGCGGTGTTATTACTGGTCAGTGCCCTCCTTATTATACTCTGCACATTTGGCTGCTTTTCTATGCACTCAAAAATCCCAATACTTCATTCCCTCTTGTACCTTTAGCGAATATCTCTTACATTATGCTGGTTTTTGTTACCTTGCCTTTAGGGGCTTCAGTGAGTATCATATCATCACATTTTTTACAGTTGCTAAGAATTGGCAAACACAGAATTGTAAGAAAACCCGTATTGAGCTGCTCTCCATTGAAAGTTTCGACAGGACCATTCTTTTCCTTACAAAGCCACTGTATTATGACATGGAAGCAATTACACTAGTATACACTATTGATTTACTATTATCTGTAAATATTAATAATATTATATCTATATCATGATTATACTTAGTAGCACCTAGTGGTATAATAAATGTATAAAAGCCAAATAAAAAATACTAAAAAGCTTAAAACAATGTGTATATAAACATAGTACTAAAACATAATCGCAATTCACAATTAGAAATATTCAGATTAAATATCAGATTTAAATATTAATTTAAAGTATTAAGTGTAGTCAGATACTCTAAAGTAATTCTAATTCCTGGCCGTCCGTCAGTTCGAAGTACAATTTATTATGTATGACATTATTTAATATTTTTATGATGTTTACAAAATTTTGCAAAGATTTTTAAAATTAGGAATTATTAACTGTTAATTGTTATTATCGATTTATCTAAGAACAATAAATCTAACGTTACTTCTCCAATATCTTTTTACCTTGTATATTTTCAGCGATAGCAAAAATAACTACTAATATAGTAATTTCTTTGTACCATATACAGACATTATTCTCAAATACAGGGTTTAATTCACTTTCATGCAATTCAATGTTCATGACTTTTAATATAACAGCTTATTCCAATAAATTTACGATAATACTTTTGAAAGTGATACTTTGAGGTATTACGACAACTGAATTTTTAGAAGTAGTGAACTCCAGCTAAATCATCTCCTCAGTAGAAATGATTTTGCTTGTTACACGGCACATAACAGGCACAAACATTTCCATAACCAATGGGAAATCAATCCATTATGAATAATAACATTGCTTGAAATGCCATCGATTTTGAACATTGCTATATTGGTAGTAAGTAAATTTTCTAGCCAACTTCGGGACTATCTTAAAAGAATATCAAAGTAGAAAGGTATTTACTAGCTTGGGTACTTCATTAGCCAAAATTCATCGACGAAATCCCAATTTAAACAATTTTGCTTTTCAATCGGTTTCCTTTAAAATGTTTAATTGCAACTATTATATTTCACTACATAAACTAAAGGTTGCATTAAGTAATGAGCAGATACTACATTAACTAATGAGTACAATTTATATAACAAATGTTTTCAATTTAAACGACTTCCGTATCTTCGGCAGAGACACGACAACGGTTTTAAAAATGCCCGTTCGCACCCGGGGAACAGGAACGTCCGTTCGCATCCGCTTATAAACTGAATTTTAAATGGACACCAAAAAGAATTATTTCATTCGTGTATTAAAAATACTTTAATAAACCACTATTTTCATAATTATTAAAGCAAATAGTATTTTACGGAAGACTTTTCTAGGTCGGTTTTCCAAAAAAGCGATCCGAACTACAAGTGTCTCGAATAAATGTACTTTGTCGAAATAATAAATTAATTAATTGCGTATGGGGTATGTGATTTTGTCAAATAGGGAAAATGGACCTTCGAAATCATAACTCATTTCTCGAAATATTTCACGTTAATATTTTCTTGCATTTCTTTCCCTGCAAAGAAATAATTCACATTTCCTTTCATAAATTTGTTGCTGACAGTTTAGCATCAAAAATAGTCGGTTCAGTAAACAAAAGTCTGGGTGAAATATTACAAAAATACGGTGTATAGAACTTTTATTTGCAATTGAAACACCTTGACATGCACAAAGACGTACTTAAATTGAGTTTTATACTTATTGCTTACATATGTAATCAACTACTAAAGTATTCATTATCGCTATTTAATTTATGGCGCAGGCTACTAAGTCCTGCATCATATTTAATTTGGATTTTGATATGCATACATCCGTATATTTAACGTGCACCAACAAGATACCCTCGTTTGCTTTTGTTTCATTTTAATTTTCAACTAAACCATTTTTTGAAGAAGTTTTCAATATGAAGTTTGTCTTACTCCTAGTTTATTGCGCAATAGCGCCCATTGTTTGCCTAATACACCGTGGAATGCTGACTCAATTATCAGAATTGGAAAGCAACTGCTACAACAATTTGATGTTTTTTGACTATAATAATGAAACTGAAAATGGTGAAATGTTCGATGATTTGCGATATTTGACCATTCCTTATGTTCTAACAATATTTTCAAAGTATAAACCAATTGTAAAATATCCTTCAATAGACATTTCAAAATTGAAGTGCTTCACATGCATTTCTACAAACATGGACGCAAGTAAAAGTTTTAATGCAGGGTTTGTGAAATACATAAATACGGTTTTTATAAAGTACGATACGTCTATACCGAAGTCCTCCTACTTTTACAACACAAGGGGGAGACGAATTAAGGACTACATGAGAATCCACGTGATGCTAAAACAACTATCTAATGGAAACGATGAAAATAAATTACAAATCGTCTTAAAGAAATTTCTTACTGTGAACAAAGGATACAAAGTTTTTGCTGAAATGCTTTTGCTATTCTTTCATCCGCAGGACAGCGTAGATAATAATTGTGTATATTTCATGTGTCACCGTTGTCCCCAAAATGGTGATTTCGGATCCGTAGGAGACAAAAGTAAAATTTTGGGAGCAGTACTTCTCTCTGTTTGTCCCAAAGAAACCCAAGCAATTGAAAGAATTCAAATCACTTGGGCAAATTTTGAAAACTTGTACAAAAGGACGATTCAACATGAATTGGAAGTTTTCGAAATGGATTTCCCATATACCTATTGCGGGAAAATGCCAAGACAAACTTATTATTTTGGAAGCTACTTTCAAAAAAAGGGTAATTATGGTTTCAAGACAGCAGCCATTAACATTCTATTGCATAGTTTTTCGAATTATACTATTGTGTCGCATTACAAATGTCCAAAGTATAACAGGATTATTTTAGATTTTTATTTTAATAGCAAAACATATTCTGCTAATCAGATTTACACAGGTGCATATGTTCCTACTACAGTTAAAGGTTACAATTTTATTTCTTGTTCCGTTTTGGAAGACGAACGTATTTCATTTTACGGATATATCCGACCGTATGAATTTAGTGCGTGGATTGGAATTATCTGCACTCTTGCAGCTGTCGTTATATTTGTTCAAGTTACAAGTGCAACTAAAAAACTAAACATCTTTCCTTTCCTTCTAATTTGTTTTGCTTACTTTTTGGAAATTAGTTATTCTCTAACAAAACAACAGATCAAGCAGTTATGGCTGAGATTGGTTCTTGCTCCACTTTTACTAATGCTAATTGTACTTACGAATGGTTACAAAGGAATCATCATTTCGGACTTAACAGAACCGCGATTTGTCAAGAGATTACAATCAATTGAAGACATAGCTAACAACAGCTTTCGGTCCTTCAGCCCCATTGCACGACAGAAGACTTTTCAATTTGATGAATTGAGAATGGCAAAAATTGTGGACGATTACGAACGTTATATAAATGCCACCAAAAGTGGTGAAAAATTTGAAATACTAAATTGGGCTTTCCTGCACCGTGGACTTGTTTATAAAAGAAAGCCTAAGTCACTTAATAACACGTCCAAAGATACCATTCAAAAAGCTTTCCAAATGTGCAAAAAAACGCATCGCAACTGCATTTCTGATACATTGTCATATTTTAGCTTTGTGTCTTCGCTTACCGCATATTTATTTGCCAGCAGAAGTAAGGGAATTCCTGCCTCCCGAAGAAAGGGTTATGAAGCCATTGTAGAGAGTCAGAATTTTCCTCCTGGCTTTCCTTTCGTTAGTCCACAAGAATGGATTGCACAATGTCAAGATTCTGTTTACATTGACGAAAGCAACCGAATCCACTATTTTTTGAACTCCCTGCAGTGGAAGAACATTAAACCCACAAGAAAACTGTACCAAGGAAAGGAAGAACATTTGTTTCTGCCTCAGACTTACGGAATCCGAATTCGAATAACGAATGCCAACGAAATTGTCGCCAGATTTATGCGGGAAAATTTGCTTTGGATTGATCAAACAGGAATTTATCAAAAATGGTTGGAATATTCCTTGTTGAGCAATTTTGCAATGTGTACCCACTGCAGAGATAAAATAGATATTCGGGCTTTAACACTCACTAATTCAAATCTTACGACCGTATTTTATATCTTTCTGCTAGCATTGGTCGCATTCTTTCTGGCCTTCACTTTTGAATGCAAAAAATTGATTTACATGAGGTTCAAAAGTAGGGTTGTAAATTTGAAAACGTCTTTTCAGTGTCATGGAAAATGCACAAATTTTGAATTTAATTGTTACTTAAACTTTACCAAACTTGCATCTTCTTGTTATTCTAAGCGTAAAATGTTTCAAAATATTTTGTCAAACTTCTATATCTTACATCAAAATGTTAAACTAATGCTCTGTCAAAACAGGTTGCTACGATGGCTCTCGACAAAAGCATCTTATGCTTTGAGTAGGGCGACCAGACTTAAAAGGGTGAAAATTCGGGACACTTTTAGGATAAAACATAAATTGTAAAGATTGTTTTGAAAACAATACAAAATTTGGGACACCTTAAAATTGCAAAATGCTAGTCATGCATAGCAAGAATTTTGTCAGTTTGGGGGAAGAGGGTAGTCGACTAAAAAGTAAATTTGGGATTTCAAACGATGATTTTAAATAGTGTTGTTTCCCCTTCGCGATAAACGCAAAAAAAATTAAAAATATTTGTTATTCCGAGAGTTTGTAGTCAAATCAATTTTAATCATGGAATCATTTCCGTCATAATTTTTGCTCTCTAAGCTGTATATGATAACATAAGATGTGTAAGATAAAAGTATATGAGAAAATGTTGTGAATGTATTTCCTGTAATTCTTACTGTGTATAATAAAATAATTTTCATGGGTTTGTGGAGTATCGGAATGCTGTCACTCTATATAGCTTTAGAGAACAATCGTGAATGCAACTAATGAAATTAGAAAATTAATAATAACACGTAATGAAACTAGAACAAATTGGAATATTTTTTTCTTGTGTCCCTCTTTTTTCCGAAATTCTAAATTGCAGTCTTTGACACACAGAAGCAAATTATTTCATGTCGTATGCACACATATTTTATCAAAGAATCAAAATTGACAAACTGACTCCGAAGCTTCCCTTAAAATAGTTTTTGGTGAAGTACAACAATCAATTTGTCTTACGATTAAAAGCAAATATTAAGTCCGATTTTGTGTGCTGAAAGTCAATCTCATTTGGGTGATGAAAACCCATCTCATTTAAATGCTAACCTAACCTAATCTAGCCAACTATATAATTTTCTAGCCGAGGAGTACCTTAGTACTATTAGGTTACCAAAGCCGCTAGGCATTTAAGTTGCTTGGGTACATCATTAGGCTAAATTAAATACAAGTATAGAGTAAAAATTTTGTTTTAAAGGTTTCCTTTAAAATGTTGAATTGAAACCATTATATTTCACTACATAAACTAAGGTTGTATTAACTAATGAGGAGAAACTACATTAACTAATGAGTACAGTTTATATAATAAAAGTTTTCAATTTAAAAGATTTGCGTTTCTTCCGTTTTGAAAATGCCTGTTCGCACCCGGGGAACAAGAACGTCCGTTCGCATCCGCTTATAAACTGTATATTACATGAACATCGAAAGAATTATTTCATTCGTGTATTAAGAATACTTTAATAAACCACTATTGTCAAAATTATTCGGCACAGCTTCCATCTAAATTGTTTCTGGTGGTAGTACAAAAATCAGTTTGTCGTATATCAAAAGCAAATAGTATTTTACGGAACTTTTCTAGGTCGGTTTTCCAAAAATGCGATCCGAACTACAAGTTTCTCGAATAAATGTACTTCGTCGAAATAATAAATAAATTAATTGCGTATGGTGTATGTGATTTTATCAAATAGGGAAAATGAATCTTCGAAATCATAACTCCTTTCTCGAAATATTTCACGGTAATATTTCTTTGCATTTATTTCCTTACAAAGAAATAATTCACATTTCCTTTCATAAATTTGTTGGTGATATAAATCATCAAAAATAGTCGGTTCAATAAACAAAAGTCCGGGTAAAATATTATAAAAATACGGTGAGTAGAATTTTCAATGCTAACTGAAACACCATGACATGCACAAAGGCGTACCTACTGTATTGAGTTTTACACTTATTGCTGAAATGTAATTAATTGCTAAAATATTAATTATCAGTGTTTAATTTATAGCGCACGGTACTACGTCCTAATCATATTAAATTGGACTTTTGGTATGCATATGTCCGCTTACTTAACGTATATCAACAAAATACCGTCGGTTGCTTTTGTTCTTACACATTTTAATTTTGAGATTTGAAATATATTTTAATATAAATTCTAAATATCATTGTGGACTTGCAATTAGTATATAAAATCTGCGCAAGAAGATTACTTTTTAAAGAGCATTGAAAAAATATTTTGCATTTCAAAAAATGTTTCGTTCAATTAACACATGAAAGAATTCCTGATATATTCAAAACGCACAGCGTTTTATTTTGTCTTCGTTATGCAATACCCATTTGGATAAACTATAAACTATTATTACTCAGATTTGCATAATTGGTCATCTTTAAACATAAAAGATTAAAGTTGCAGTTATTTGTAAAACTATTTTGTTTGGAGAAGTTTTCAATATGAAATTTGTCCTGTTACTAGTTTATTACGCAATAGCACCTATTGTGTGTTTAGTTCACAATGGAATCCTGACTCAGCTATCAGAATTGGAAAGCAAGTGCTACAACAACGTGATGTTTTTCGAGTTTAATAATGACACTGAAGACGGCGAATTGTTCGGGGATTTGCGATACTTGACCATTCCTTATGTTCTAACAATATTTTCAAAATATAAAAACATTACAAAATATCCTTCAACAGATATCTCAAAATTTAAGTGCTTCGCATGTATTTCTGGAAACATGGACACAAGTAAAAGTTTTAATGCAGAGTTTGTGAAATACATAGAAATGGTTTTTATCAAATACCAACCAATACCGAAATCCTCAATTTTTTACAACACAAGGGGAAGACGAATTAAAGACTACATGAGAATCCACGTAATACTAAAACAATCATTTAATAGAAACGACAAAAGTCAACTACAAAACATTTCAAACAACTTTCTCACCGTAAACAAAAGACATAAAGCATTTGCTGAAATGCTTTTGCTTTTCTTTCATCCACTGGAAGAGGCAGACGACAACTGTGTGTATTTCTTGTGTCACCGCTGTCCCCATAATAGTGATTTCGGATCAGCCAAAAGCAAAAGTAAAACTTTGAGAGCTATACTTCTCCCTGTTTGTCCCAGAGAAACCCAAGTAATTGAAAGAAAGCCAATCAGTTGGGTAAATTTTGAAAACTTGTACAAAAAGACAATTGAACATGAATTGGAAGTTTTCGGAAGTTCCGATTATTGCGGGGAAATGCCAAAACAGTCTTATTATTTTGGAAGATATTTTCAAAGAGAAGGCAATTATGGTTTCAAGACTGCAGCCATCAACATTCTACTGCATAATTTTTCAAATTATACTCTTGTGGCGCATTATCGCTGTCGAAAGTACGATAGAATTACTTTAATGTTTTATTTTGATAGCCAAGAACCCCGTAGCCATCAGATTTATACAGGTACATTTATTCCTACTACAGTTAAAAGCTATAATTTTATTTCTTGTTCCGTTTTAGAAGACGAACGTATTTCATTTTACGGATATATCCGGCCGTTTGAATTTAGTGCTTGGATTGCAATTATCTGCACTTTTGCAGTAGTCATTATATTTGTTCAAGTTACAAGTGCATTTAAAAAAATAAGCGAAATCCCTTTCCTTCTAATTTGTTTTGCTTACCTTTTGGAAACTAGTTGTCCTCTAACAAAACAACAGATTCAGCAATTATGGTTAAGATTAGTTCTTATTCCACTTTTACTAATGTTACTTGTACTTACGAATGGCTACAAAGGAATAATGATTTCGGACTTAACAGAACCACGATTTGTCAAGAGATTACAATCAATTGAAGATATAGCTAACAGTAGCATTCGGTCATTCAGCCCCGATTCGTATAACGCAGATGGTTATAGGGATTTGAAAAGATATTACACTGGATTGCGTATGGCACAAATTAAAGGACGATTACGAACGTTATCTAAACGCCACCAAAAAAGGCGAGAATTTTGAAATACTACGTTGGACTTACCTACACCAAAGACGTGTTTATTCAAGAATACCTAAGTCACTTAACAACACATCCGAAGAAACGATTCAAAA
Organism: Yoshiicerus persimilis; assembly: GCA_020352615.2. Classification (NCBI taxonomy): domain Eukaryota; kingdom Metazoa; phylum Arthropoda; class Collembola; order Entomobryomorpha; family Tomoceridae; genus Yoshiicerus; species Yoshiicerus persimilis. Next base: position 8,660,769 of record CM036941.2, read on the forward strand.
GGCTTTCCAAATGTGCAAAAAAACACATTTATTTTGTCTTTCTAGTACGCAGTCTTATTTTAGCTTTGCGGCTTCACTTAGAGCATACTTAGCATTCAGAAGTAATGGAATTTTAATTTCCCAAAAGAGAAAGTATCACGCTATTGTAGAGAGTCAGCATTTTCCTCCTGGCTTTCCATTCGTTAGTCCACAGAAATGGATTGCACAATGTAAAGACTGTTTACATTGACGAAAGCAACCGAATCCACTATTTCTTGAACTCCTCGCAGTGGACGAATATTAAACCCACAAGAAAACTGTACAAAGGAACGGAAGAACATTTGTTCCTGCCTCAGACTTACGGAATCCAAATTCAAATAATAACGAATGCCAATGAAATAGTCGCCAGATTTATCAGGGAAAATACTCTTTGGATTGATCAAACAGGAATTTATCAAAAATGGTTGGAATATTCCTTGTTGAGCAATTTTACAATGTGCACCCACTGCAGAGATAAACAAGATATTCGGGCTTTAACACTAACCAATTCAAATATTTCTACCGTATTTTATATCCTTCTGTTAACATTGACGGCATTTTGTCTGGCATTCATTTTTGAATGTAAAAAATTGATTTACATGTGCTTCAAGACTAGGGTTTTGAATTTAAAAATATCATTTCAACGTCATGTAAAATGCAGAAATTTTAAAGTTAATTTTCACAAAATTTTTGTTAAAGGCATTTCTTCTTGCCATTCTAAACGCTAAATGTTCCAAATTGCTTTGTCAAACTGTATGTATTAAGTTTAAATGTTAAAGTAATGCTCTGTCAATACAGGTTGCTGCGACGGTTCTCGACAATTACATCTTATGCTTTGGGTAGGGTGGGTATTCATATTAACTGATTAATTAATGGCGTGGGAAACATGACTTATAAACAAAGACTGTCTTCGACGTCGTGACTTTATTTACGTCTTGTCTATATGTTTATACACCTCTCAAACATTTAAAATATTTACAACACTTTACGGCATGAGGTCTTTGCGGCACACTCAACCCTCTGGCCAACAATATCCGGCCGTAAATAAAAATGTCATGATGAGAATTGAGAAGCATCTTGGGTAGCATCTTGAGTACCATTTTGTATTTGTTGTGTATACTTTTAGGTTATATATTTTGGGTTAAACCCTTGTAGAATGTTTTTTATGTTGAATTTATATTATATATTTGTTGTAGTGTACTGCATTGTATGGGATATACTATAGCTCGATCTGTATAGCGTAAGCAAAACTATTTGGTGAAACGTAATAGACTTTTCATTTGTTGTTTGCTAAGTTAATACAATAGATCGACAAAAGGCGAAATAAATGGTCCCCAAAGTAAGCAGTAAGAGGCAAAACCTGTTAAACACATAAATATTACAGAAAGACAGTAAATTGCAAAAAGTAAATTCCAAACTTGCTTAGTTAGAAACTGCAGTGTTCTATACTGCAAATTAAGAAAATATTTTAGCCTAATAGTGTATTTTGAAATTTTTAATAATTTTTATCGCTTAATACTTTATATTAATGCCATATTTTTTGTTAAATTTAATTACTATCTCAAACGTAGACAGTAAATTTTAAAAGCATTTTTAAGGAATGATTTAGTATAACAGCACATCGTATTGCAATATATTCGCTTATAGGCAATATGATATAGTAGTAGTGTAATTGCACACCATTTCATTCGCCCGAGGACTTATAGAACGGTTTTACTTGGATGTGCCAATGTAAGCGTTTGTGTGTCCAAGATAAATTTTCGTGCACTTTTGTGTGGAAAGTTGATTGTTTTTACATATAAGGATAACTGAACTACCCAACCTAATTCCAAACCTAAATCACAATTTATTTTCGCTTCTCAAATTTCAAAACCACACCCTTCTGTTTCCAAATTGTCTAAAAAAATTTTAAATTCTTTCCACAAATATCCAGATTTACATTTACTTTAAAAATCGTTAGATTAATATTAGATTTTTAAGTATTAGATTAATAGAAAGTCAGGTCTTTTTGTAGGAAATAGTTTCAGGGAAGGAAAAAGCTCGGGCTTGGATAATCGGATGACCGAATGACCAGAATCGGATGACCAGAATCGGATGACCAGCGTCAAAGCGCATGCCCATGCTCACTATTACATTAGCATGCATAGCGCATAGCGTATTTAAGAACCTAACCTAACTAAAATAATCAAATTTCAAAGTAGGTATATGTTTATTAGGTTAGGTTCTTAAATACGCTAAACGCTGTGCACGCTAATGTAATAATGTGCACGTGTTTTGATGCTGGTCATCCGATTCTGGTCATCCGATTCTGGTCATTCGGTCATCCGAATACCTAAGCCCAAAAAGCTCGGCTTTTTGCAGCAAAAAGCCAAAAAGCCAGCTTTTTGGGCTTTTTGATACCCCAACTGCCAACCAGTGTACATTTCTACACTATGATATTTTTACATTTTGATGTTGATTGACACTATTGCAGGTTTTCCTTAATTAAAGTAAAGTAATACTGGATTACCGTATATTCCGAATTAAGGGCCCCTTCCGAAATAAGAGCCCCCTGGGGCCCTTATTACGACCAAACCTGCCTTAAACGGCTCTTCGAACAATAAGAGCCACGTTCGAAATAAGAGCCCCTACCCAAATATATGTATTCAGATTAGCAGTATCGCTATGTGCATTTATTCCACCTATCTGTACGGGTACATATCTAGGTATGTCACTGTTATCTCACAGCAGAGCTTAGGCAAATGGTAAGTATTATAATTGAAGAAGATAACAGCTGCCGTAGAAGAATTGTCGGAATACAGAATTAGTTCTTTGACAATGTCTGAAGAAGACGGCCTGGTGACGTCAGAGCAAAAAGCCAAAAGCCAGCTTTTTCCTATTTTGCGAGCTGGCCTTTTCATCAAAAAGCCCAAAAAGCCAAAAGGCAAAAAGCTGGCTTTTTCCTTCCCTGAATAATTTACACTTCTTAATGAAGGGTTTCTTAAGAGATAAGTCTGCTCGGCTCATAAGATTGCTTGGCCGGAGTTTTTACTATAGCCCATGATTATTGATTTTGCCATAAAGCAAGGGTCAAACGAAGTAGGTATTTAACTCACAATGCTATAAATAAAACTTGGAATGGAAAATAATAAAGCAAGTACTTGTAAAAATAAGCAATGATTTTTGGCTTAGTAAATATCAAATACTTATAAATTGTGGAAATGTTCATAGGATGGGTATTGATTTCTAGCTACAGAGAAAACAAATAAATATTATAAATTTTATTTAGTTGTGAATTGTCGATAGTTATCTACTTCCGCACCTTCTACTACTGTAGGAATATTAGTTTTATACCCGTCTTATTGTACCAGGTATCCCAAAAAGTTTAACACACAATTTTGGACTATAAGAGGAACATAGGATAATCAGTGCAATGAATTTTTGTCTTTAAGAGCTGCTCATGATTTGAATGATTGAATTTTGATTTAAAAAAATAAATCAAAAGGAAACAATTTTTAAAGAGACTATTCAATTTGGTTGTTCTATTTTTATCCGGAGAAACTTAATATGAAATTAGGAAATAGGAAATAAATGTTCATATTACCATTTATTATTGAATGGAACCTTACTTTCGGATTACGTGAAATAAAATCAGAATTTTCAATTGGCCTCAGTAGGTTTTCAAAGCATAAACCATTTTTGTGTCTTTGTCGTTGTTCTAAATAATTATGTCATAAAAATTATTTCATAAAAGTATGGCATACCGTGTACCAAAGTAAAAACTATTTTCTTTTCTTCATTCTACTCATGATTAAATATTAATCTAGACATGTTTTGGGAATACCAATTTCAATGTACAGAATACAAACAGTATTCACGAACACGACGGTTTCTTAGTAAGGCACAATGTCGCTTAAATAAATTATGGTGTTTATCTTGGTACAGTTATACATAAATGTAGAAAATAAAAGTATAAAATCATGCATTTTGAATATAGTAGCGACAATTCGCGTTTAGATTTTTGTAGGACATTTCTGTAAAATCACTAGAAGACAGAAGAACGAAAAATTAAAAACATTAAGATATCACACATCAAACTAAGAAACTGCTTATAAAAAGAAGATTAACTGAATCGGATTTCATTTGTTAAAAATATCAAAAATTTTTAACCTGAAACATGGCTTCTGTGGTAGTGGTAGCATATTATTATTTTGATAAATATTTTAACCTTTTTGCACAGAATCTGTGGTGCTCTGTTTGGAAATGGTGTCCTAAAAGAAAAATGTTGTGCATATCTTCAAGCAAAATAAGATTTTACTGGCTTTACTTCATGATCGCTGGTCTGTGTGTTTTCGATATCTACATTTTGGGATCGCTGATAATGGAAATATTCAATCCCACATTTCATGCTGGTTACATAGTTGTGCACATCACAATGTTAGTAGTAATGACAACATGCATCATTTATCACCTGTATCTGCAATGCAATACATACAAACTAAAAAGTTTGACACACATAAAACTGGAATTGTTTGCGCTAGACAAAAAATATATCGGTAAATACAACTATTCTGCAACGTAATAATTAACTAAATGATTTTTAAAAGAAATAATTGTGAAACTTGTGTTTTTTCATTAGAAAATTTTTTTGAAGGAAAGGAAAAGGTCATGTCGGTCAAGGAAATGAAGAAAGGAATGGATTTACCAAACTATTGTGTTATTCTCGGTTTGGTGACTTCTGTTTTAACAGGAACGATTCTAGTGTCTTTTAGGTGGACGCCTACAGTGTACTTTCTAGAAACATGGCTTCACTTTATTGATTGCCTCGCATTACGAATTTTATTGATTCCTGTGTTTACTTACGGAACATTATTTTGCTGGTTCCCTGTTTTGTTTGGTATATTATTTGTCGTTTTGCATTGTACTGTTTTAACTTTCTGGCTTAATATTTTGATTTCCAAAGAAAAGAAGAGGCAACAACTGCATAAACAAAATCATTGCTTAAAAGATCGATTTCGGGATATGCAGACGTATACAGAACTTCAAATCTTACAAATGGAAATGGATCGAAATTTCCTAAAATTTCTTTGTGCAGTTTCTTTACTGGCCAGTGCCCTCCTTATTATACTCTGTACATTTTGTTGCTTTTCTATGCACTCAAAAATACCAATCTTTGTGTTCCCTCTTGTGCCTTTAGCGAATATCTCTTACATTATCCTGGTTTTTGTTACCTTACCTTTAGGGGCTTCCGTTAGTACCGTATCAACCCATTTTTTACAGTTGCTAAAAAGGGGCACTCCCAGAATTATTAGAAAAACCGTACTAAGCTTCTCCCCATTGAAAGTTTCTGCAGGAGCATTCTTTTTCATACAAAAAGCCACTGCATTAAGCTACATGGAAGCAATTACGCTATACACCATTGATTTACTATTATCTGTAAATATTAATAATATATCTATATCATAAAAACTTAGTAGTATTATAATAAATGTATTATAAACTCCGAAATAAAAAGTCCTGTTATTTAAAACAAGTTATAAAGTGTCGTTCTAAATCATCAGATTCAACGTCATTTTGTTATTAACTATATATGTTGTGAGCATTAAATCATTATTATCAGTATTATATCATTATCATTATCAATGGTGAAAAAGTGAGAATCTTCTCAGTGTGGTATTACGAAAAATTGAATATTTTTATTATTACTTGAGCAAAACTTTTAAATAAGTAATCGTAGGGCGGATGTTCCTTTCAAGTTCATTTAATATACCAGTGAATATTTGTACATGTAGAAGAACACTGCGAGAACTCACATAGGTATATAATATATAGCTCTTAGTCAACCCATGCATAATTTAGTACATTCTCTACTTTAAAATATTACTTACTTATACATAGTTATTTCTATTTATTTATATTTCTCAACTAAAATATATGGTTAATTTGTAAGCTGATTTGTTTTCGGTGTCTATAAAGAAGACTGGACTGAATTTAATGTTGGCAAAATACAAAAAGACAGAGTTGCTTTCCAGTTACCTTGTCCATTGCTACACTGAAATAAATATCAATGCACCATGAAGTTAGCAAGGTACCTCGAAACTACTATGGCAACTAGAAGCTTTACCAGGTAGACGCAACAAAAATTATCACTATATTATTTGTTCGAAATCGGAAAACGAAAGTTAATTTCTGAAGACCAGTTTTCTAGATTACGCACTGCTTCAATAAGGAATGGGCGGTTAAGAATGTGGTTACGATCACAATAACAAACTTTCATTACTACTTTAAAATGGTATCATTTATTCATTTGGCATAGGTATTACTATACCGACCTTGGCATTACAGTTAGACAATTATATTCATAAACCTGTAATAACTACTGAGTATAGTTATCAATAATTAGGAAATAACTAAAATTAAATTCCAGATTTACATAAATAAGAACTGATAATGTATAATTGTTGATTTAATTGTCAATCAACTTTTTAGAAGGCTATTACCTATTGCAGGTAATTTATAGAAATGCCAGTGGCAGTCTGTCTGTTCACCTTTCCGTCTGCCAGGTTAAAATCATAACAGTTCATTTCTGAACTATGTCATTTCAGTTAGGAAATTGAATTATAATTACAGCATAGGTCACAATTAGAGACAGGATCTATAAATGCCAAAAATTCGAAAGTCAGAACGCGTTTTAGAAAAGAGCCCCAATGAAAAATTATTTGAGCATTAATTAATACGTGTAGAAAGAAAACATATTTACATTTCCCAGCAGACCGTATGTGATAATGAAAGAACCTTCTCCACCAAATCCAATTTGTTTTGCAAGAACTTCGTGAATAAGTAGTGCATCGCTTTCGGTCAAATGCTCCACCTGACGAGGTTCGCATATTTTACGATATTTCTTGGAAAAGATAACCGTCTGTTGAAACCCAACTTTGTATTGTAGACTCAGAATTACTTTGCAAAATTTTCACATGACCAAGTGGAAACATTGGGAGACCACCCAAGAAAATTCGCCAAAGTAATTTTGAGTCCAGAGCACATTAATAAAATAATGACCACATTGAAAAGTAAAATAAAAACTAATGTTTGAACAATATTTACCAAAGTTTGAAACTCGGCTGCAAACAATAAATTGAGAAAGTAGACTAGCCCATAAATTGCAATCGCGATACTATTCTCTACGGATTCTTTGTTGGTAGTGACACGGTAAAGAGAATACGCGTAAAATGGACCAGTGCAAAACACGAGGGCAAAACTTGTCCACCCAAACACTTTATTCATTGTGTCCACCAAAGAACAAATTTGGGAAAATGCAAGCATCAGCTATTAAGAAAGATAATTAGTTGTAGTATTTAGGAAATCGTGTAAACAATGAAAAATTTTTATATTTCAAACCACAAAAAATGAAAAACAAAAAGCAGACCATTAATAAAAATAATAATAATAACTATTACTTCTCTTTTGGAAGCAGAAAATCCATTGACTCCATTTTCCATTCTTTTAAGGAGACCTTTAAGCATGAATCTTACAGACAGAGAACAACCAATCATTAAAAAAGTTGCCAAATGGTCCATTATGCAGTAATAAAAGTACGTAAGAACATAAATCGCCGCTTGAAATTCCTCAGATATTATTTTATCGATTTTCATTGGAGAATTCTTAATTAAAAGAAATACGATTTGCACTTTAACAAAAACATATTAAAGAAACGTCAGATTAGTCATAAAGTTATTTAATTACTTGAAATGTTTTCTTGGCCTCCATCACGATTGCGTTTATGATTTCTTCATGATGATCCCATTTTTTATTTGAGAAAATGTATGTCACATCGTACAATGGCCACACAATGACAATTCCACAAAACCCAATTGCTAATATTTTTACCTAACAAGCATTCAGGAATTTTAAATTTAAAAATCTAAATATTACAAGAAATGAATTTCTATTTAAAAAATAAATAATACACTAGAAAAACTCACCCAGTGACATTTTGGGAACTGAATTTCAAATTGGTTTAAAAGTGTGCACGTTTTTTGGAATTCGTTCATCATAAGTTCTATTTGATTTCTTTTGGCCCAAAATGTTATCGTAGCTACGATAGGACAAAGACAATATGAAAGGTTAACAAATAAGTCTACTGGCCACATATGGTCGTCGGATTTCACCGAGTATAAAATCATATGAATAAGCAGAATATGTCCGAGAAGCTGTACCAGTAAAACCACTGCCCTCTAAAGGAATAAATAAATAACACGTATTAATCAGTTTTAGAATTTAATTATAATATTTTTGATACGAGTTAGGAATAACCAATACGACTTGGAAAAGAAACCTGTGTAACAGAAGCAAATTTACAGTTCCAGATTTTTGTAGTTGAATCGAAATTTACGATAATTGGAATTAAGCACATCCTATGGCTTAAAATAAACAAGTATCGTAAAATAAGTACTGGTGAATCTTTCATATTATAATTGCAATTACCACTTATTAAAATATAACTGAAATGTGTTTAATAATTCAAAACAAATGGCAAACCAAAAATATCTCAAAATAATCTAATTATCTCTCTAAATTATTTTTGAGTATTATTGGGATTTCAGTGAAAGATACAAAAATAATATTATTTACTTGTTTATGCAATGGGCTGAAAATCGGATTAGACTATTCATTTGTTGTCTGATATTTGGTAGTACAATAAGCTAACAAAGGATAAAATTAATGGTCCTTGACATAAACACGAAGAGACCGAACCTCTTAAACAAATAAATATTAACGAAATACAGGAAATTGCTAATTGCTAATAATTCTATGACTGAATGCAAGTAACAAATAAGTTCAAAAACATATTCGTGGAGATTTACAGACTCCAGTAATCTACTGACATCAAAGCATTTAAAATTACCTGCCTTACGTTTGGCATTACCATTCTTACAGAATTTAGGAACAAAATAATTTAAGACAAATCTAATAACTCTACTATCATTACATTTGATTTGTTCATTAATCTGAGTAGCCCATAATAATTGTACATTAGGATAATCTGATATAGTAATTACTTTAAATGTGATTTTGCCAAGTTGAATATTATTTCATTAGGCAACAGTCTTTCAATTCTGATCTAACTGCGGCTTGAAATTAAAAAGAAGAAAAGTGAACAGTTGTTGTTAGTGGATAACTTTATTTTCCCAATTGAGTGAAATGCTTAATAATAAATGAGGTATTACATAAACTTTGATTTGGATGTTAGTGTGTTATTTATATGAGAGACGATGATAATATTATTTAACAACCTTCATAAATTTTTACTAGCTAAATAATTATCAATACTGAGGAAATAACTAAAAATAAATTACAGATTTATATAAATAAGAACTGATATGCATAATTGATGATTTAATTGCAAATCAACTTTCCAGATGTTATTACTTATTGCATGTATTTATAGAAATGTCACTGGCAATCTGTCTGTCCATCTTTTCGTCTGCCCGGTTACAAATCATAACTCTGCATTTCTAAACTGCTCTTTCAGTTAGGAAATTGATTAATAATTACAGCATACGTCACAATTAGAGACAGGATCTATAAATTCCAAAAATTCGAAAGTCAAAATACGTTTTAAAAGACATTCTCAATGAAAAATTATTTGAGAATTAATTAATAAATGTAGAAAACATTTACATTGCCCAGCAGACCGTATGTGATAATGAATGAACTTTCTCCACCAAATCCAATTTGTTTTGCATGTACTTCCTGAAAAAGGAGTGCATCGCTTTCGGTCAAATTCTCTCCTTGAAGAGATTCGCATATTTTACGATATTTCTTGGAAAAGGTAACCGTCTGAAATTTTGAAACCAAATTTCGTACATTAATAAAATTTACAAAAACGTAAAAATAACAAGATATTGAAAAGCAATTAGAAAATTGAACAATGTTTACCAAAGTTTGAAACTCGGCTGCAAACCACAAATTCAGCAAATAGACTAACCCATAAATTGCAATCGCGATCATATTCGGAACGGATTCCTTGTTGGTAGTGACACGGTAAAGAGAAAATGCGTAGAATGGACCAGTGCAAAACACGAGAGCAAAATTTGTGCACCCAAATACTTTATTCATTGTGTCCACCAAAGAACAGATTTGAGAAAAAGCAAGAATCATCTATTAAAAGAGGTATAATTATTTGTATTATTTAGAAAATTCTGTAAATAATAAAACATTTTCAAATTTTTACTTACGAAACCACAAAACATGAAATTTGACAAAAGACAGACCAATTTATTATAACTTATACAATAAAAAAAGTTTTTTACCATACATTGGGTGGTAGCATAACTTAAAAAATGTAACAGAATATTTAAAAAATTCTACTGATTATTATTACTTGTCTTTTTGAAGCAGAAAATTCATTGACTCCATTTTCCATTCTTTTAATGAGTGATCTAAGCATGAATATTGAAGACAGAGAACAACCAATCAATAATAAAGTTGCCAAATGATCCATTATGCCGAAATAAAGGTATGTAAGAACATAAAGCATTCCTTGAAATTCTTCAGATAGCTTATCGATTTTCATGGGAGAGTTCTTAAATAAAAGAAATACGATTTGCAGTTTAAGAAGGAACACACTAAAGAAAGGTCATAATAATTTAAGTGAATTAATTACTTGGAATGTTTTCTTGGCCACCATCACGATAACGTTTACGATTTCTTGAGGACGTTCCCATCCTTTAAATGAGAAAATGAAAGCCAAATCGTACAACGGCCACACAATGGAGATTCCGCAAAACACAATTGCTAATAGTTTCACCTAAAACTCATTGAGGAAAGTAAACATAGACTATTATATTAGTAGATTAATATATTATAAGCAATGAATTTCTATCTAAAAATAAAGGCTTGCATTTAAATGTACCTCAAAAGTAAAGGTTTACCTCAAGAAAAATAGTCGCTTTACCTTATATAAATATATTTAATTTAGCTAATAGATATTTACTCAGTATCAAGTCTCTTTACTGATGATATACCTTTACCTCAAGTCTTAATTCAATTTTGCTTATGTTTTAGTGCATTTTCTTCAAATAGACTTCAAAATCCTGACTATAGTTGAGGTAAATGTAATAAAACATTGGGAAATTCCATTAAAACTTGAGGCAAAAGTATATTATCAGTTCGGAGTACTGATACTTGAGACTGGGTAAACATTTATTAGATAAATGTGTTGATATGAGATAAAGCGATTATTTTTCTTGAGGTAAACCGATTATTTTTGAGGTTAGTTTAAATTTTCCGCAAAAATAAATACCGAAAGGATATGAGCAATAAAAAAGAAAAACTCACGCAGCGAGAATTAGGGAACTGAGCTTCCAATTGGTTTAAAAGCCTGCAAGTTTGTTGGAATTCGTTCATCATGAATTCCAAGTGACTTCTTTTGACCCAAAATGTTATTGAAGCTACGATAGGACAAAAACAATACGAAATGCCAACCAATATGTCCATTGTCCACAAATGGTCGTCTGGTTTCATCAAAATTGTATGAACAAACAGAATTGCGCAGAGAAGCTGTAGTAATATAACCACTGCCTTCTAATGGAATAAATGAATAAAACGCAATAATCCGTTTTAGGATTTAACTGTAATATTTTTGATTAGAGATAACGAATTATAAGATTTGGAAAAGATACCTGAGAAATAGAAGCGAATTTACAGCTCCAAAACTTTGTAGTTGAATCGAGATTTACTTTAATTGGAATTAAGCACATGTTATGGCTTAAAATAAACAAGTATCGAAAAATTAGTATTGGGGAATAAAATTCCGCTACGGCAGTTTTCGACATTTTTGTGTTACGGTATTTAATTTCCGATAAAACGATTTTTTTCTTTTCTAACATTTTAGAACATTAAACGAACTACTATTTTCAACTTTATCATTTAACCACATAATACTGAACTCAATTATTAATAAATTTGCAAAAGAGAACTTAATTAAAGAGTTCTGCAACATCTTTTACAGCAACCATTCTTTGATATTTTCCTAAACGTGGATTACAATTACCACTTAGTAAAGTAACACTGAAAAACTGAAATATTTAATAATAGAAATGAATGACAAACAAAACATTTCTGATATTAATTCAATTGTTTTTTTTAAAATTGTTTTCAAGTATAGGTACATTGAATATTATTACTATTTGGATTTTAGTGATAAACCAAGAAAAATAGCGTAAAAGGTAGACAAGTAATATTCGTTGGCTTGTTTATGCAGTGGGCTGAAAATCGGACTAGGTTTTTCATTTGTTGTTTGATTGTTTGGTAATTTGTTAATACAATAAGTTAACAAAAGGTAAAATTAATGATCCGCGACAGAAACACGAAGAGACCGAACCTCTTAAGCAAATAACTATTAACGAAAAACAGGAAATTGCTAAAATTAATTTAGACTATGACTGAATAGAAGTAAATATTAGGCTCAGAATAATATTCTTCCGTTCCAGCTTAGCTCGACCGACTTTTTATGATTAATGAAATTCAATCGCTTTTATTACAATAATCAACGAAAATTGAAGGCTAAACAATGAAGGTTATAATTAAGTAGTTATGAAGACTATAGGTATATTAACCCGCCGTTTAGCGTGGAAATCAGTAAAATTTTGTTACCATTATTAGATAAGTAAAATTAGGGGGAAGTATAGATTGGTAATAAATTAGCATTACGATTTTTAATTTCAACAATATATTAATTTTGGGAACATTCGATAATGAATTAGTTATAGTAACACTTTAATTTCAGTAATAAGTAATATTCTATATAATTTCAATAAAAGTTTCATATTTAAGTGAATAGTAATAATCGAATTATATTTATAAATTCTAACACTTAATTGAAGTAGTATTTTCGAATGGACAAAAATTATGTTCTGCGTTATGCAGTAGCATTATAAAAAGCTGACAGTATTTTTAGGCACTAATTGTAGCATTTCTGTTATCAACAACTAGAGCGAAATTAAATTCTGATTGCACTCGGCCAATTTTATGAATTGGGCATTTGTCAATGAAGATAAGTGGAATTCGGATATTTGCTTCGGTAACGCATCGGAGTGCGGTACTGACTAGATCAATTATATGAAGCTACAATCCGACTCGGATCGATAATTCTCCCGGGAAAAACCTGGCAAACCGAAAATAAAGGTTTGGTGTAGAGTTGAAATCTGTAAAATTTTCAAATGAGTATAAATTATCCAAAAATAACAAAGTTTTATTCTTTTTGGCGTCCTTAATTTTTAAAAGAATTGAGATTTGGAAATACTCAACCTTTGAATTGGGGAAATTGAAGGTAGTGAATCTAGGATTTCAAATATTGCAAGAAAGTAGTTTGGAACAATTTGTTTATTAGGTAAAATAAGATTTACTTGCACTTTGATAATCCCCCTAAATATTTCCCCAAACAGATTCCGTCTCTGCAAAACTTAAATATTAAATTAATATCAAAATTAAAAACTTGGATTTCATTGAATGTATTATTTTTGTTGGCCAGAGGCCTAATTCATCCTAATTGAAGGTGATATCGCTTGTTCTTCTTTCCAGTTACGATGGAGGAATCATTATTGGAGTGGGAGAGAATAAAAAATCCAATGCTGCTAAGTCCTGTAAGTAATTAGTATACTTTTATTGGGGTATTTAATGACGAAGTCGAACATTTTATTAAAAGGCTGTATTAAAATTGCCACCACCATTTATATTGTTTTTATTTTAAATACAGGTCATCATAAATGTTTTCAAATTCCTGAATATCGAAGAAATCAAAAACTGCCGTTTTGTTTCTCAAGAATGGGGCTCATGTGGAAAATTAGCTCTTGCAAGCCGTGCACTAATCCATTTTACTAAATACAGGCCTGATCGTCTTCTAGCGGACTTTCACTATTGTTTTCTGAACTCGGCAACTCTTTTCAGTGCATTCCAGATATCTGGTGGTCTAACAACTAAGGATTACACAAGCGATTCAGATGATCCTTGGACGATTGAAGAATTAACAAAGTTCTTTGAGGAACATCAAAAATACATAAAAGAACTAAAATTAAATTTCAAATACACAGATCAAAATGTGACATATATTGATATTAGTTCTTGGATATCGAAATCTCTTATGGCACAAAAGGATTGCAAACACGTGACAAAATTAGCAATTGAAGGTTTTAGTTATGGAACCATGCAGGATATTCCGTTTCATCTTCTGGCACATACAAGATACCCAACAATAACAATATCAGATTATCTTATGGAACATATAAAACATGTAACAATGCCATACCATTGCAGAATCCATGTTGAAGAAAAAGTAATTCAAATTTGTCCTTTCAAACTGCAATTATTAGCGTCAGTAGAGCAGGGAACTGGCCGTATCGAGAATAACCGAATTTCGGGCCGGCAGCGTACGGTGGCAAGATATCTTAGAAAATCTCCGGAAAGGCAACCGAATTTTTACGTAGCATTTCAAAGGCGGCCGAAATATTACGTAGCACTTCAAAGGCAAAGAAAGTTTTAATGAAGTCATTGATATTATTATTGGTGCTAATTAAATGTTCGCATTCCGGAGAAACTGACTAAATTCTAATAAAATTGTTTTTAACACATCGAATAAGGAAATAAATTAATTTTATTAAATTAAAATCGCTACACAGAAGTTAGGACAAGATTAGACGTAGCGGGATGGTATGGCATTTTAATTTTTGATGACGTCCCAAATATTCGACCTTGACTCTGGGTATTGATTTTCAGCTTGAAGTGTCTTTCAACCATAAACAATGTTTCATAGTAGCTTTACGAAATTGTGGGAAAATATTGATTGAGAATAAATTAATATAAGAATAATTTTAATTCTAAGAATATATTAATTTTAAAAATATTTAATTAGTAATTAATTGAGAATAAATTAACATTAGGATAATTTTTATTCTAAGAATATATTAATTTTAGAAATATTCAATAATTAATAAATTTCAGTAATAATATTTTAATTTTTGTAATATTTAAATTTCATATTTAAGCTATAAGTAACAATATAATTCTATTTATAACTTTTAAGTCTTAATTGAAGCAGCATTCCAATTTCAGTGATATTCCAATTTCAGTGATGTTCAAATTTCAGAATTAATTAAATTGGTTACTTTATTTTAGAAAATTGACAAAATAGTATTAAATGGATGCAGATGTATGTTCTGCATTCTGCACAGGATATATAAGCAGAAGTAGTACTACAATTAAAAAGTTGACAGTATTGAAGATTTTACTAAAATTGTGACATGAACGTATTTAATAAACCTTTTATGAAAACGCCTAAAACGAGAACAAAAATAATTTCTGATTGCTCTAGGTCAATTTTATGTACTTTTATAATTATTATAGTAAAAGTAGAATTCGGATATTAATTTATCTTTTTCGGCAACGCATCTTAGTTCAAGAAAAATTACATGATGCTACAGTCCGATTCGGGTCGATAATTCTACCGGGAAAAGCAAACAAGCCCGAAAATAAAGGTGTGGTTTAGATTGGAAATCTGTAAATTTTCAAATGAACTTAAAACATCCAAAATTAACAAAATTTTGCCATCTTTGGTGTCTGCAATTTTTAAAATTGATACTTGGAATAACTTAAGTTTTCAATTGGCCAAATTGAATGTAGTAAATCTAGGAATTTGAATACTGCAAGGAAGTACTTTGGAATAATTTGGTCATTAGGTAAAATAAAATTTACTTGCAATTTGATAATCCTCTTAAGTTATTAATTTTCCCTAACGAGATTCTGTATCTGTAAAACCTAAATTAATAGGAATAATCAAAAATTGTGGATTACATAATTTTTGTTCTACAGAAACTGCATTACTCTGAATTTAATTTGAAGTACAACTTTTATTTTTAAGTTATGGTACAAAAGGATTGCAAGCACGTGACAAAATTAGAAATTCAAGGTTTTGAGTATGGAATCATGTGGGATATTCCGTTGCATCTCCTGGCACATATAAAGCACTTAATAATATCAGATTGTAGAATCCTTGTTGAAGAAGGAATTCAGATTTGCCCTGTTAAACTAGATTTGGCTTACACAAAATTTTATCAAGATGGAAGTGAATTACGTCATATTCGATTAAATGATATTGTGGATTTTCGGAATGCAAAAGAAATATCATTATATTTCACCACAGGAAGATCTCCACAAGTTTTTCTGGATTTGGAGGGAAATATTACTTTAGAAAAATTGAAACTGGATAGTGTTATTATTGTTAACGGAGAAACATCAAAGTGGACTATAGAACACTTGGCCACGACTTGGATTCCTTATTCATTAAATAGTCAAATGACAATTAAGGAATTTTCCTTGAATTTTGAAGGTCTAATTATTGACCTGTTCACTTTACCGAACTCAGTTCAAAAACTAGCTTTAGTTGTCGGCGAGCTAACTTCCGTTATGTGTACGCAGCCGATTGTGTTTGAGAACTTGCAATATTTAAATGTGGAACCGGATAGAGATTATTCATTCCTCTCTTATTTTATGAATTGTCCTCAACTGAGACACTTGCAATTACATGGACACCCGGGAAGAGAAATGAAATCTCTTTGGATGCCTAGTTGTGTCCAAACTCTCACTCTTGAACATTCCTTAATAAAGTGGGTCGGTGACAATTACTTGAGCGAACCTTCAGAAACTTGTTCTTAGGAATATTGAGCCCAGAAATGCCAAGGCAATTTGTGAGGCCAAAATTCGAGTGGAGAATTTAGTTTTGGTCGATGTTTGCATTTCCGTGGATGAATATTTGTTCGAATTTTTGAAAAATCGAGATCGGTTCAGGTTTGGCAGACGACTCTATATTTATTTTGGAACGGATTTCGGGAAGAATTTGAGGATAGCGTTTTGAAAGATCGTGTTGATGTTAGATCTTCATTTTATGTTTTCGAAAACAGGGAAAAGGGACGTGCTCTTTCCAAAGAAAGTTTTAATCGACTTACTGATATACCGAAACATATTACTGTAGACTAATTGATGTTTACAGTCCGTTGACAGAAAATGATTGAGTTCCGATAAAATTGTTCCAGCAAATCCAAAGTATTAAATTAATCTTTAATAAAATAGGTCATTGCAAAAAAGTTTAGAAGCAACATTAGAAGTAGCTGATTATGATTTTTGCAATTTTATTTTAACTCTAATCTACAAAATTAAGGGGAGAAGCAAAGAATTTTACTATTAGTAATATTTTAATTTTAGCATCTTCGTTTAACGCTGCTTTCATTTCAGTATTGGCTTAATTTCAGTAATTTCATTAAGATTTAGATTTCAGAGTTAACTAAAGTAAAATTTAGAACCCACTAATATTTCAACTTTCTGTTTAAGTAATATTTTAATAATATTTAAGTATTAATTTAATATTTCGCTAATTGTTTATTTATTTTTTTCAGATTAACTGATATTCTAATTTCATTAATATTTAATTGAAGTAATAGTCTAATCCTGTTTGCAATCGGTCACTCATTGTGCATTTTCTTAAATTATTGTTCTGAGTTCTTCGCTTAACCGTTCCACTCTGCCACCAAAAATCCAAAAACTAGATTAAGTTATTTGGAACCCTTATTCCGTGTTTTTGGTAGTGCAGGCCGAAAAGGGATGCAATTTTGGACAGACTCATTTACGGTAGAGAGTTCTCTAACGATGAAGGAGAAGAATTTTTCAGTCTTTTTCAACCTTTTAATTTTAGGGGCCTGAAATTCGCAAAATCGCAAAAGTCAACCAGATTTCCGAATGAGTATATTCATTTATTTGATACGGTCATCGATTTCGTAAAGACTTCGTCAGACCTTTAATTTTAAACTGAAATTCACATTCTGGAAAATTTATGTTTTATGTGACAGTTAAACAATTACATCCTTATTACTAAGAGTGGCCAATTAAAGTTATATCGAAAACTTTAGGTCATTTCTGACCAAAGTATGAAAAGAATAGGACGAAGAACCCCGAAGAAATTCAACAGAAGACGTAAGCCTGCTCCAAAGAAACCGAACAGTACAGAGAAACCGAACAGTACAAACAAATAGGAAATTGCCATTGGTAACGATTCTTTGATTAACTTACCTAATAACGATCAGATTATTGAAAATTGCGATTACAATGATTCTTCTTTTATTACTGCTAGTGCCACAAACGTAACTAGCTTTTACACAGCAAGCGAAAACTCGTGTCTTTCTATCAAACCCAAAAATAGGAGATTTCACAACATGTATAAAGTATTTTCATGTAAGAATCTTAGTTATAATCATTACAATAAGTTGTATAAATTATTTAGAACAACAAAACACTCAGATGATACGCTACATAACCTTACTAAACATAATATACCAACAAAATTTAAAGTAATATTGTCTCTAAGTTTAAAATTTTGTGTTCCTAGCTATCCTAGCATTAAGATTGTAAAAGACCATTTTATAGAGGGAGTGATAAAAATTTTATAGAGGGAATGTATTCTTTCAGTCATTAGGTAAAACGAATAATAACATTGATGTGTTTGATAGATGGGTAATTAACTGTAAGAAAGAAAATAGGAAAATTGATTTCACATCAGGAGCCCACTGTGAGGAAGAGAATTTAATTTTTACAGATGTAAATATGACTGACACTTTCATAAGTCAAATTAAATTAAACTCACGTAAACCTAGATTCATACCACCACATGTATTTAAAACATTTGGTGATTATGTCAAGCAAAATAAATTAATTATTAAAGATGCAGATAAGAATGCTGGGGTATGTGTTATGGATGAGAACTTATACGACGAAGAAGTTTTTAATCAGCTAAACGATATGGGCACTTATTTTCCATCAACAAAAAGTCATTATGACTATTCAATGTTAGAATTCATAGATAAACTAAAATGTTTAGAGAAAACTCTACCTATTGAAGTTAAGTTGTCCTCTTTACTTATAAATAACCATAACCCTGCAAAATTCTATATTCTGCCAAAAGTACATAAAAAATTTGACAAATTCCCTAAAGGACGGCCGATTAGTAGTACTATACACACTATTAATAGAAATATTAGTAAATTGCTAAATATGTTCCTTCAACCTATGATTAAACTTGTTCCCGACGTACTTCTAGATTCTACGCATTTATTAATATTGCTAAACAACTTATCCTTAGATCCAAATCGCAAATACAAATTAGTTACTGTAGATATTGTTTCATTATATACAAACCTTCCTTTGCAAATATGTAAGAAACATTGCAGTAAATTGTATGAGTATAATAAGAACAATGTAAATTTGCCTTTTGATTTAACAATGACCCAATTTAAGAAACTACTAGATTTAAGTCTAGATTATAGCCATGTACAGTATAAAAACAACTACTACTTTCAGTACAAAGGCATACAAATGGGAGGATCTGCATCTGTTTCAATAGCCAATATCACAGTATTCAAAGAACTAAAGGAAATATTTTGTGATACAGCGTTTACATTTCATAAACGCTTCCTAGATGATATTTTTATCATCTTAGATATGACAAATATTAATAACATTGATAACTGGCTAAAAAACAAATTCAGACATCCATTTCTTAACTTTACATTTGAACACAGTGATAATAGTGTGTCGTTTCTAGATTTAGAAATTAAACTTATGAACAATAATGTCATTAGTACGGAATTATATAGAAAACCGATGTCGAAAAGTGAGCCTGTTCACTACTTATCCAATCATCGTAAAAGTTTACTTGAGTCAATCCCATATGCGCAAGGGTTAAGAGTGATAAGATGTAATAGTGATCCTATGATGGCTGAGTTGCAATTAAATCAATTGATGCTTAAATTTAAGAACAGAATGTACCCAGAAGATTTACTGAACAATGTTTTACTTAAATTGTCTCAAATAAGTCAAGAGTCATTATTAATTCCTAAGAAAAGTTTCCTAATTGAAAACTTACAAATAAACAATCCAGAAATTCTAAATAACTTTAAGATAAACCCATCACAAACTTTGAAGAGTAGTAATTGTAACAATAAGATATACTTTGTGATGCCATTTTATAATTCTATTAATAACTACAATTACTTAATTATTAATACGATTAAAAACGAACTGTCAAAATGCAATGATGTAAAATACACCAATGTGATCGATAATCTACAAGTTGTGACAAGCTACTCTAAAACTAACGTTTTATCTCACATGATCATAGCCCGGCGCCTACCTACTCAATAGTAGGCAAATAGGCAATTGGGTTGGCCAACTCTGCTTGTAAATAAGGCAGAGTTGGTAAGGAGTAGGGTAGGGTACCCAACACTGCAGGAAAAGTAGGCACAGAGTAGGGTAGGGTTCTCAACACTGCAGGTAAAGTAGGCATAGAGTAGGGTATTGCACCCAACATGTAGGAAAAGTAGGCACAGAGTAGGGTAGTGTATTCGTCACTACAGGAAAAGTAGGCAGGCAATAGGGAAGGCTACCCAACGAAGTGCAAATTGTAGGTATAGTGTAGAATAGGCTACCTAACATGCCGACTTATAATTCTTTATATTGAATATTGTAGCATTGCTTGCAATAGAATACTACAATCTTCTTGTATTTTCATTACAAGGCCCACCTTTTCATTGGGTTTTGCTACTAATCCTCTCAACTCGAGAAATCATAATCCTTTTTCTAGGAACCAAATTCTACCTACGAACGGAAGAATGAATATGTATTATTTACTTTAAAATATGCATTAAGTAAATATTGTTCTTTGAAATCTAATAATAAGCTTTGATGTGTAATCTAATAATATTTAAATAAAGGGGTACTTAGGTGCTAGGCATGAATAGAGCTTTGTAGGCTGACTGTAAAACACTATCGGTTTCTTCAGCACGTTTTCCTAACAAAATCCTTTTTCTTATGGCCAAAAATAATATGGTTTCAATATAGCGTGTGGTATGGCATGTAAGAAAATATTTTTATAAGCCATTAGGCAGAGAGTTGGGAAGGGTAGCCTACTAAACCTACTCAATACCTTTAGAAGGCATAGAGTTGGTTAGGGTAGACTGCTCAATAGCTTTAGTAGGCAGAGAGTAGGGTTGGGTACCCTTCTCAATAGCTTTAGTGGGCACAGAGTTGGGTTGGGTGGTCTTCTCAGTAGCTTTAGTAGGCACAGAGTTGGGTTGGGTGACCCTCTCAATACCTTTAGTAGGTAGAGAGTAGGGTAGTGTAGTCAACACTGCATGTAAAGTAGGCAGTGGGTAGGGTAGGGTAGTCTACGCAAAAGGTTAGTAGGCAAAAAGTAGGGTAGGCTACCTCACATGCCGGGCTATGCACATGATTCGATATAGAGAATAGTTACTTTGTATGTAATGTAGGGCATCTTGAGAATACCAAAATAGCGGATAAACTAAGCGGTAGTATGAAACTTGTTGTTTTCATACTATCTATTCTTTTCATACTTTGGTCAGAAATGACCTAAAGTTTTCGATATAACTTTAATTGGCCACTCTTAGTAATAAGGATGTAATTGTTTAACTGTCACATAAAACATAAATTTTCCAGAATGTGAATTTCAGTTTAAAATTAAAGGTAATAGTTACCAATGGCTATTGTAACATAATTTTTTAATTTTCTATTCAATATACTACAGGTTGACTAATTATTTAAAATGTATTTAGTTTAATTTAAAACTGTAAACTTTCTTAAATTCTATCATTTATTGAAGGTCTGACGAAGTCTTTACGAAATCGATAACCGTATCAAATAAATGAATATACTCATTCGGAAATCTGGTTGACATTTGAAACTTCATTGATTGGAGAGGGACCATAATCTTATTTACTTCACCATTTACTTGATTAAGAAGCATATAATAATTCTGTATCTGTAAAACCTAAATTAATAGGAATAATCAAAAATTGTGGATTACATAATTTTTGTTCTACAGAAACTGCATTACTCTGAATTTAATTTGAAGTACAACTTTTATTTTTAAGTTATGGTACAAAAGGATTGCAAGCACGTGACAAAATTAGAAATTCAAGGTTTTGAGTATGGAATCATGTGGGATATTCCGTTGCATCTCCTGGCACATATAAAGCACTTAATAATATCAGATTGTAGAATCCTTGTTGAAGAAGGAATTCAGATTTGCCCTGTTAAACTAGATTTGGCTTACACAAAATTTTATCAAGATGGAAGTGAATTACGTCATATTCGATTAAATGATATTGTGGATTTTCGGAATGCAAAAGAAATATCATTATATTTCACCACAGGAAGATCTCCACAAGTTTTTCTGGATTTGGAGGGAAATATTACTTTAGAAAAATTGAAACTGGATAGTGTTATTATTGTTAACGGAGAAACATCAAAGTGGACTATAGAACACTTGGCCACGACTTGGATTCCTTATTCATTAAATAGTCAAATGACAATTAAGGAATTTTCCTTGAATTTTGAAGGTCTAATTATTGACCTGTTCACTTTACCGAACTCAGTTCAAAAACTAGCTTTAGTTGTCGGCGAGCTAACTTCCGTTATGTGTACGCAGCCGATTGTGTTTGAGAACTTGCAATATTTAAATGTGGAACCGGATAGAGATTATTCATTCCTCTCTTATTTTATGAATTGTCCTCAACTGAGACACTTGCAATTACATGGACACCCGGGAAGAGAAATGAAATCTCTTTGGATGCCTAGTTGTGTCCAAACTCTCACTCTTGAACATTCCTTAATAAAGTGGGTCGGTGACAATTACTTGAGCGAACCTTCAGAAACTTGTTCTTAGGAATATTGAGCCCAGAAATGCCAAGGCAATTTGTGAGGCCAAAATTCGAGTGGAGAATTTAGTTTTGGTCGATGTTTGCATTTCCGTGGATGAATATTTGTTCGAATTTTTGAAAAATCGAGATCGGTTCAGGTTTGGCAGACGACTCTATATTTATTTTGGAACGGATTTCGGGAAGAATTTGAGGATAGCGTTTTGAAAGATCGTGTTGATGTTAGATCTTCATTTTATGTTTTCGAAAACAGGGAAAAGGGACGTGCTCTTTCCAAAGAAAGTTTTAATCGACTTACTGATATACCGAAACATATTACTGTAGACTAATTGATGTTTACAGTCCGTTGACAGAAAATGATTGAGTTCCGATAAAATTGTTCCAGCAAATCCAAAGTATTAAATTAATCTTTAATAAAATAGGTCATTGCAAAAAAGTTTAGAAGCAACATTAGAAGTAGCTGATTATGATTTTTGCAATTTTATTTTAACTCTAATCTACAAAATTAAGGGGAGAAGCAAAGAATTTTACTATTAGTAATATTTTAATTTTAGCATCTTCGTTTAACGCTGCTTTCATTTCAGTATTGGCTTAATTTCAGTAATTTCATTAAGATTTAGATTTCAGAGTTAACTAAAGTAAAATTTAGAACCCACTAATATTTCAACTTTCTGTTTAAGTAATATTTTAATAATATTTAAGTATTAATTTAATATTTCGCTAATTGTTTATTTATTTTTTTCAGATTAACTGATATTCTAATTTCATTAATATTTAATTGAAGTAATAGTCTAATCCTGTTTGCAATCGGTCACTCATTGTGCATTTTCTTAAATTATTGTTCTGAGTTCTTCGCTTAACCGTTCCACTCTGCCACCAAAAATCCAAAAACTAGATTAAGTTATTTGGAACCCTTATTCCGTGTTTTTGGTAGTGCAGGCCGAAAAGGGATGCAATTTTGGACAGACTCATTTACGGTAGAGAGTTCTCTAACGATGAAGGAGAAGAATTTTTCAGTCTTTTTCAACCTTTTAATTTTAGGGGCCTGAAATTCGCAAAATCGCAAAAGTGATGTTCAAAATTAAGAGAATTTACGAAAAATTTGTTAAAATTATTTTCCGCATATTATTATGATTTTGTGTATAATGTGCTCCATTTTGTTCCAGATTTACATAAACAAGACTTATTTTATACCCTTAATAAGGGGTAGTAAATGGTGACGGTTAGAATTCAAAACCACAAGCAATCAGCTATAGCAACATTTGAGTAGCAAAATTGTGTTCCTTCATAATACAAAATCTTATTATTTATCGCAGGTAGTTTATAGAAATGCCAGTGGCAGTCTGTCTGTCCATCTTTCCTTCCGTCCGTTTTAAAACCATAACTCTACATTTCTAAACTATGTTATTACTGTTAGGAAATTGATTAATAATGACAGCATAGGTCACAATTAGAGACAGGATCTATAAATTCCAAACATTCGAAAGTCAAAATACGTTTAAGAAAACATTCTCATTGAAAAATTATTTCAGAGTTAATTATTAAATGTAGAAGACATATTTACATTCCCCAGCAGACCGTATGTGATAATGAATGAACTTTCTCCACCAAATCCAATTTGTTTTGCATGCACTTCCTGAATAAGAAGTGCGTCGCTTTCGGAAAAACTCTCCCCCTGACGGGATTCACAAATTTTGCGATATTTCTTTGAAAAAGTGACCGTCTGAAATTTTGAAACCAAAATTTGTACATTAATAAAGTAATGTAGTAATGTAGTAATGTAATAATTGAAAAGTAAAATGGAAACTAATAGTTGAACAGTTTTTACCAAAGTTTGAACCTCGGCTGCAAACCACAAATTCAGCAAATAGACTAGCCCATAAATTGCAATCGCGATAATATTCGGAACGGATTCCTTGTTGGTAGTGACCCGGTAAAGAGAAAATGCGTAGAATGGACCAGTACAAAACACGAGGGCAAAACTTGTCCACCCAAATACTTTATTCATTGTGTCCACCAAAGCACAGATTTGGGAAAAAACAAGCATTATCTATTAAAAACGATATTTAGTTTAGAAAGTTGGGTAAATAATACAAAATTTTTAAATATTTACTTACAAAACCACAAAAAATAAAATTTATTACAATTTATGCAATACAAATGGTTTATACCACACATTTGTTGGTATTAAACTAAAAGAATTACAACAATAAAATATGAATATTAAAAAATAAATTTATAATTATTATTACTTCTCTTTTGGAAGCAGAAATTCCATTGACTCCATTTTCCATTCTTTTAATTAGAGATTTAAGCATGAATCTTGAAGACAGAGAACATCCAATCAATAATAAAGTTGCCAAATGATCCATTACGCAGAAATAGAAATACGAAAGAACATAAATCACTCCTTGCAATTCTTCAGATATTTTATTGATTTTCATTGGAGAGTTCTTAATTAAAGGAAATAAGATTTACAGTTTAACAAAGAAAACCTTAAAGAAAAGTCCTAATAATTATTATATTATTTAATTACTTGGAAAGCTTTCTTTGCCTCCATCACGATAACTTTTATGATTTCTTCAGGACGTTCCCATCCTTTATATGAGAAAATGAATGCCACATCGTACAGTGACCATACAACGACAATTCCACAAAACCCAATTGCTAATATTTTCACCTAAAAATCATTAAGGAATTTTAATATTAAAAACTAACAATTAAACATTATAAGCAAAATATTTCTATATGAAACATAAATACAGCAGAAAAACTCACACAGTGGCATTTTGGGAACTGAATTTCCAACTGGTTTAAAAGTCTGCAAGTTTGTTGGAATTCGCTCATCATGAATTCGATTTGACTTCTTTTTGCCCAAAATGTTATCATAGCTAAGATAGGACAAAGACAATACGAAGTGTTAACAAGTAAGTTGACCGGCCACAAATGGTCGTCTGATTCCATAAAAAATCCATGAAGAACCAGAATTCCGCTGAGAATCTGTAGTAATAAAACTACTGCCCTCTAATGGATTAAATAATTAAACTCATTAATCCAATTTACGAATTAACCAAAAGAAATTGATTAAAAAAGACATGGAAAAGAAACCTGTGTATTAGAAGAGAATTTGCAATTCCAAATTGTCGTAGTTGAATCGAAATTTACTTTAATTGGAATTAAGCACATTTTATGGCTTAAAATAAACAAGTATCGTAGAATAAGTATTGGTGAATCAAATTCCGCTACGGCAGTTTTTGACATTTTTGTGTTATGGTATTTGTCTTCTGATAAATAATAAATTGTTCAACCAAAACAGACGAAAATTTAAATTCTGTAGACGAAAATTTAAATTTTTAAGACGAAAATTTAAATTCTTAAAAGAGATTAAATTTAAGTCCAAGCAAAATCGGATTTTTAACTTTTTTATTTCACCACATAATACTGAAGTCGATTATTCAGTACATTTGCAAAAGATCACTTAATTAAACAAAGTTTTACAACATAACTTTTACGGGAACCAATCATTCTTTGATATTTTTATAAAACTGAATGACCAATACAATTATCACTTACTAATATACCACTAAAATGTTTAATAATAGAAATGAATGGCAAGCTAAAAAATTCTCACAATAATTCCCTTGTTACTCTAAAACTATTTTATAGTACACTGCTGACTGACTGCTGGCAATTCTTTGTATTTTAATGAAAAACCAAAATAATACCATAAAAGGTGTAAAAGTAATATTCTTTTAATTTCTATGCGATGGGCTGACAATTGAATTAGATTTTGGTATTTTTTTGTTAATTTGTTAATACAATAAGCTAACAAAGGGCAAAATTAATGGTCCCTGACATAAATAGGAAGAGACCGATCCTCTTAAACAAATAAATATTAACGAAAGACAGGAAATTGCTAAAATTAAATTCAGACCATGACTCATCATTAGACGTAAATATTAAGCGCGGAGAACTATTCTTGCACTCCAGCTTTATTTGGTCGGTAAAAACATTTTGGAATGATTACTGAACTTCGCTCGGTTTTATTCAATGATCAACGAAAATGGAAAGACAAACAAGCATAATAATTCATTTGTTTCTGTTGCATTGCAATCCAGTACAGACTAACCTAGACGCTGTTTTATATGGAGCTACAGTCCAACTCGGGTCGATAATTCAATCGGGAAAAGCCTGACAAACCAAAAATATAAGTGTAGTTTAGCGTGGAAATCAATAAAATTCAGAAATGAGCATAAAACATCCAAAACTAACAAAATTTTACCATTTTCGGAGTCTGGGATATTTAAAAGATGAATAGAACTTTTGAATTGCTATATTTGAAGATAGAGATTCTATGATTCCAAATATTGGCAGCAAGTACTTTGGAATAATTTGGCCATTAGGTAAAATGAGATTTACATGCTCTTTGATAATAAAATTAATAATAAAATTTATTCCTTTAGTTTAGGAATAATCAATGCCAAAGTCATAGATTTTCATAAAGCTATATTAAAATAGCACAACTATTTGAATTCATTAATATTTGAACTTCCGATTTAAGTACTATTTAAAAATTATTTACATATTTAATTTTAATATTTCGTTTACATTTTTATCATTTTTTTCAAGTTAAGCAATATTCTAATTTCTTTAATATTTCAGCCTGAGGTTTATTTTAAGTAATATTCTAATTTCATTAATAATTAAACTTGAGATGTAATTCAGAAATGAGCTTAAAACATCCAAAACTAACAAAATTTTACCATTTTCGGAGTCTGGGATATTTAAAAGATTAATTGAACTTTTGAATTGCTATATTTGAAGACAGAGATTCTATGATTACAAATATTGGCAGCAAGTACTTTGGAATAACTTGGCCATTAGGTAAAATGAAATTTACATGCTCTTTGATAATAAAATTAATAATAAAATTTATTCCTTTAGTTTAGGAATAATCAATGCCAAAGTCATAGATTTTCATAAAGCTATATTAAAATAGCACAACTATTTGAATTCATTAATATTTGAACTTCCGATTTACTTAATATTTAAAAATTATGTACATATTTAATTTTAATATTTCGTTTACGTTTTTATCATTTTTTTAAAGTTAAGCAATATTCTTATTTCCTTAATATTTCAACCTGAGGTTTATTTTAAGTAATATTCTAATTTCATTAATATTTAAACTTGAGATGTAATTTAAGTTATATTTTAATTTCATTTATATCTTTCAAAACTTAACTGAAGTAATAGTCTAATCCCGATGGCAATCGGTCACTGCATTTTCCTATCCATAAGTTACCGATTTGTTACTGACTGTACTTTATATAGGTAAACATAAATTCATTTGGTCGTTATTGCATATTTCATCCTAATGACAAATTATCTATACTATGTATATTTATTATCTAATCTGTGTACTGACTGACTTCATGGATCGTAATAATCGTATGACGCTACAGCAGCTAGTACTGCTCTTGAGGATAATTCCACCGCGAAAAGTAAGAGAAGTACAAAATGAAGTACCACAGAAGTACGAAATAAAATTCAACACTCACATAACACCGAAAAATAGCAAATTTTATAATCCTTTCAAGTCTCTGACTTTAAAAAGAGTTGAATTTTGTGATACATAATTTTTGTAGTGGTCAAACTAAAGATTTGTGAATATAGGATTTCCACATGTGCCCATTATTGTCGAGTAACTACTTGTAAAGATAAATTTTACTATTAGGTACAATATTTACGTGCCATTTGATTGTTCCCCAAATTTCTTATTCACTCTATGATGGATAAATTATTATTGGAGAGAAAGAGCCCAAAAAATCCAATGCTGTTAACTCCCGTAAGTAATTATTCTTTGCAGTCATTATTGAAGAGGTCAAAAATTTTACTGTGATGTTTGTATTAACATTTCAACTTAGAATCACTGTTTGCATTTTATTTTATTTGAAATATAGGTCATCAGAAATGTTCTCCAGTTCCTGAATATCGAAGAAATCAAAAACTACCGTCTACTTTCTCAAGAATGGGACTCAGTTGGCAAATTAGCTCTTACAAGTCGGTCACTAATCCATTTGACTAAAAATAAGCCTGGTCGTCTTCCTGAGGACTTTCATTCTTGTTTTCTGAATTCAGCAAGTCTTTTCAGTGCATTCCGTATTTCTGGTTCTCTATGTAACAAAACAAAGTATAACATTACGGATTCGAGCGATCCTTGGACGATTGAAGAATTAGCAAAGATTTTTGACGAGCATGAAAAATACATAAAAGAACTAAAATTAAATTTCCAATACGAAGATCAAACTACGACGTATATTGACCTCAGTTCTTGGATATCGAAGTCTCCTATGGTGCAGAAGGATTGCAAAATTGTGACAAAGTTAGTAATTGAAGGTCTTGGTTATGGAATCATGTGGGATATTCCATTGCGACTCCTGACACATATAAAATACCTAACACTAGCAGAACATTGCAGAATTCATGTTGAAGAAGGAATTCAGATTTGCCCTGTTAAATTAAAATTGAATCAGACCACATTTTATCAAGGTGGAGCGGAATTAAGTCATGTTCGAATAAATGAAATTGTGGATTTTCGGAAAGCAAAAGAAGTATCACTATTTTTCACCACAGGAAGATCTCCAGAAGTTGTTCTGGATTTGGGGGGAAATACTACTTTAGAAAGATTGAAGCTGGAAGGTGTTAATATTGTCAATGGGGAAACATCACAGTGGATTATACAGCGTTTCGAGACTATGTATATGCCTTTTTCATTACACAGTCAAATGACAATTAAGGAACTTCGCTGGACTAATGCTGGAAATATTGACCTGGTGAATTTACCTAACTCAATTCAAAAGCTCGTCATATATGAAGACGAGGGAAGTACAGTAACTTGTACACAGACGATTGTGTTTCAGAACTTGCAGTATTTAAATGTGGAAACGGATACCGATTTTTCATTCCTCTCTCATTTTATTAATTGTCCACAACTGACCCACCTGCAGTTAAATGCACCCCTGGGTAAGGACATGAAATCCCTTTGGATGCCAAGAAGTGTCAAAACACTCATACTTCAATATTCCTTAATAAATTGGGTCGATAACAGTTACCTGAACCTTCAGAAACTAGTTCTGTGTAGATTCCAGTCCAAAAATGCCAAAGTAATTTGCGAATCTAAAATTCGAGTCGAGGATGTAGTTCTGGTCAATGTGAAAGTTCCCGTGAATGAATATTTGGTTGACTTTTTGAAACATCGAGATCGTTTCAGTTTTGGTAGACGACTTTTCATTGGGGAGTTAGATTGGGACTCGGAAAACTTTGAGGAAAGTGTTTTGAAGGACCATGTTGATGTCAAATCTTCATTTTATGTTTTCGAAAATGGGGAAAAGGGACGTGCTCTTTCCAAAGAAAGTTTTAATCAACTTACTGATAAGATATACCAAAAAATATTATTGGACAAACATATCTTTTTTTAAATTTATGTAAATTTATTTAAATCTAATTGAATGCTTACACTCTTGTGATAGAAACTGTGATTGAATTCTAGTAAAATGGCTTTTAACAAAAAATCCAATAAATTAAATTAGTCTTTATTAAAATAGTATCATTATCATTACTTTGGGTATTGATTTTCCAGTTTTGATGCCTTTCAAAACAAATGTCATGTTTCATATTAGCTTTAATCTTCGAAATTGTGGGGAAATAGGTTAGCAATCAATTAAGGATAGAACTATTTTAATTCCAAGGATAAATTAATTTTTGAAATATTCAATAATGAATTATATTTAAATTCATTTTTATAATTATTATCAATATTAATATAAATTATTATCAATATTAATATAAATTATTATAAATAATTATTATAAATTATAATAATATTAATATAAATTAAATTAATATTTATGTTGAAGTAGTAATCTAATTCCATTTATTTATAATTTTAAGACTTATTTGAAACAATATTCTTATTTCGGTGATATTTAAATTTCCGTAGTTTTCGTAGAAAATGTGACAGTATCGTATTAAATGGATGCAAATATATGTTCTGCGTTTTGCACAGGATGCAGAAAAGTAGCATTATATAGGTAAGTGAAA
Source organism: Yoshiicerus persimilis (assembly GCA_020352615.2). Classification (NCBI taxonomy): domain Eukaryota; kingdom Metazoa; phylum Arthropoda; class Collembola; order Entomobryomorpha; family Tomoceridae; genus Yoshiicerus; species Yoshiicerus persimilis. The sequence continues at coordinate 8,691,644 of CM036941.2, forward strand.
AACTGGCAGTATTGATAATTTTAGGCACTAATTGAGACATTTCAGAATTTAAACCTTTTATGAAAACGCTTAAAAATGAAACAAAATTAAATTCTGATTGAACTCGGTCAGTAATTTTATGTACTTTTGTACGTTGTTGATTTGTCAATGAAAATGTGGAATTCGGTTATTGATTCATCTGTTTCGGCAACGCATCTCAGTGCAACACTGACAAGGTGAATTATACGACGCTACAATCCGACTCGGGTCGATAATTCTACCGGGAAAAGCTGACAAGCCCGAAATTAAGGTGTGGTTTAGATTGGAAATCTGTAAATTTTCAACTGAACTTAAAACATTCAAAACTAACAAAATTGTTCAATTTTTGGCATCTACAATTTTTAAAAGAATTGAGACTTCAAAGTACCTACCTTCTGAATTGAAGATATTTAATCTAGGATTTCAAATATTGCAAGGAAGCCTTGGAAGAATTTAGCCATTAGGTAAATAAGATTTACATGCGAATTGATAGCAATATTAAATTGACTAAGTAAACAGAAAAATAAAATGCTTAATTAATTTACTAAATACATTAAATACTCTACATTGATTGTATTCAATTCAAACTTACTTGCTTCAAATACAATATTTTTGTTGTTCAGAGAGGTTTTGTTCTTCTTACCTCCGAACTGAAGTTAAAATACAGTTTTTTCATTCCTACGATGGAGGAATCACTGGAGATGGACAACTCAAAAAATCCAATGCTGCTAAATCCTGTAAGTAATTTTATCCCTTTACTTTTTGTTATAATAAATGATTTTTATGATGCTTACTAAAATTACCACAACTATTTACATTTTGTTGTATATTATTAACTACAGGTGATCAAAAATATTTTCAAATTCCTGAATATCGAAGAAATCAAAAACTGTCGCCTTGTTTCTCAAGAATGGGGCTCAGTTGGCAAATTAGCTCTTGCAAGTCGTGCCCAAATCCATTTTACTAAATGCAGACCTGGGCGTCTTCTTGCGGACTTTCACTCTTGTTTTCTGAACGTGGCAACTCTTTCTAGTGCATTCCAGATTTCTGGTGGCCTAACTGCAAATGATGATTGCACAAGCGAACCACGTGATTCTTGGACGATTGAAGAATTAACAAAGATTTTTGACGATCATGAAGAATACATAAAAGAACTAAGGTTAAATTTCCAATACACAGATCAAAATGTGACTTACATTGATATCAGTTCTTGGATATCGAAATCTCCTATGGTACAGAAGGATTGCAAATTTGTTACGAAATTAGCAATTGGAGGTTTTGAAGGTTTTAGTTATGGAACCATGTGGGATATTCCGTTGCATCTCTTGGCACACATAAAATACATAACACTATCAGAGCATTGCAGAATCCATGTTGAAGAAAATATTCAGATTTGCCCTGTTCAACTGGAATTGGGCAGCACACAGTTTTTTCAAGGTGGCACGGAATTACGTCATATTCGAATAAATGATATTGTAGATTTTCGGAAAGCAAAAGAAGTATCACTATATTTCACCAAAGGAGGAGCTCCAATAGTTTTTCTGGATTTGGGGGGAAATATCATTATAGAAAAATTGAAATTGGAACAAATTATTATTGCTAATGGAGAAACATCAGGATGGACTATAGAACATTTGACCACGACTTGTATTCCTTATTCTCTAAATAGTCAAATGACAATTAAGGAATATTCCTTGAATAGTAAAGGTCCAATTATTGACCTGTTCACTTTACCGAACTCAATTCAAAAACTCGCTTTAATTTTCAGCGATCGAACTATCGTTACGAGTACGCAGCAACCGATTGTGTTTGAGAACTTGGAATATTTAAATGTGGAAACGAATGGCGATTATTCATTTCTGTCTCATTTTATGAATTGTCCAAAATTGAAACACCTGCTATTAAATGGAGCTCCGGGAAGTGAAATGAAATCCCTTTGGATGCCTAGAAGCGTCGAAACACTTATACTTCTAAATTCCTTAATAAATTGGGTCGATCGCAGTTACTTGAACCTTCAGAAACTAGTTCTTGGTCATATTCAGCCAAAAATTGCCCAAGAAATTTGTGAGGCCAAAATTCAAGTGGAGAATATAATTCTGGTCGATGATTGCATCTCCGTGGATCTAAGTTTGCTTGACTTTTTGAAACATCGAGATCGGTTCAGTTTTGGCAGACGACTTTTCATTGGGGAGTTATCTTGGGACTCGGAAAACCTTGAGGACAGTGTTTTGAGAGATAGCGTTGATGTTAAATCTTTATTTTATGTTTTCGAAAACGGGGAAAAGGGACGCGCTCTTTCTAAAGAAAGATTTAGTCAACTTATTGATATACCAAAACATATCACTGGAGACTAATTGAATGCTCATAACCTATGGTGATAGAACTGATTGAATTCCAATAAAATTTCTTGTAACAAATTCAAGGTATTAAATTTATCTTTATTACAATAGGATCATTACACACAAGATTATCCAAGAATATATTATCACTTTTAGAAATATTCAATGATTATTGCAGTAATATTTTAATTTCAGTCATACTTAGTATTCTAATTTCATTAATACCTTAATTTCATATTAAAATATCTGAATATCATTTTACGCTGCATTTTAACTTTAATCTACAAAATCAATGGAAATAGCTATTTTTAAAATTATATTTTACCATTAGGAATATTTTAATTGTACCGTCTTTTTTTACTACTGCTTTCATTTCAGTAATGGGTTAATTTCAGAAATATTATTAGGATTTAGATTTTAGAGTTAAGTAAAGTAAAATTTCAAGCCCACTAATATTTTAACTTTCGGTTCAAGTAATATTTTTTCATGTATTAATTTAATTTATTGTTAACTTTTTTATAATATCATTTAAATTTTTCGGATTAATTACTATCTAATGTCATTAATACTTAAACTTGAGATTTATTTTAAATCATTCTAATTTAATTAATATTTACACTTGAGATTTAATTAAGTAATATTCTAATTTCATTTATAGCTTTCAAAACTGTGGATATACAAACATTTATAATTTTCGCGAAGTGGTAACTTTGGGGGTACTCTAGACTTGTGTTCCCCCTGTGTATATTACCTAGCTCTATTATATTATGCAAAAATTTTAATTTTATGAGTTATTATTATTTATTATTGATAGAATTTTCCACACATCCATATGCATTTCCTTTCTGAGAGATCCACATAGTTTTCCTTTGCTTTGAGTTAACGTTAGGAGACACGGAATATTATTCTAAATATTATTTACAAGTTATATAAAATAATTAGGTACATAAACACAGTAGTATTAATTAAGACAATTTTAAGATCCGAGCGAGCAGGACTAAAGCATGGGAATGGAAAACGCTGAACGAGCAGAGTGCAAGCCTTGCTTGCTTGTCTCATTAATGACTCTCCCAGATATAATAGAATGCAATAGTTGTATGTGCTCATATAGACATATGGAAATGCAGATGTTATTGTTTTCTGAGTACAATAGGAATTCACTCGGTTGGTGTTTATGAGTGTTAAAACTCAGCTCTTCTCGTTTCACAAAAGTAACGTAATAAAGCGCCAATTCATTTTTCAAGATAAAACTCCGAATTATTTCTTCTACCCGCCCGGATCAGGGTAACAACAGTTTTGAGAGGCAGAAAGTAAATTAGAAGCTTTCGGGGTGTCATTCGATTACAGTACTGAATTTCTGTTCCTTTGTCTCCATAATTACTACACCTGTAAATATTTACGTTGCTGGATTTCACACACAGTACATTGTCAAATAGTTCTTTAATTTCGCCAATTCACTTTGGAGTTTTCTTCCTATTGAACTTATAACATCGAAAGCTGGTAAAATTTTATTATCTTTGGTGCTTTTGACTTTTAAATGAAGTAAGATTTGGGATACATAATTTCTGAATTGGCCAAATTGATTTGTGAATCTAGGATTACCATAATTTGATTCCCGTGATTTCTCATTCACGCCTCAATTGCTGAATCATTATTAAAGATGGAGAGCACAAAAAATCCAATGTTGCTCAGTCCTGTAAGTAGTTATAATTATTCGTATACAGGAGTTATTAAAGACCAAGTCGAAGATTTCTAAAATGCTTTATTAAAATTTCCAAACTAGTCACATTTTGTTTTATTTTATTTCCAATATATTCAGATCATCAGAAGTATTATCGAGTTCCTGGATATCAAAGAAATCAAAAACTGTCGTCTAGTTTCTCATGAATGGGGTTCAGTTGGGAAATTAACTCTAGCAAGCCGTGCACTAATCTGTTTTACTAAAAACAAGCCTGGTCGTCTTTTTGAGGACTTTCACTCTTGTTTTCTGGACTCGGCACATCTTTTCAGTGCATTCCGGATTTCTGGGGGTCTAACTACTAGAACTAAGAATAACGCACCAAGCGATTCTTGGGCGGTTGAAGAATTATCAAAATTTTTTGGGGATCACCAAAAATGCATAAAGGAACTAAAATTAAAGAAGATTGAAAATAACAATCAAAGTCGAAATCGTGAAGATGTGATCAAGATTGATCTCAGTTCTTGGATATCAAAATCTCCTATGGTCCAGAAGGATTGCAAATTTGTGACAAAATTATCAATTGGAAGATTTTGTAATGGAGTATATTGGGATATTCCATTGCGTCTGGTGGCACATATAAAATACTTAACAATATCAGAACATTGCAAAATTCATCTTGAAGAAGGAATTCAGATTTGCTCTATTAAATTAAAAATGAAGCAAGCGAAATTTTATGAAGGTGGAACTGAATTACGTGACGTTCTAATAAATGATATTGTGGATTTTCGTAAAACAAAAGAAGTATCACTACTTTATGAGAGCTGGAAATTTCCATCTGTTTTTCTGGATATGGGGGGAAATATTATTTTAGACAAATTGAAACTGGAAGGCGTCGAGATAATTAATGGGGAAAGATCACAGTGGACTATAAAACATTTGGCCAAGACTTGGATTCCTTATCCTTTGAACAATCAAATGGCAATTAAGGAACTTTGCTTGACTTGGGCCAGTAATGAAGACAATATTGATCTCTCCACTTTACCTATCTCTATTCAAAAACTCGCTTGACGAGGGCGGAAATACCGTAACTTGTTCAAAACCGATTACGTTTGCTAACTTGGAATATTTAAATCTGTATATAAATACCGATTATTCATTCCTCTCTCATTTTATGAATTGTCCACAACTGAAACACCTAAAATTAAATGCACCAGGGAAGAGAGAAATGAAATCCATTTGGATGCCTAGAAGCGTCAAAACACTCACTCTTAAACATTCCTTAATAAATTGGGTCGATCAAAGCTACTTGAACCTTCAGAAATTAGTTCTTTGCGAATTTAATCCTAAAATTGCCAAGGAACTTTGTGAAACTAAGATTCGAGTGGGGGATTTAATTCTGATCGGTTACTACATTTACGAGGACGAATATTTCGTTGACTTTTTGAAACATCGAGATCGTTTTAGTTTTTGCAGACGAATTTTTATTGGCGAGTTAAATTGGGGCTCGAAACAACTGGAGGACAGTGTTTTGAAAGACCATGTTGATGTTAAATCTTCATTTTATGTTTTCGAAAATGGGGAAAAGGGACGTGGTCTTTCGGAAGGAAGTTTTAATCAACTTGTTGATATACCAAAACATATTTTGGGTGCAATTGAATAGTAACAATCCGTTTATAGAAATATTGAAGTCTAATAAAAATTCCTTTTAAAAAATTCAAAAATTACATTAATCTTTATTAAAATACGTCATTACACTTACGTTAGGACAACAGCAATACGCGTATCGAATACGCCTTGGTTTTTGCGTTATATTTTAATCTTTATCTGCGAAATTAAGGGGGGGAAATTACTATCCGAATATTTTAATTCCAGCATCTTATTTCGCTGTAATTATGGCATAATTTCAGTGATTTCATTAATATTTAAATTTTGGAGTTAATTAAAGTAAAATTTTAAACTCAATAATATTTGAACTTTCGGTTTAAGTAATACTTTAATAAAATTTAAATACTTCAATTTAATATTGCATTAATGTTTTTATAATTTCATTTAAATTTTTCAGATTAAGTAATGTTTTAATTTCATGAATACTTAAAAGTGAGATATAATGTGCAAGATAATGAAACTATCGAAAACACTCACAAATAATTTTTATCTCAATCCAGAGGTAGAGTATCGCTAAAATCCTCTTACAATTTGTAGTACAGATGTATGCGGTCCTCCTAGTATTTTTTAACATCTGTAAGTATAATCCTGAAGAGGCTTAAACTTTTTTTGCAACTCGACTTTTCATTCTTGTCGTGAAGATTGGAATTGTTCCATGCATTGGGGGTGTGGGCTTATAAACTTTAGCTTTTTGTAAACTCTTTTGTTCTTTAGTTGACATTGCATTATGTTTTCAAGGAAATCCAAAGGCAGAAAACCCGACAATTTCGAATTTTCAGAAAAAATATTTTTTTCTAAGACTAGGATAATTAAAACTACCCGTCCTAACTTTACGCATACAATTCAGGATTCATTACTATATTATATTGTTGAAAGGGGATTTCCCAATTTATAAGCAAAATCATTCAAAACTCCTAATTTGGGTAGCAGGAGTGCTCAAGGAAAGTACGTTGAGGTATTTTATTACACAGTTATTATGATATCCATGAAAAATAGGACATTAAATATTTTAATCAAAATCTTCGTTTAAAATCATTTAAAACGTACAGTTCCGAGCTTTTACTAATATTCTAACTTCATTTGTATCTTTCAGAACATAATTGAAGTAATAGTCTAATCCCGATTGTAATTGGACAATTGGACTGTAAATGTAGATTTTACCAATAATGTATAGACGTATAGATTCATTCATTTTACAGCTTGCATCCTAATACTAACAACATGAATCATAGTAATCATAAGTAACAATATGATGCTACAGTCCGACTCATAGATAATTCTGCCGCGAAAAGTAGGAGAAGTGCGAAATGAAATAGCTGTTTAGTTTAGACTTTAGGTTGCAAATCACGAAATCAGAAAAACTTTCCAAAAGTTTTAAAAAATAGGGCACACCAGAAATCTTAAACCCAGTAAATATTTAGTTTATTGGACTTCGTCCACCGTACTTTGTAGATGGTTCAATAATTTCGCCCATTCACTTTGGTTTTTTGGCTTTCTCGTATTGAACTTATAATAGAAAACTAACAAAATTTTATTATTTTTTTACGTCTTTTAAATGAATTGAGATTTGGGGTACATAATTTGTGAATTAGTGAAATTGAAGATTTGTAAGATTTCATATATGTGCCCATTATTACTGTGGAGTGGAGTGAGCACTTCTGAAGATAAGTTAGATTATTAGGTACACTACATATAATTTGATTGTTCCCCTGATTTCCCATTCAACGGTACAATGGAGATGGACACCCCAAAAAATCCAATGATGCTAAGCCCTGTAAGTAATTATACTTATATTCCTTTACAAGAGTTATTAATGACGAAGTGGAACATTTCTAAAATGCTTTATTAAAATTACCACCAATATTTAGATTTTGTTTTATTTACCTAAAATATAGATTATCAGAAATGTTCTCGAATTCCTCAATATCGACGAAATCAAAAACTGTCGTTTTGTTTCTCAAGAATGGGCATCAGTTGGGAAATTAGCTCTTCCAAGCCGTGCACTAATCCATTTTAATAACATGCCTGGTCGTCTTCCTGAGGACTTTCATTCTTGTTTTCTGAATTCTTCAACTCTTTTCAGTGCATTCCAGATTTCTGGGGGTCTAAATACAACTAACAATGACAATAACCCATGGGAGCCAAATAATTCTTGGACAATTGAAGAATTGGCAAAGTTTTTTGAGGAGCAGCAAAAATACATAAAAGAACTAAAATTAAATTTTCAATCCATAAATCGAAATGTAACATATGTTGATCTGACTTCTTGGATATCGAAATCTCCTATGGTGCAGAAGGATTGCAAATTTGTGACAAAATTGTCAATTAAAAATTTTGGCATGTGGGATATTCCGTTGCATCTGCTGGCCCATATAAAATACCTAACATTATCAGAACATTGCAGAATCCACGTTGGAAAAGGAATTCAGATTTGCCCAATTAAATTAAAATTGACACATACTAAATTTTATCAAGATGGATCTGAATTAAGTCCTGTTCGCATAAATACTTTTGTGGATTTTCGTAAAGCAAAAAAAGTATCACTGCATTTCCGCAGAGGAGAATTTGCCCAAGTTTTTCTGGATTTGGAGGGAAATATTAATTTAGAAAAATTGATATTGGAAGGCGTTGACATTGTTAATGGAGAAACATCACAGTGGACTATACAGAACTTGGAGAACATGAGTACTTCTTATTCACTACACAGTCTAATGAAAATTAAGGAACTTAGCTTATTTTCTGCTGGTAATATTGATTTGTTCACTTTACCTAACTCAATTCAACAACTCGCTTTAATTGAAAGTGAAAGAACTACCGTAACGAGTACACAACCGATTGTGTTTGAGAATTTGCAATATTTAACTGTGGGTACTCATTTGACCGAGTATTCAATCCTCTCTCACTTTATGAATTGCCCACAACTGACCCACCTGCAATTAAATGTACCCCATGGAAAAGAAATGAAATCCCTTTGGATGCCTCCTAGTATCAAAACACTCACACTTCAATATTCCTTAATAAATTGGGTCGATCAAAGTTACTTGGACCTTCAGAAACTAGTTCTGTGTAGATTTCATCTCAAAACTGCCAAGGCCATTTGTGAGGCCAAAATTAGTGTGGAGGATGTTGTTCTCGTCAATTTGGGAATTTTCGTGGATGAATATTTGGTTGACTTTTTGAAACATCGAGATCGCTTCAGTTTTGGAAAACGACTTTTTATTGGAGAGTTGGTTTGGGGCAGAGAAGAATTTGGGGACAGTGTTTTGAAAGACCACGTTGATGTTTTTTCCTCGTTTTATGTTTTCGAAAATGGGAAGAAGGGACGTGCTCTTTCCAAAAAAAGTTTTAATGAAACTGCTGACATACCCAAACATATTTTCGGTGCACTTGAATTTTAATAAATTAATTAAAATTTGTGAGCCTAAAATTACAGCGGAGGATTTAGTTCTGGTTAATGTGAAATGTAGATGAATGTTTGCTTGATTTTTTGGAACATCGAAAACGCTTCAATTTTGGTAGCCGACTCTGTATTGGGGAATTATATTGAGACTTGAAAAAACTTGAGGACAGTGTATTGAAGGACCATGTTGATGTTAAATCTTCATTTTATGTTTTCCAAAGTGAAGAAAAGGGACGTGATCTTTTCCAAAGAAAATTTTAAACAACTTGCTGATGAGATATACCCAAAAATAGTATTGGGTAAACATATGTTTTTTTAAATTATAATTTAAGTATAATTTAATATAATTTTAATATAAATAAAATATATATAAAATATAAATAAAATATATATAAAATATAAATAAATATATAAGCTAACTAAATGTTTGCAACTTGGTGATGGAAACTCATTCAATTCTAATAAAATTGCTTTTAACAAATCCAAAATCGTAAATTAATATTTATTAAAACAGAAGTATTACAGAGGAGTCAGAACAATGGTAGGTGTAGCGGAATGGCATCTTGATTTTTGGTGATTTTTCAAAGTTGCTCTCAGAGAAAAGGCAATTCCGCAGCCTTCGTATTCGCAAATATAAGGTTTTTCTTTGGTATGGGTACGAACGTGAACGTTACAGTCTTTTCGGGTAAAAAACGATTTGCTGCAGTATTCACAAACGTAAGGACGGCGTCCCTTGTGGATTCTTCCAACGTGAGCGTACAGACTTCCCCGATGTCGAAATATTTCCCCACATTCATCACATTGAAAGGCTTTCGCCTCAGAGTGTGTCAGCAGATGTGCTTTTAACCGATATGATGTCCCGAACGTTTGACCACACTCTTGGCATTGATTTTCCAGTTTTGATTTGTCTTTCAAAACAAAAAGAAGTTGTATTTTAAACTTAATATACCAAATTAAGGGAAAATAGCTTAGGAAAAAATTAGTATTAGAAATATTTTCATCACAGCATCTTATTTTGGTATTACCTTAATTTAGTAAAGGCTTAATTTCAATAATTTCATTAATATTTAAATTTCAGAGTTAATTAAAGTAATATTTGAAACCTATTAATATTTTAACTTTCGGTTTAAGTAATATTTAATTTTATATTACGTAAGTATGTAAACTTTATATTTTCTTAAATTTTTTATAATTTCAGATAAACTTTTCCGATTTATTTAGTCTAATTTCATTAATATTTATACTTCAGATTTAACTTAAGTAATATTATATGTATGATTAATTTCATTCTTAATTTACCATCATTATGGGACTCTCTGATGTGCAAAATAATAGAATGCCAACTTTTACGGACACGCAAACACTGTGCGCAAGTGTAGTGACCAGTGGACTCATCTTTGGTGAACTCTATTGTTTTGTACTTCCATTTGCCAGTGCCCAATTCTACTGGAGGATCCTTCATAATCACTTGTTTGTATTCTTTCCCACTCTGATTCAATCTCTGCCCGTTTTCCAATTCAACTGATACAAATAAAACAATCATTTCCACAATTAAACCATAAAAGCTACATAATTATTTTTTTAAATTAATTTTTTTTAAATATCGCTATACTTTGCAGTTTGCAATCTATTTGACAAAAAAATTATTACTAATATGAGCAAAATTGATGTGTCGGCCCAGTGTATTTCGAGTTGAAAAATCTTTGCTGCACACAGAACATACGAATCGGTTTCGTTCCTTATCAAAAGAATATTTGATGCCTTTGTAATGCCATTTGCCATAACCGTCCACTGAAATTGAATAAATAAAGTAAAACATATTTAAGAGACCATATCATTTGTTTTAGGTAAAAATTGCACTACCATAAAGTAATCAGCGCACCACTAATAAATCAGCGACTATTTTATTTCACCCTAAATTCAGCTTCCCACGAATAAAAATCGTCATTTTTTTAAACTATTATTATTTTACCATAAAAACCGTCAATCCCTACAAAAGTATGCATTTTTCCACATAATTCGTCCTATTAGACACTTTTTACTCCCTGAATTTGTAACAAAACAAGTTAAATGAGATAAAATATATGATGAAAGCAAAATTGTTTGTCGAAAAAGGATATTATTATGGGAACATAAGCATAGTTGTGGAGAAATAACAATTTTCATGCGTAAACCCATTAATTTTGGGGGAATAAAATTGTCGCTATGTATTTAAATTGCTCTAAAAGCTAATATTTGTCAGAAAATCATAATGTTATAGGTGGAAAAACAGGAAAAATTTCAGAAATTGCGTGACAAGGCCGCTGGTTGACAATTTTCATCAGTGATATATCGATCATTTTGTAATTTACTTAAGTAGCAGCCATTTCTTTGTACTAACCGCCATGAAAAGTGCCAATGTGACCTCGTATGCGGTTTTGAAGCGTTTTTCTGTTTCCGCACAACGTGCATTCATAACTTTTATGTTCTTCATTATAAAAATATTCAATAGATCTGTAAGACCATCTTTTCTCTCCGACTGCAAATTCAATACCATTCAGCTGATTTATTCTTCCTTTCGGCCTCCCTGTGCCTGGACGTTTAATTCTTGGTTCACCCGGTACTCTTACTCTGGGTTTACGTTTACACTTCTTTGGCGGTTCCGCTTTACACCTTTTTCTTTCTGGTTTTTTCCCCCAGGGTTTTGATTTTGAAATACTTTTCCGTTTCCTAATTACAAAATTCCATGTTATTTTACACACCAAACACAATATACTTTATGAATCTATATAAGCTGTGACAGAAAACGTATTAAAATTACTTAGTACTCTTCGGATTGAAATCTTCATCAGAATCACTTTTACCATTATCACTATTAGTAAATTCAGGATCTTCGTTTTCTTCTTTCCGCTTTTGAGCTTTTGTATACGTTTCGGCATCGGAATTTTCTTTTAAATCTAAATATTTTGTATCACTCTTGGTTTTCTGGTTTTCACCTACCAAATATTAAGTAAATTTAAAAACCGGTTTTAATTTCTATAACAAATAATCTTTAACGATAAAAACTCACTTTGCAATAAAATAAAAGCTCACATTACAGTAAAATAATTGACTTTGCTTCAGAAATACACAAAGAGTCGTAATTTTAAAGGAGACACAAAAATAAAACTTGTTTACCATAAACCATATTCAAGTTACTGTAATTTTAATAACAATAGCCATCATTTTAATTTGATTTTGAATGAATGAATAGCAAATATTGTTAAAATGAAGGCATTTTGAGAGTATATTTATATTTATGAAACACTTGAATTATTTTAGGGTAAAAGTAGTCTTTATTATGGTTCATAAACCATTAATTGCTAACACATACCCAAAGTTTAACTGGTTAACCAAATAATACAAATAAACTACACTTACAAAGAGAGACGTCCGTGTCACTTCCAGCTTCTGTTGAAAGCGGGTCTTCATTATCAATGTCGCTTTCATTTTGATAATCGTCAACAAAATCCAAATCATTAAAAGGACTGAGGCTGTTGTTCTGGTCATCAGAATCGCCCAAACATTCCTCTTTAATACTGATTTCGTTGAAACTTGCATCATTTTCAGAAACTGCGTCGTCTACAGCTGTTTCTTTTCTTTTAGATAAATTGTTGACTTCATCAGTTTTCGACGATGACGGTTTGTTTGTATTATTGCTGACCGTAGGATTTAAGTCAATTGGTATAATTTCCTGTTTGAAATCTAAAAACCAATAAAATATTTCAAATATGATAATAATTGTCATTGGGAGAATAATTTAGCTACATTTCTTTTATTCCTTTAATTCATTTACCTTGAATTGCAAGAGAACGGAAATGTTGATAATCACAAGAAGTTTCATCACTTTTTAATGCGCTGGCTACTGTTTTTTGAGATTTGCTAATAGTATTTTTCATATCGATTTCTATTTTCATCAAGGCCATCTGAATTTGATCCAGTTTCGTTATCAGAGAATCACATTCTTTCAATATGAACAAACAACTCATGCAGAAGGACACTTTTTTTCGTAAATGGAATACCGGATCTTCGACATTGATTTTCAAAACTTTACAGCAAACTGTGTATAAGTATTTCACACTCTGTTTTCTCCTTTTGCTTTCGTATTTCCGAACAGCTGGTTTGAGGCAAAGGATACAAAAGGAGGAATCCTTCACTTCTGGACTTTTCACATTCAACGAAATAGATCTTGGCATTGTTCCTGTTTCGCAATTACGACTTTTAACAAGCTTTTAATGTCCAGCAACGAAATCCAAAATGTTTGTTACCCAATGTTCTTCTCTTGCAATGTAAACATACGAAATCTAGAAAGTAACAAACATTTTAAACAAATTCAATAAACTGATTAAGTTGAAATGTATCTTATAGTCATGATTCTTCAAAATTTAATTAAAATTACCCTTTTCTACAAGCTGTAGACTCTTTTTCCAAAAACTCCGAAGAAGTTTTCAATCTAAAAAGTCCAAAGTTGGAATAAGTTTCCGTCACATAGCTCGTCTGGAGAAACATTTGGCGCGTTTCTTGTTTTTCTGCCATTCGCAGCTGATAACTCCTTGCCCCAGCCTGCAAGTCTCGCAAGATAAGTCTCACAGCAAATGGGGGACCTGAGACCGTGTACAGGTAAACTGATAGCGAAAACAAAAAAGTAAAACTTTTTTCCAAACTAGCTCGAATTCTGAGAATTGAGAGCTAAACCATTGTACCCAACGCCTAAGCTAAAATAAAATTCCTGACCAACTACCAAAGTTTAATTTAATGAATTTGAATTGTTCTGGATTCATTACCAGCATACCTGTATACGGTCTCCGTTGCTAAGCGACTTATCTTGGTTCACTTTATCGTTATGTATAAATAAATTCGGGGTTCACGATCGTCGAAAAGAGTCTTCGTAGTTTATGTACGCTCCCTTACGGTTAGGAACTTCTGAACAGCTGTTGCCCCACGCGGGTTACAACAATACAATGCGAAAACCGTGCAGAAAATTTTAAAATCAGACCGACCCTTGACTTCCGGAAAAGATAATATTTTCAATCCACGCAATCCTACTTCATTATGTGAAAAAGTGCTGAAAGAAAAAAAACGATTGCAATTCTGGATGCTTAAAAGAAGTCAAGTCGAAAAGAAATAAGATTTTACAATATGAATACAATCTTTAAACGGATATTCCTTATCGCAATTGTACTACTTACTGGATACTTGATCCTTTTCAATGATTTCTTTGATGGTCTGAAAAAGTCCCCATTTCCTAAATCACATAGTAATCTAATATCACCAGTGAATGATACAGATTTTATCCAAAGTCGTAAGAAATTTCAAATTTATGTAAACAAAAAGTAGCGAGGAATTATGTTTTGCAACTAAATAGTTGTGGAAAACTTATTATTTTCCTAAAATTTATTTTCCAGGACCTGAATTCGAGAAGTGTGAATTAGCTAACTTGGATTTAAACGAGATCAGTATTCTTGAGCACCACAGAATGCAACATAACAGGTACGGATATGAACCGAAATGCCTCCCATCTTCTTGGAGAATATTCGATGTTGATGCCGAGTCCAATCTTATTCGAGTGGATGAAAAGAATACCCGGATGAAAAAAAGTACCCGGAATAATATTGAATGCTGTTATACTTCTTTTCAAAGAAAAGATGGAAACTCTGATACCGAAATAATGTTAGAAATGTTTTAAAACGTTTTATGTATCTTTATTTTGTAAATTGATGATAATATTATTATTGGTGACGTATGATTTCAGAGAATCAAAAGAATGCATTCCGATTGCATCAGAAAAAACGCGACTTCCGTCTGACCATGAATTCATCAATGTCAAATGCACCGAAAAAACCGGGGGAAGGTTAATATATTCGGATCTCCTTGGATTTGTTCCCCTGAAAACAGATATTGAAAACCGTATTTCAAATTACGAAAAGAATATTGCTGGGACAGAAGAATCGAAACACAAAAAGGTTAGTGTTGTAATCATAGGATTGGATGCAGTTGGGAAAAACAATTTCGTTCGATATTTACCTAAAACCCACAATTATGTGACGGGAAATCTGTCTGGAATAGAATTTCCGAAGTATCATCGAATTGAAAAAAACTCGTTTGATAATATGTTGGGTTTACACATGGGCAAGACAAGAAATGAAATAGAAAAGACTTGCTTTCCAAACAAAGATACTTTCTTAGACGCTTTTCCCCAAATTTGGAAGGAATTCGCTGCACGAGGATTCCGAACGTCCTACGCTGAAGATGCAATACCTTGGTCCATTTTTTATTATCTTGAAGAGTGCAAAGGTTTTATGAATCAACCTACGGATTATGATTACAGAACACTAACTAGAAGAATGGAGGACCATCCTGGATATAAAGACAAACCGTCGACAAGTGTCTGCTACGGTGATAAATTCAACCATCAGGTGATAATTGACAATATTGTTCGAACAGGTGCTACTTTCCATAACAAACTATATTTCCAATTCTCCTGGATCACTGCCATAACTCACAATACCCCAATTATGTCGAAATACATCGGCGATTCATTTGTGAAAATGTTCCAAGACCTACAGAAATATGACGCGATGAATAATACTTTGTACTTCTTCATGGCGGATCACGGAATGAACGAAGGAAACCCAGAAAGAATTCTTCAAGGCACACTCGGAGAGAATCTTCCAATGTTTTACATGATTTTCCCCAAATGGTTTTCCTCCAAGTATCCCCGGGCTATGGAAAATCTTCGGAACAACTCAGAACGTCTGACCCAAGGATGCAAAAACCCATGGGTTCTTGAGCAAAAACCCATGGGTTCTTGAGCAAAAACCCTCGACCCATGGGTTTTTGGGTTATTGGGTTTTTGGTCTACAAAACATGTATACCTGTGTATACTTATATTATTCTTTTGAGTCACAAGAAAATATGATGAGACGTAGTTCTACTATATTGTCAAATATATCATTTTGCAGGATAACGGTAATTGTCATGAAATTACGTGTGTTTTACATTCCCGCTAGCAAAACCAAAAACCTATGGTTTTGATAAAAAGTGGTCGGGTTTTGCTCAAAACCCAAAACCATACCCAAAACCTGGTCGGCATCCCTGGTCTGACCTCGCATTTCGACTCGCATGAAACTCTCAAAGAGTTTCTCGACCTGAGTGCAATCACAGACGAATCTTTAGCAGAACGAGAAAAGAACAAAACCTACTTGTCCAAACGTGGAATTAGTTTCTTCCTCCCCATTCCTAAATCGAGAGATTGCAACGATGCAGGAATAATTCCGAAATATTGCTCCTGTTGGACTTGACAATCTGTTCCTAAGAATCATTTCCTTTTCAAGGAGGCCAAAACAATTCTAGTCGAGTATCTCAAAAATAAATTGGCAAATGCTAATCAGAATTGTTCCGATATCATCAGTTATGCTCTAATAGAAGAATCAGAATGCTCCGTTCCTGCTAATCAGAATCTTGCCCCTCCTGCATTCCAAAGCGAGAACGAATCCGTAGGAGTGGAACAGTGGAACCTCGATGCGAAATACAATTTAAAGTGCTCCAAAATAGCAATAAAACTGTAGTTGCAGTTTCTTCTTTGAAAAAATCCAATGGGATCTGGATGCTGCAGGATATTTACTTTCCTGGAATTATGAATGGAAAGGATAAAGCGTGCATTTTAAAATATTTAATTAATTTAGATAACTTCTGCAATTGTCTTCTAAAATGTCTATACTAGTACTAAAGCGATACATTTTCATGTTTTAGAAACTATTTATCTATTTTTCAGATATTTAAATTTTTAGCCTGTACCTATAAAAATTAGCAATAATAAAAAATGAGTCTCAAAAACGTGGAGAGCTATTCTCTGCAACTAACGTATTGTTTTTTAATGAGAAAATTTAAATGCACTTCAAAAATAATCGGCTTACCTCAAGAAAAATAAATGTTTTTCCTCATGGTTTATACCTCAAATAAATACATTTAGCTAGTAAATATTTATCTAGTCTCAAGTATCATTACTCCGAACTGATAGTATACCTTTGTCTCAAGTTTTAATACAATTTCCTAATGTTTTAGTTCATTTAGCTCAAGTACAGTGAGGATTTTGTACTGTAATTGAGCTAAATGTACTAAAGCATTAGCAAATTGCATTAAAACTTGAGGCAAAGGTATATTATCAGTTCGGAGGAGTTCGGAGGATACTTGAGACTGGATAAATATTTATTAGGTAAATCGGTAAATGTATTAATACGGGGTGAAGTGATTAAAACCGATTATTACTGAGGTACTCTGTACCACCTTAGCGAGCGAGGGGCACGGAGTATATCTGTATTTTGTGAATTGTGTCGTGATGAGTTGGGTGATCTGTGTTATTGATGGATGTATTGAACTATGCATAATGATTGTATTATTATTGTGATGATGATGTTTTATCGTCATAAAACCTACTACTACTACTACTACTACTGAGGTACTCTTAGGGAGCGTTCATATACGAGGCCACTTGAGGGCGGTGGGGTACCAATGCCTCACTTATGCTACAAGATGCTAATGCTGCGAAGTGGTCCTCAGGCGGGGGTGGGGCAAAATCGCCAAAAAAGTCCTCGAGTATGACGCTCCTTAGATTAGCCGTTTTTATGAGAGCACTGTCTCCGCATACATTATTGTCACAGTGCTACTGAAATGTAATACACGGTTGTCGAGGTGGAGTTATGTTTATGACTCTACCTTTAATGGGTTAGTTTGGCGTGGGAAATAGAGACACGGGCAAATACAGGGGGCAGAGGATAAACTGGCGTAACGAATGACGAATTCACATAAAAAATATTTCACTCAAAGCATTTCTCAATGTGTATAGGGAAATGAATCGTTTCTTCACATTTGAGAGTGAACCAAGTCATAAAAAGTTTGCTTATTGCCTTACATTGTATTGCGTAATCCTTGAGATGAAGTTGTAAAACAATTTAACACAGTATACATAACACTTATAAAGAAAAATATTATTGAGACAAACTAACACAGGAATTCTCAACAAAACTGAACTGTTCCGAATAGGGAGCTGGGGAATTCCGTGCACTATGCACGTAATTCCCTTATCACAGTTCCTAAACATTTTTATCACCCCCACCAGATTTTATCTTTACTATTTGATCGCTATTACATAATATTTGCATGGACAACTTTTGTTTCCCACGACGGTTAATTGCAACTGCGTATTATTAATTATTAAATTCTTTTTCAAAGAATAAAAACGTAATTAATTATTTTTTATAGCACAAATGGAAAGTAAATGCGACATCAGATTGCACTTTTTAAGCAGAAATGAAAAAATAAAAAGAGAATTGCGTTTTTAGATTTCACTTATTAAAGATTTGGAAGGAAACAAAAAAATTAAGCAGCTGCATTTTTATTCCCTGCTCAGTTTTGTTTTAGAATGGTAATGGATAAGGAAGTTTGTTTGTTGACACTGAAATCTTTACAACCGATTTCTGTTTTATTACCTATTACGTCCCTCTGATACATTATTGCACAATTGCACCTGCACAGCTGCTTGTAAACCTTCCAGTGATACGGGTTGGACCAGGAAGCGAGAATCCGTTGACATTCAATCCAAATTACCTGAAATAACCTTACATAAATATCTATATTCTTATTTACAGCTAACATACTATTGCCTAATAAATGTCATTCATAATTTTTACATTCTGAAGTTTCTTTATTAGTTGCAGTCAGTCGTGTTCCTCGCACTGCAGGAGAATTCCAAGAAGAAAAGAAAGAATTTGTTACGCAGCAGTTCGTCAGTTCCAATTTCTACCCACCGAAGTTGTAAATAAAACAAAAATTTACGGTTTTATTGTTTGTGACAAGCAAAACGACGATAAAATAAACATTCATACTAAAAAAACGAAAACTCTGAACTACTTACTGCATTCCTGGAGCCCCGTGTAAGCAATTGTCATTTATCATGCAATACTTGCTGATAGAGTTGAAAATGTTCATATTTTATTATTAGGCTAAAAATATCCTATAGTCAAAGATTACCTATTACCTAATAATAGACTTCAAAGAAAATAAACCCAAATAGAAATATAAAACTATGTATAATAACATTCCGCATTATTATCAGTCACGGACAAGATCGATATTTTCTCCACGCACTCTATACTACATTATGTACCTACACGGTTCACCACTGTATAATGCTTTAATAAGTTATGAAGTAGGCAGACTGAAATTCTCCACTCAAAAGTCAATAAACTTGTCCAGAAATAATTACATTAGTCAGCTCATTCATCATTCCGCTAAACTATTACTCCCCGAATAAACTCTTTAAAAGTATTGTGAGTGTTGAAAACTCTTATCAGCATTTTTCCTGAAAAAAACCTGACATACATAAACATAAGCAATGTTTCGAGCATTCTCTTAATATTGTCCACCCAATTTTGTTTGTCGTACTGGTTCGGAAATGGGAAAATTGGAAATATTGCGTTATTATTCCTTTCTCTTTGTGATGATTCTTCATATTTAGTATTTAACACATTGGAAAATGGGAAAATAGATATTGGTGCTATATAGTTCCCTTTTTGAAACCTGGAAAATTAAATTAAACTGTTTCACAGTAGGAGTAGTTAATAAACTGCAACAAAAGTTGTTGAGACAATAAAACTTTTATTTATTAGAATGACTTTTCCTGGTGGATACTTGAAAAAGGGAAAAGGCAATGTTCATATGACAAGATAATATATGTACTTTGTGCACCCTAACAAATTATTTAACAGAAGGGGAGCCCTGGAGCAGCATTCTCAACAAATGTCCTTTTTCTGATTTGATCTGTACGCCGCAGCAGAACAATTGTCTACATCTGTACAGATTTCCGAACGGAATGTTTCATAGCGGGGCACCTGATCAGAGAAAAAGGTCATTTTATTGCCATCTCCTCTCCCCAGCCGAAAATCAGGGAGATGTCAGTTCTCACTCACATTTCTCAATGATTCATGCACAATTTAACGAGTGCAGGCGAGATCGTCCCAATTTCTATATTCCTACTCAACCCAAGTATATAGTGAAGGGCCTAAGTCACGCACCATAGGGAAATGATATTAGGTACGATGTTAGAAAATGCTTCTCAAATTATTTGAGGAATTATTTGACGCATTTTCAACATTATTTGCAATTTCCTATGGTGCGTGCCTTAAGCCCTTCACTGTAGTCTGAACTGAACACAAATTCATTCTCCAGTCTGGTGCATCTCAATAATATACGTAATTGGATACAATAGTAGCAAGTGGTTTAATGTGACACCGCAGTTCTATTTATGTACAAAGAGGACAATATCTCCCACGCCTGTCTCATTCAGTAAATACATTATAATTCACACGGAGATATATTACAGATAATTTCACGGAGCAGTCATAAAGAATGGTGTTTCGTGACACAGATAACACGCCCAGACAAATTTTTATGCAGAAATACACAAATTCAACAAATAATTATGATACAATTCGACTGAACAGTTGTAATGAGCAGAAAATTGGTTTTGACATGCGTGGATAATGCAATTTGTATAGGCAGACAGTACAAAACTTATATTGAAAGGAAAAGTGAACTATTTTAAGGTATTTTACTGTGAAGAAAATATTATTTTTGCTTCCTAGTACATACATCAAAGCTATACTAATATAAAAAACCAAAGTCCCAAAGCCAAAGTTCATTTCGGCTGTCTGAAAGAAACCTACGATCATAAAACGTTATTTTAACTCGTATGAATCATTTGTATGCGTATCCTGTACTTTGTCTTTTCATTCTCTATATTATTATGCGTAGATAAACCTCAAATGAGTCTAAAGATAAAGAAATGTTTCTTGAATAGAATGAATCAATATATGTAAAGGAAATTATAAACTACTATAAGCGAATAATTATAGAGCAGTGTAAGAAGTAAGCTTAGCGATAACCGCACCTTGTATAATGTATGCGTCACAGTCAATATGACAACTCAGGCGAATACAGTCGCAGCTTTCCTAGTCTCAGTGTTCTAATTCGTGTGCACGAAATTGCTTTCATGTGTGCACCTGCACGAAATGCATGAAATGCATAGTGCATAAAACGCACACAAATGCATGAATATAGTATATTTTGTCATGGTATCCATGGTAATTTCTATTTCTTGCATGTAATGTATTTTGTGCTCTGCGCACTGTATTTTCATGCTTGCACTATGCATTACATGCAGTGCATTTTATGCTCGCAGTGCATTTAGTGACAGTACACTGGTGCCAGGTCGTAGGCAAAAGGTTATAGCTAATTAAAATAAAATATTTAGAGTGTTTTACATTAATAACTTTTTCCTGCAACATTCAAATGGATGAAATTTACAGAAAGTATTGCTTAAATTAAACTTTAATTTGTGTTCCGAATTTCAGTCCATTGAATATAATAGAAAAACATTAGGATTTACTATTATTATATTGAAGGTAGGTAGATTTATTATATTTTTACATTATTTCTTATTGTATTTCTTATTGTATTATTTTTTATTATATAAAAAACCGTTTATTATTGGGCGCATTTTATTTTCATAGCCTGCGTCCTCTCAAAGCCTGTGACATATACTTCACTGACACTGGTGAAGCCGTTTCATATTGAGTGTGTCAATTATTACAGAAGACATGCTAAACATGTTAACATGTACTCCGAGTGTCAGTGACACAGTGTACCTGGAAAGGTAGGAGCACAATAGCACAAATGTTTGTTATCAAAACTGAGAATCTCCCGGACTGGAGTGGAAGTGGAAGTGAGTGGTTTGGTTTGGTTTTGTTAATACACAGTAGTAGTATTGGAATGCAGGAGCAGAAACGTGTTTTACTTTTTTGTAGCCTAGACAGGAGTAGAGGAGCACAACAAAGTAATGGAAGAGGGGAAATGCAGGCAGACGGTAGTCGAAGAACAACCGTTGCAATACTAGCACTGTTGCTTCTCTGGTCTGAAATGAAAAAATATAGGAGCAAAAAATATTCGTGCAGATGCACGTTCAGTATTGTAGTGGACTTGGATCGTGAATGTTGTTCAACCACTCTTATCCCTAGCTTATCCCAGTTAATCCACGTGTATTAACCTAACATAACCTATCCAACTGACAGACAAGCAAATATTAGCCAGCAACTTTAATATTTACAGTATTTAAAGTATTGACAGATAAAACTTGAAACTGAACAAAGGAATATGTAATATTTCATGAATATTTACTTTGTTCTCTGAGAATCTAATCCTTAGCAAGCAAATTCGTGTAAATCGTCCCAGTTTCTTCCTAACTTTGTTCATTCAGTAGAAAACAGAAAAATCTCTGTGTCTTTCATTCCATTTTCGTGTGCATATATGAAAAGTGCTCCAAACTGTTTATATATACAATAATATGGAAGATTAATCAAAAGAAAGATAAACAAAAGTTATCAGAAACAGAACTGGAGGATATTATTATTACGTGTTGTGAATGCGATCAAATATAATAAGAGTTTCAGTTTGCTGCATGAAATTCAGAACGAACACGAATACAACAGCAGTGTTTAAACAGCAGAAGTTCAAATAGTGCAGAGCAGATAAGAAAAGCTGACGATCACTTTTCTTCTTTCAATTCATATCGAATTCAACCAACTCAGCATTTCTCTCTTCTCTCGGGTGGGTCAGGGCAATGTCAAACCAATTCACAGTGTTGTGCAAGGCAAGAAATGTGGGAAAAATTATTATTATCTCATCTTCTTCTCAGACTCATCGTAATTCTCAACCAGTTGCAAAAATTAAGAGAGATTTGCAAAAATGTTGACGAATTGCAATAATAACTAATTCAATACGAGATTACAAGACTGGATTGAAGTGCAGTAATTTGCCAAAGTGCCATTCTGGGAGCATCTGGAATGTATCAAGTTCTTCTGCCTTCATATTAATGTATTCCTTTTCTGTGTTCATGCATGTTGAATGCATAACTTTTGCAAAAAATGCTTCAAATAGGAGTATTATCAAGTCAGCATTAAAGAATTTATTTATTTCTGCCTTAAAAACTTGAAACTTGCATGAAAATAATTATTTGTAGTCAATAGTTCTTCAAACTCTGGTGAATTCGTATTATAAACTTTTGCAAACTGCAAGAAATAAATGGAAAAACAGTTATTTCGAAAAGTAAGTACAGAAATTAAATTATTTAACATTTTTGCTAATTTTCCTAATTAAGTTTTCAGTTTTCTGCCAAGAAAAGTTAGAAAATATAGAAAATTAGTATTACCGCAGTTTATTTTTTGTGTGCGAAGGGAATCCTGGAATTGCAAGATAGTAAATACCAGTGTTAGATATCAAATCCTTATATATATCCGTATATTCCGTATTCTTATGCATAATCTGTGGAGTTGATAGTTGTGAAATGGACGAGGACAAGAGTGCGGACGCTGGAACATGAAAAGATATAAAAGTATTCCATGAATTGAGTTGAGCTTCCGCTGAGTCTTGGAAAATAAATTAAAAAGGCGATAAAGAAGTATAAATAACTTATTATTTAATTTATTATAAGTGTACTACAGTTTTTGCCTTACTCGTCATTCCTGGACAGTCATTTTTTCTTTTCCGTACAGAGTGGTTTGTCTCTTTTCTTGGCTTAGCCTTTACCATAATTGCAAATCCATTAATTTCTTTCATTTTTTGCTTGCAGGTCAATTCATGTCAGTAAACAGAATGATCTCCCCTTGGTTCTTCGTTTTCTTTCAGTTCCAGTTCTGATTACGAGCAGTTCATCATTCTTCCTATCTGCAGAAGTCAAATCAATAGACTACACACGTGTTAATGGATAATTATAAAGTTTGAATAAATCACGCAGCAGGAATCATCATCAATGAATCAAGATTTACCATAGTTTCCCCAGTCTGATTACTAATTATTCTGGTAAGTTCACTTTTAATCAGGAAAATTATAAATGGTGATTAAATATAATATTACTGAAAAAACATTAAATATTTTTAAAATACAAAAATAATGAATAGCGTTTTTATTAATTTGGATTAATAAATGTGGTTTGCTTTCAATTCTAATTAAATAAGGAACTAAAGAATAGTTTTACATTATTAATAAAGAATTTACAATGCTATTAATTATACAATTAGTAAGTTTTTGAATAAAATACAATTTTTATAATTTTAAATGTTATTAAACACTGGATTTAGTAAATATTATTGACACACACTATGGATATCCCCGTAAAAATCAACTAGTGTAGATTTAAATAGAGCTACCCTTGTAATTTTGAATATTGTTTGACAATAAAGCATTTAAATCTTAAATCTTAAATCTTAAAATTAAATTAATGTTCCAGCACGCAATATTCTAGGATTATTCTTTTGTTTTAGGATCCTGTAGTTGAAATTTGGACAATAAAGTCAATAGATTACCTAATGTATTGAAATGGAAAGAGGAAGAGGTGACAGAATGAAGGAATTCGAAAAATTTAATGGACCTTGGAACCGCTATACATGGATTTTACCAGACAACGAAAAGAAAGAAGAAAGTTACGAGCGAACGCCCACAAAAGAAACTTATTTGATTCCATTGGAAAGGGTGGAGATTGCAACTATTTATGATCCAGAATTACACGATCCGAAATATACAAGGGCATTTCCGAATGTGTCCACTCCAGTGTCCAATAACTCAGAAAAGCTTAACGATGAATCATTTAAAGCAGGGGCGCATTTCTTCGCTACTATCACCCAGGAATTCGGTGTGAAGAAAAATCCTCTAGAATTGGAATTTGAATCGAATAATATTATTCAAGATTCAAAGTCCAAAAGTCAAAAAGAAAATTGGAAAACATATAAAAGAAAACATTCGGATACAACTTCAAGTTTCCAAAAGAAGAATAAAACAGATGATGTCATTATCGTCAAAGATTTGGATGTTGAAGTGATTGATGTTGAAGTTGGAAAAGAGAAAAATGATGTACAGGTTCTGGAGGACAATAATCAGTTACCTAATTTAAAGAATGGAGAAATTCCGATCGCTGTAGGTGCCAATCGTCCTTGCTTGAATATTATTGGAGAAAACTCAATAAAAATTATTTTTAATAAGGGCAGTAATCAAGGTGCAACAACTGAGATACCAAAAACACCGAAAATAATTGAAAAATTATCTGAAAAAAGGAAAACGGCCAACATGTTAGAAAATTCAGCAGAAAAAGGGAAAACTGCCAACATATTGGAAAATTGCGGCGAAAAAGGGAAAACTACAAATATATTGGAAAATTCAGTCGAGAAAGAGAAAACTACGAACATGTTAGAAAATTCGACAGAGAAAGGAAAAACTACCGAAATATTGAAAAATTCAGCCGAAAAAGAGAAAACTACGAACATATTTGAAAATTCACCAGAAATACAGAAAACTACCGAAATACTGGAAAAATCAGCTGAAAAAGAGGAAAATACCAACTTATTGGAAAAATCAGCCGAAAATGGAAAAACTGCCGAAATGGTGAATAAATCGGCTGGTAAAGAGGAAAATACCAACTTGGAAAAGTCAGCCGAAAAAGAGGAAAATGCCAATTTGGAAATTCCAGCCGAAAAAGAGGAAAATGCCAATTTGGAAATGCCAGCCGAAAAAGAGGAAAATGCCAACTTATTGCAAACATCAGCCGAAAAAGAGAAAGATATTGAAATGTTGGAAAAATCAGCTGAAAAAGAGGTAACTGCTAACATATTGGAAAACCCAGTGGACAAAGAGGAAGTTACCAAAATAATTAATAAAGATGACGAAAAGAAAGGTGATGAATATGAATTATCAAAGGCTGCTGAACTGTTAGCAAGTCTCAGGGAAGAAATTAGCAAAATCCAAAAGCAAATTAACATAGGCTTACCAAACCAAAATGTAAATGAAAAATATATTGAAAGCTTTAATGGTGAAAATGAGAATAAGCAACAGGTTGATAGAGAAGATAAAACTGCAGAAGAAGGTATTTTGGGAGAAAAATTAGCAGAAGAAAAAATTTGCAAAGAGTTTCCAACGACGGATTCTAATGCTGCGAATAAAATTCCAAGTCCAATAGAAACAGTTACCAATTTACCAGAAAAAATAGCAGAAACTGGAAATGAACTAATAGTTACATCTTCAAGCAAGGAAAGCACTGTGGAAAATTTGATTGAAAAACAATTAGCGGATATTTTACCCGTGCCACTTTCCATCATTATTGCTGCTGAGTTGCTTTCGGTGAAAAATACACCTGGAGTTTTGCCTTCGATGCCATCGCTTTCACCTAGTATTTTTGACTCAAATAAAAACCCTGGGAACTCATCAGAAACAGATATAACTCTGAACAGCATACTAAAAGAAAGTATTCCGGGAAAGCAAAGCATTTCTATTGCAGATTTCATGAAGACTTCCAACAATAAGGAAATTCTTTCCATTGGGAATTCAAATGCAACAAACGACACTATGACATTCCATAAAAGTACGGATATTCCAAGTGACGAAAACATAGTATCCACTTCTACGACGACGAAAATTTCCAAAACAAGTAAATCGAGGAATACATCTCGGAAAAGTAAACCGAAACCCACAACCCCCTCCCCTTCGACTTCCCCTCCAAACTTAAACAAAACAATTTTGGAAAATAATTATTCCACTTTATTATCGATGATCGAAACGGAAGTTGAGCGATTAATGAAAACATCTCTTATCAAGCAAATTAAAAAAAGTATTGTGGATCAGTTTTTGGGGAAGAAGCAATTTTTCTGTAACCTACAAAATGCAAATACCAAAAATGGAGGACCTAACTCCCCTGAAATTAATTTAAATCTGGCAACTCCTGGAATATTTTCTCCTTGCTTATTTCCAGTGGAGGAAATTAATGTTGAAATGCCAGTTACTGCAATTACCCGTGAAATTCACAGTTCTCCTAGTCAAAGTCCAAAAGGATGCACGAATTGCGCTTGTCATACTAAAAGTAATGCAAATCCCCAGAAATCAACAGTAGTTTCTACTCCAACTTTCAATGCAGCTCCGTATACTGTTGGACTATCTTCTGGAGAGGGACTATTTTACAGTGATTTTCAAACATCGACTCAAAATAGTTACAATGAAAGAGAAAACACTGGAAAAAACATTAATGGTGAATCAATTGCTGTACAGAAAGTTGCTACGAGAAGAAAATCCGCCGAAAATCCAAATAATCCTAGGAAGAAAGCCAAACGGCAAGAAAAACCCGGAAATTCGAAATCACCGGTGCCTAGAAAATCAAAGAATGTTGTTGGAGTGTCAGCATTAGAGTTGATCGGACTGGATTCTATTGATAAAGAGGGATATAGGGCTGTTCCAGATATCTTTGCTAATGGAAATGTTGAACTTTCGATTTCACACCAACCCCAAGATCAACAAATAACTTCCACACTTCATTATGGCGCAAATGGAAATTCTTTTTGTGACTTTCCTGTAAATTATCCATATAATAATTCATTTATTGATCACCGTACTTCCCAAGAATCACCAGACCGATTTCCAGTTCCAGCTCATCTTCCAGCTGTCTGTGTTCAGCAGTTAGCCACTTCCCAAATAAGTCGCCAGCAGATGCACTATGAACAAATCACGCCCCCGATGAATATGCCAACGCACCAAATTCCAGATCTCAATTATTCTAATTATGAAAACAATAGACTATTTTTTCGCAGTCCAATCGAACATCAACAATACCTTATGGAAGAACAACATCATTCACAATCCCTTGTTCAAAATGGGAGTCATAACCAATTTCCAGGGAATTCCAGTTTTCCACACACTCAACTTTCGATTAACCCACATCAAAACTACCATAGACAGTAAAAGGTAATTAAATGATCGATAAACGGTTAAAGCTCTTAAAATTCTTTTTTTACCAGACGAATTTTAAGAATCCAAATTTTTCTCATATCTCATTTGCAGATATTTGTCATATTCCGAAAGAACTCTGGATTTGCGAAGAAGAATAGCAGCTCTGGTGATAATGATCCGCAAAATGGAAAAATGAACTAATATGAGATAAAACTTTGCTATTGTGTTCCTAGTTATTAGTTTTCTTACTTTTTGTACATACAAAACGATATTTAATAACCTAAGCTATGAGCAATGCAATTCAATTGTATGTATGAAGAATTTTTCACGATTTCATGTTTCAAATTGAACACAATTTACCGTAAAATATTTGTCATTGTGATTTATTACATGATCCTACTGTAAATATTCTCTTATTGTAGTATCAAGTTGATTTGCTTTTGATCGTACTACTCTTTGTATAAACAAATTACCATTTTGCGAAAATTTATTACATATTGTAGGAAAAATAAATTAAGTAAATATAATTTATAATATATGGAATGGATGACAAAAAATGTATATTAATGAGAAATGAAAGCACAAATGCACAATCGTTAAGGCTAATAAAATAAAATAAAATAGCAATTCGAAAGAGTTATATTTCTTATGTGAAGCAATCTAGTATACTCGTTAATTTAATTTGTTTTCTGTACAACTGCTAACCGTTTTCCGAAGGTACACCAAACTTATATTTATTTAGCATATTTATATATCTACAGCGTAAAAAAGAATTACGTAATTTTTAAGGAATTTTTAACATTCATGAAATTTAAGTAAACGTAAACAAGAATTTATGTCGAAAGAATCCTAAATATTTGAGATTACAAATGTAGCTTTGTTGATATTGGATTACCCATTGGATAAATGAACTATTATGAATTATGTCTTATGCTTGTTAATAAAAATGAAAGTGCATATAATGGACAAAAATAAAAAGCCATAAAATATATCAATGTAATATAATACATTAAATGTGAGTTTGATAGTTTGCAATAGTATAGCATTAAGTTATGTAAATTGGGGTGCATTTAGAATCCTGAAGGTGCAGTTAGGATCCTTAGGGTCCAGTTAGAGTCCTGAAGGTGCAGTTAAAGTCCAGAAGGTGCAGTTAGAGTCCTGATAGTGCAGATATGGTCCTTAAGGTCTAAGGTGCAGATATGGTTCTTAAGGTCTAAGGTGCAGATATGGTTCTTAAGGTCTAAGGTGCAGATATGGTCCTTAAGGTCTAAGGTGCAGATATGGTCCTTAAGGTCTAAGGTGCAGATATGGTCCTTAAGGTCTAAGGTGCAGATATGGTCCTTAAGGTCTAAGGTGCAGATATGGTCCTTAAGGTCTAAGGTGCAGATATGGTCCTTAAGGTCTAAGGTGCAGATATGGTCCTTAAGGTCTAAGGTGCAGATATGGTCCTTAAGGTCTAAGGTGCAGATATGGTCCTTAAGGTCTAAGGTGCAGATATGGTCCTTAAGGTCTAAGGTGCAGATATGGTCCTTAAGGTCTAAGGTGCAGATATGGTCCTTAAGGTCTAAGGTGCAGATATGGTCCTTAAGGTCTAAGGTGCAGATATGGTCCTTAAGGTCTAAGGTGCAGATATGGTTCTTAAGGTCTAAGGTGCAGATATGGTCCTTAAGGTCTAAGGTGCAGATATGGTCCTTAAGGTCTAAGGTGCAGATATGGTCCTTAAGGTCTAAGGTGCAGATATGGTCCTTAAGGTGCAGTCAAGTCATGTTCTCTTGTATTTCATTATAGGTTACAGTTTTTATTCAAAATTTGGAAATTTAAAGTACAATCAGAATCAAGTACAGTTAATATTTTAATATGTGGAAAAACCAATATTACTTCCAAAACAATGAATACGCTTGCAAGAAGTGACAATTACTGTAAAATAATGGTATTGCCTTCTGTATTTTTATATAATATTATATATAATAATATAATATACTTTATAGATAATATTCTATGTATTCTATATATAATTTACATTCTACATAATATTATATACCTATTTCGGGTTACTCGAAATTTTTCTGGCAATACGTTTGCAATATGTGTTCCTATAAGCATCCTGCATGAATTTTTAAAGAATAACAGAAGTAACTCAAATCCAATAATATTAACAATGATATTCAAAATCTTCCTGACCCTACTTTGTCAATAAACTAGTATGAAGTTCATTTACTTTACTCAGTATTGATGCATAGGTATTTCCTAGAAATGTTTAGGTAGTTTTATTATCAAGTTGAACATAGTCGTACTAGTTTGATGCGCCACAAGAGTTGTTTTTAGAGCGAGATTTTTACTGCAGAATCTGAGGATGTACACAAATGATAAAACGCTTCAGCAGAACAATAATGGTAATGAAGAGTCTCAAGCCACGTGCAATCGTGGTCTTTTGTACATATGAGATAGGCAAATACAAAGTGCAAAAGTACAAGAGTCTTATAATATTACATTCCTATTAGGTTTATTGTACATTAGAATGCTACAACAGGTAAAGAGCAAAGTACATTACCTATAAGTGATAAGCATCCTTCACATAGCTAAACCTTATATAAAATGATAACAGGCTGCTATTTACAATTATATGTATTTGACTACGAGTTGGCAGATAATTGTACAAGATGCATTAATAAGGTTAGGTTAGGGGTAAAGATGTCGACCCAGGGTTTTTAAGAAAAAACCCACTTTTTTATCAAAAACCCATGGGTTTTTGGGTTTTTGCTAGGCGGAAATGGGAAATACAACGTAATTTTCATATAAAATTACAGTTTATACTGCAAAATATGAACATATTTGACAATAATAGTGAAAACTATCATTATTCATCATATCGGGACTCAAAAAGAAGAAATATTAAGCAATATAAATAGAATATTTCATTATTTTGGTAGACCGAAAACCCAAAAACACAAAAATACCATGGGTTTTTGTTTAAAAAGCAATGGGTCGAGGTTTTTACTCAAAAAGCCATGGGTCGAAGTTTTTGCTCAAAAACCCATGGGTCGAAGTTTTTGATCAAAAACCCATGGGTCGAAGATTTTGCTCAAAAACGGGTCGAAGTTTTTGCATCCTTGGTTAGGGGTGGAAAGGGGAAAGGGATTGGGTTAAGCCTGCAAAGAACTAATGAAATCCCTGAAGATATTGCGTATTTACATCACTATAATATGCAGAAATACCTGTAAGGGAGTTTCATGCAATGCTACTGAGAGAACTTTGATTGCCTCTGCCGTAAGATTAGCAAAATCTGGGCTATTCTAGTTGCAAACACACTGAAAGGAAAAGTAAAACTCTGCAGCAACATTTCGGAGTTAATAACTTGATGAAAACTGACACATGTATTTAGATAAAAATATTATCAAAAAATCTTCACTTTCTCTGCTACAACATTTGTCTTAATTGTCATAAAACCTACCCAATCATTTTATGTCTGCAAAAATTTCCCTTGTCATTCCGTGAAGTACTTCAGAAAACTCAACAGTTTTTCTTCTGCGTTACTTTATTATGCTTATTTATGGTAAATCAGTTATTCGTTGCCGAAAAACAAACACAAAATTTCTTGTATTTATTACTGCAGTTTTATTTTATGTTTCTGTTTCATGTGGGAATTAAGAAAGGTTTGATACCTACATCAATAATACAGGTTTGATGCCTATATAACATGCTTGCAACAACAGTTGTAAACAAAAAATCTGTTTTGCTCAGTCTATTTTCTGTCAAGGGTGCCAACTAAAATGTAATTTGATTGCAAGTAAATAACTAATTAACTCTAACTTTAGTAAGTTCTAATGAAAAAGGTTTTTTTAATTTTTAGAACTGTACACTTACTAATTGATTGACATAATTAAAGGAGGACGGCATTTTTCAGGAGTTTGGATTTATTGTAATCAATGGGCAAATATTAATGACAACTTTGATAAACTGACGGGTAGAATAAATACACAATTTAATCTAATTGCCAAGTCTTTAAATAAACTGGTTTGATTAAAGATGAGAGTCCACAGAAATCGTACACTAGTTACCTATTAAAGTTAAAACCATTCGCCGCTAGTACATTGTGCATTTAGATTAGTAAGTAGAAACATGAGATCATCCTCTGATCAGACTGCACTACGTAAATGTCTTTCAATGTACAGGGTGTCGTGAAATGTCTATTGTAACAATTTGTAAGTTATATTAAAGTCTCTACTTTGGTCAAAATCGGTTGAAGGTATATGGTTCAAAAAATTCCTTGAAAAATAAAAGTACAAAAATGGGCCCGGTTTTCTGTGATTCGGATTTTTTCCGACCGAAATAAACTTTTTTGAAATAATATATTCACAACTTCAGTCCATGCTATTTGAGTGATTTTCCTGAATTTTTCACAAGATTGAATGTTCAATTTTCCTCTAATTTTCTTAAGATAAGTCGAAAATGAAAATTCT
This sequence comes from Yoshiicerus persimilis, assembly GCA_020352615.2. Taxonomy (NCBI): domain Eukaryota; kingdom Metazoa; phylum Arthropoda; class Collembola; order Entomobryomorpha; family Tomoceridae; genus Yoshiicerus; species Yoshiicerus persimilis. The sequence goes on from CM036941.2 coordinate 8,724,041, forward strand.
AACCAAGTTTGCAAAAATTTTGGTTTCTCCAGAGTGACCTTGTACATTGAAGGGCCTAAGTCACGCACCATAGGGAAATATACTGGATTTGGTGCACAATCCAAGCACCACAGGAAATAATGTTTGCAAATGCCTCTCAAAGAGTTTGAGAGACATTTCCCTATGGTGCGCAACTTAGGCCCTTCACTGTATACATTAGTATCATTTTGGGACACCTCATATTATGTTAGATGTTACTGCGAAATACAAAGAGTGAGAATATTTGTCTATTAGGCACACGCCCAGTTCTCCTTTGCAGAAATAATATATCCCTACAAACCATACTAATCTTTGTATTGCATATACAAGGATATATACAAGATTATGAGTAAAAACTTGTTCATGAGATGATCGTAACACTAATACTTGATGCTTGCAACAGCAAGTCTTTCTAACCGTATATGTGTATTCCTATAAGCATCATGTATGAAGTAGTAACTCAAATCCAATAATATTTACTATTATATTTAAGCTCTTCTTGGCATTAATATGTAAATAAGCAAGTTACAAGTTCAAGTTCATTTACTTAGTAAGAATTCAGTCAGATTTCTGGGAAATATTTGTAAACCAAGTTTGAGCATCTACTTAGTAATGCGAAATGGCATAGCATGTCAAGTAAGCCTGAAAGACACAAGAGTCTATACTGTTCGCATATAAAAGCACATGTCTTGAGAAAGATCTAATTTTATACATTTTTATCATTGTCAAACCGTATATAAACGGTACTTGTAAACGTTTACTCCTCATTACTTCAGAGCATCTCCTGAATATAGCAATTAAAGTGAACACCTACTTATCAAGATCAAGACAATAAGCAAAACTTGCTGAAAATTAAATCTGAAAATGAAAGTCACTATTTCAGTTTTCCTAGTTGTATTCTGGGGGGGGCAATTATTGATGCTGCAACAATCGGAGAATACGGTAATATTTAATTACGATAATATTCTACATAATAAATGGATATTTACCTTAATTATACAAATAATCCTAATTAATATTTCTTATATTTAGCCAACAACACAGCCGCCGATGGAGACCGTGATACTGCACTCACTTCTGAGCAGGAAAATCTTATCGTAGAAGTAAGTAAAACTACCACAGTGGTTTTTCGTAGCATAACAGGTATATTATAATAAAATTTTGTGATTTAGTTTGGAAATGAGAACAGTGCAATTCTAACGGATGACTATTTGCGTTCGAAAAGTCACCTTGTGGGAGCACTCAGAGGTAATAATTCAATTAGCATTTCATTTTATTCATCTTCAATAGTTTAAAGGACAATAATAGAGAGGTTGGGATTTTAAGCAATTTGGCTAATTGTGTTTATTGACATTTTAGTAAAGAAATGGGACAAACAGGAGGCAGGGAAACAACTCCGAAGGGTAAGATTCAAAGATTTCATTGATCCTATACAATTTTTTGTGTTATTGTAATTATAAGGAATGCAATTAAATTATTGAATTGAATCTTAGGTGCTGCAGTGGCGTGCTACAAATAAAATGGATGCTTTGGGGGAATCTGAGCCGGACAAGGAAACATTTGAATGGATTCCTTATACTATTGATACGTACACCAGAGACGGTTGTCCAGGTAAAAATATCTGAAATATTTCTGATAAATACAAAGTTTCGGTAAATAAAATTGACTTTTAAAATACAGTTATCCTGGCACCCTTGGGAGATTGGCATATTGACGAATTCATGCTCAGCAAAGAATTTGTTCGTGATGCTATCCACGCATTCCGGAAACATATCACCCAAATGTTCGAGAAACAACGTCGTGCTACAAAGAATTTGGTTACCAAGAACCCCAAGTGTGACCAAGCTATCCTTGTCGCCGATGCCAGGAATTTTACAATGGCACAAGTTGCCGAATCGAATGGTAAGACTTCTGTAATGTAAAGAATTCTCACACTACATATTATTTAACAGCAGTATCACAAGTAAATTTCTATTTATTTGAGTACACCCATTATTTCGTTAAAATTGGTAAAATATTAAAATGCATGTGGTAAAATAAGTAAACCTAATTAAATGTTCGTTTGCATTTAGCTCTGAACGGTGTGATCTACGCGGCGACAACTTTGGAAACGTACTTCCAAAACTTGAACAAACATATGATTTTTTTTAATGGTAAGACAGTGAAATCAGTAAAATGCTATTTTAAAATGTTTCACAAAGTAACTATTAGTAATTAAGCAATATTTTTAATACTTTTAGGAAATGAAGATCTCCGTAATCTGGTGAAATCTGTAACACCTTATTTGGCACACACAGGAAAAACAATGACTTTTTACAACGAAGACGAAATTGAACAGGCCAAAAAGCATGTTCTATCGTTAGTCGACCCTAAAGACCTGCCACCGAGATACTTGGGTACAAAGGTGGAATAAGGTTTGCTGCGTTTCTGGAAATACGAATAAGAAACTCTTCATTGCTGTAATAATAAAATGTAATAGAAAGCTGTGTTAATTTAATGTATCGGCAGAAACTTTTCAAAAAATAAATTAAGTGAATTTAAATATCTACTGCCTTACTTTCTTATCTGTTCTTGTTCGCCCAAAAGAAATTATTTGTGTTCTGTAATTGAAGAGAATCTCACATCGGACTCTTACATAATTTTACAAATAGCATAACTTGCCTATTAAGGTTGTAAAGCAACGACCCATTGAGCATTGTGCTTTTAGAATACAAAATAAGCATTAGTTTTTCTCGTGAGTAACCAATCATCCAGTTATTTCCTTTTTTTGCAGAATAAACTTTCAATATTTGCAACATCTGGAAATTTCTTCATCTTCTGCAGCATTTTAATCACAATTAGAGTGGGAATGTCATCTTGGGATAAAAAGAAACTAGAATTGAGAGCCAAAGTAATTTTTTGTATGGTTTGGAAGTTGTTATAACTAAAGGCTTAAGTACTATTGGAGGTTTCATGGAAGATAAATCAGTCAGTATTTTCAAAACGGGTTTCGCATGTCATATCTTCTTAGTTCTCTACATTTTCAAATACAAGAAGGACTTTTCCCTCAATAGTTTGTTATAAACTTCAGTCACGGTTTCCAGAAACTTCTTTTTCTTACCCAAATTATCATCCAAAGAAATTTTTAAGTTCTTAACCAAGTTCGTGAATGATTGCTCCATTGACTGAGTACTTACTGCATCCATCAAAATGCCTTTGTGACCTTTGACAGTTTACTAAAGCAATTAATTGAGACATTGAGATAAACGTTTGCAATTGTGCACTATTTTCCTATATACTTTGTGTACATAAATTAACGATGAATAACTACGAGCAATGCTATTTAATTGTATGCATGAAAAATACTTCACATATGATTGCATGTCTCAATTGTAGAACTATTTATGTTGAATGTTTGTCATTGTGATTAAGTACATGATCCCAATATATATTCTAATTATAGTATATATTTGCTTTTCCTTGATAATGATTACGGTGTATGTTTAGAAAAATTGAATTTTGTGAAAATTTACATTGCGTATACAGCAGGGAAAATAAATTAGGTATTTGGATGAACCAATTTATCTTAATGACAAAAGAAAGCACAATAGTTAAGGTCAATAAAATAAAATAACTTCAGCATTCGAAAGAGTTTCATTCATTATAAGAATCTGGTATAACCGTTGATTATATTTCATTTCCAAGATATGAAAAATTTACATAGGCTACACAATTACTCATCCAAGCTAAATTCACCAGACAGTCAATGTATTTAAAGCGGTTTTCGAATTTTACGCAAAATGGTTACCTGGGCTAGCACCGACAAAAATAAAGACATAATTCTTAAAAAGTACTCTGAAGAAGAAGAATTTATATCCCTGCCGAAACTTATTTATAGGAGACAGTCGCATAAGTTATGTAAACCCAACGATTTTAAATTGCACGCTTTATCCTTTTCATTCACAATTCCAGAAATGTAAATATCTAATAATACCCAGGTTCCATTGGATTTTATCAAAGAGGAAACTGCTACTTTGCTACTTGGGACGCTTGGGAGCATCTTAAAACGTATTTCGCATCGCGGTTCCACTCCTAAGGTTTTGTAATCGTTTTTCTGTAAAATGACAGCTAAGCTTGGATTTGGAACGGTGCATTTTGATTCTTCTATTAGAGCATAACTAAGGCTCTCGGCACAATTCTGATCAGTATTTGCTAATTTACTTTTGAGATACTTGCCTAAAAACTTTTTGGCCTCCTTAACAAGAAAATGATTCCGAGGAACAGGTTGCAGTGTCCAACAGGAGCAATATTGTGACATTATTCCTGCATCATTGCAATCTCTCGTTTTGGGTATCGGGAGGAAGAAACTAATTCCACGTTTGGACAAGTAGGTTTTGTTCTTCTCTCGTTCTGCTAAAGATTCGTCTGTGATTGTACTCAGGTCGAGGAAATCTTTGAGAGTTTCATGCGAGTCGAAATGTGAAGTTAAAAGTTTTGAGTTCCTCCGAAGATTTTTCATTGCCCGGGGATACTTGGAAGAAAACCATTTGGGGAAGATCGTGTAAAAGATCGGTAGATTCTCTGTGAATCGTTCTAATTGGCTTGGCTTTCCGTAGTTCAATCCGTGGTCAGCCATAAGTATATACACCGTATTATTGAATGAATCGTAATTTTGGAGATCTTGAAACATTTTGATTACCGAGTTACCAATATATTTGGTCCTGGTAAAGTAATCATGAGTCATGGAAGTCATCCAGGAGAATTGGAAATAAAGTTTGTTTTTCAAGGCAACCGCAGTTCGCACAATATTGTCAATTATCACCTGATGCTTGAATTTATCACCGTAGCAGATTTGATCTCGGTGATCGCTACTATTGCCAGTATATCCAGGATGATTGTCCATTCTTCTAGTTAGTAGTCTGTAGTCGTAATCTGTGGGTTGCTTAATAAAACCTTTGCACAAACCAGGGAAGTAGAATGCATTCCTATAAATATCATCTTCAGCGTAGGATGTGCGGAATCCTCTTGCAGCAAATTCCTTCCAAATGAAAGGACATGAGTCCAAGAAGGCATCTCTGTTCGGATAGCACAACTGAACTGTTTCATTTCTTGTTAGCCCCAAATGGAATACCAACATATTAGGAAAAGAATTTCTTGCAACACGATGATATTTGGAAAATTCTATTCCAGACAGATTTCCCAAGATATAGTTGTGTACGTGAGGTAAACTCCAAAGTAAATTCGCTTTGGAAACAGCGTCGAATAAAATGATTACAACATTAACCTTTTTGTGCTTCGATTCTTCCGCCCCCATATTTCTTTCGTAATTTAAAATGCGCTTTTCAACGTCTACTTTCAGGGGAACAAATCCAAGGAAGTCTGAGTATACTTCAGTTTTATTTCCATCCCTTTTCTCGCTGCATTTCACATTGATGAATTCATGGTCAGGTGGAAGACGCATTTTTCCAAGTCCAATCTGGTAGCATTTCTTTGATTCTCTGAAATCAAAAATATGATATGCAATTATTGATTTTCAAAATGATTATGACGAAAATTTATGACAAGATTTCTAACATCATTTCTACATCCAAATCCCCATTTTTTCTTTGAAAAGGAGTATAACAGCATGACAAATTATTCCTGATAGTTGGGTCCCTTTTTTGAGCCACTCGAATAAGATTAGACTCGTAATCAACATCGAAAAGTTTCCAAGAAGATCGTTGGCAGCTCAGTTTGTCTTCTATTCCTGTATCATTTGCTAACCGCCGATCGCTGGGCCAGGACAAGTTTGCCAATTCACATTTTACGAATTCCGGGTCTGAATAAATTGTCGAAATTGTATTAATTATCATCATTTATTTACAAAACATATTATGCTTTTTATAAATACGAAATGTCTTACGTGTGTGAAGTAAAAATGTTTTATCGAACGGTGAAATTGGATTTCGTATTCCTCGAAATTGAGATTTTGTCGGAGCTTCAAAGTAATAACCATTGATAATTATCCAGAGTACACCAAAAAGTCCAATTCCACTAAATAGTACCAACTTTAAGGTTTTCAATTTCATATCGTAACTTTAAACGAATCTAAGCAAATTATTTTTACGTTTAAAGTTTCAAGAATTAATTAGATTTATTTAGTGGACATATTTTCAAATGTTTACAAAGGATTGACGGAGTTGTAGTGAAATTGAATTTGAACTTTCCCGGTATCTCGGAGGTAGAAAGCAATTTTTATTTAGACCACCTAGCATCAAATCTTTCAATATCTCAATGGTGTAGTTTAAAGTCAAATCATGTCCCCTTCTTCAGAGCTCAATTAAACATGGAAAAATTTCCACTTTTAAATGCTTAATAGCATCAAAATTAGGTAAATAAATGATAATGTAAGCTGAGCCTCCATTTTATTAACTAAATGAATGTTCGTTTACATTTAGCTCTGAACGGTTGTATCTACGCGGCGACAACTGTGGAAACGTACTTCCAAAACTTGTTCAAACATGATTTTTATTAATAGTAAGACAATGAAATCAGTAAAATGTTATTTTAAAAGCTTTCACAAAGTAACTATTAGTAATTAAGTAATATGTTTAATACTTTTAGGTTCTGAAGATCTCCGTAATGTTAATGTGTCCTAAATGTGAAATCTGTACATTATTTGGCATACACTGGAAGAATAATGAGTTTTTACCACCAAGACGAAACTTAACAGGCCAAAAAGCATGTTTTCTCTGTAATCGACCCGAAAGACCTGCCACCGAGATACTTTGGTACTAAGGTGGAATAGCATTTGGTTCATCTCTGGAAACACGGATAAGAAACTTTTATAATAATAAAATGCAATAGAAAATTGTGTTAATTGAATGTATCTTCAAAAACATCGCCAAGCCGTAACATGAAGCGAGCCAGAGGGTTAAAGGGAATTAATTACCTCTTTACAGAAACTGGGCCTAAATTAATTGGTTGTCATATAAATAATGAATGCTTCCAATATCAGCCAAAAAGTTAGCTTACCGCTTCATAAAGTGGGAAACACCCAAAAAGTTAGCTTACCGCTTCATAAAGTGGGAAACACCCAAAAAGTTAGCTTACCGCTTCATAAAGTGGGAAACACCCAAAAAGTTAGCTTACCGCTTCATAAAGTGGGAAACACCCAAAAAGTTAGCTTACCGCTTCATAAAGTGGGAAACACCCAAAAAGTTAGCTTACCGCTTCATAAAGTGGGAAACACCCAAAAAGTTAGCTTACCGCTTCATAAAGTGGGAAACACCCAAAAAGTTAGCTTACCGCTTCATAAAGTGGGAAACACCCAAAAAGTTAGCTTACCGCTTCATAAAGTGGGAAACACCCAAAAAGTTAGCTTACCGCTTCATAAAGTGGGAAACACCCAAAAAGTTAGCTTACCGCTTCATAAAGTGGGAAACACCCAAAAAGTTAGCTTACCGCTTCATAAAGTGGGAAACACCCAAAAAGTTAGCTTACCGCTTCATAAAGTGGGAAACACCCAAAAAGTTAGCTTACCGCTTCATAAAGTGGGAAACACCCAAAAAGTTAGCTAACCGCTTCATATAATGAAAGGCACCCAAAATTGTGAATATACCGCTTCCCAAAAGTGGACACACCCAAAAACTATATTTTACACCTAAAAACCTAATTTGACTATCTTATTGAATATATAGTGGAAGCGGTGTAAAATATTTTTTACTATCCGGCTAACAAACTACTAGAAGCGGTGTAAGATATTTCAGTACCCAAAACCCCATTTTCATATTTCATTGCTTATAAAGTGAGCGCGAGTTAACTCCGAAAGGGGTGGGGTGACCACGCCCATTTTAAATAGGGTTCCTAACTAGGTCGAGATGAGTCCAAATCTGAGGTTTTATCCAAATCGGTCAATGCCTTCAAGAGTTATGGTGTTTACATACGTACGTATGTAAACACCATAACTCATACTCACACTCATACATACGTACATACATACGGACAGACAACACGGTTCCATAAGTGAGCCTCTGGCTCGCTAAAACTGTTCAATAAATATATTAAGCGAAATTAAATGTCACTTATGTAGTTGATGACTTATTAGACTAATTATTAATATACAATCTTTCTTAAATGCCAGTGTTTTAAAATCTTTACTATCTTGTCTGATCTTGTTCATCCAAAAGAAATTATTTGTGTTATGTAATTTAAGAGAATCTCACATTGGACTCTTACATAATTTGACGAATATTATGGTTGTAAATCAATGGCCCCTTGGGCATTGTGCTTTTAGAATACCAAATAAGTATTAGTTTATTTCGTGAGTAACCAATCATCCAGTGATTTACTTTTTTGTAGAATAAACTTTCAATATATGCAACATCTGGTACTATAAAATCCTTAGACGCTTTCAATTTGTCTAACGTAATTCTCAATGTTAAAAAGGTTATTGTAGAGATATCGTCAAGAGCATCGTATTGGGGTACCTTATTTAACAATTCTTTAGATTGTTTATCTAGTTCAGTTAAATAAGTATTAATGGCTTCATGTGCAATGTGCGTTACCACACAGAGGGGGAATTTCTTTAATGAATGCTGAAACATGTTACAATGCGTAAGCAAATGTTTGCAATTAGCCGCATAGTTTCTCAATGCGGTCCTTAATGTCGTCTCCTGCAGATTCTTTGAGACTTAGGGATTTGTAGAAAAACCGGGTAGCAGAATCTTTGGTTAGGCCCTGTAAGCCAAATACATATATACCGTAATTATAGCATTTATTTTCTTCTCCTTGAATAGCGGTGAATGTTTTGACAAATTATCATTTTGCGAAAACTTACATTGCATATACTGCAGGGAAAATAAATTAGGTATGGAATATATATTATACTATATGGACTGGATGCCACCAATTTATATTAATGGTAAAAGAAAACACAGTAGTTAAAGCCAACAAGAATAAATAACTTGAACATTCGGAAGAGTTTCATTCTTTATAAGAATCTGGTACAACCGTTCATTTTATTTCATTTTCCATGACATGGAAAATTTACATAGGCTACACAATTACTCATCCGAGCTAAATTCACCAGACAGCCAATGTAAAGAGGCTTTCGGAAGAATTTTACGCGGAAATGGTTACCTGGGCTTACGCCGACAAATTAAGACATAACTCTTAAAAAGTATTTTGAAGAAGAAGAATTTATGTTCTTGTCGGTAGTAATTTTATTTATAGGAGACAATCGCATAAGTTATGTAAACCAAACGATTTTAAATTGCACGCCTTATCCTTTCCATTCACAATTCCAGAAATGTAAATATCTAATAGTACCCAGGTTCCATTAGATTTTATCAAAGACGTAACTGCAGTTTTGCTACTTGGGACACTTGGGAGCATCTTAAAACGTATTTCACATCGCGGTTCAACTCCTAGGGTTTTGTAATCGTTTTTCTGTAAAATGGCAGCTAAGCTTGGATTTGGAACGGTGCATTTTGATTCTTCTATTAGAGCATAACTAAGGCTCTCGGCACAATTCTGATTAATATTTGCCAATTTACTTTTGAGATACTTGCCTAAAAAATGTTTGGCCTCCTTAACAAGGAAATGATTCTTAGGAACAGGTTGCAGTGTCCAACAGGAGCAATATTGTGACATTATTCCTGCATCATTGCAGTCTCTCGTTTTGGGTATCGGGAGGAAGAAACTAATTCCACGTTTGGACAAGTAGGTTTTGTTCTTTTCCCGTTCTGCTAATGATTCGTCTGTGATTGTACTAAGGTCAAGAAAATCTTTGAGAGTTTCATGCGAGTCGAAATGTGAAGTTAAAAGTTTTGAGTTCCTCCGAAGATTTTTCATTGCCTGGGGATACTTGGAAGAAAACCATTTGGGGAAGATCATGTAAAAGATCGGTAGATTCTCTGTGAATCGTTCTAATTGGCTTGGCTTTCCGTAGTTCAATCCGTGGTCAGCCATAAGTATATACACCGTATTATTGAATGAATCGTAATTTTGGAGATCTTGAAACATTTTGATTACCGAGTTACCAATATATTTGGTCCTGGTAAAGTAATCATGAGTCATGGAAGTCATCCAGGAGAATTGGAAATAAAGTTTGTTTTTCAAGGCAACCGCAGTTCGAACAATATTGTCAATTATCACCTGATGCTTGAATTTATCACCGTAGCAGATTTGATCTCGGTGATCGCTACTATTGCCAGTATATCCAGGATGATTGTCCATTCTTCTAGTTAGTAGTCTGTAGTCGTAATCTGTGGGTTGCTTAATAAAACCTTTGCACAAACCAGGGAAGTAGAATGCATTCCTATAAATATCATCTTCAGCGTAGGATGTGCGGAATCCTCTTGCAGCAAATTCCTTCCAAATGAAAGGACATGAGTCCAAGAAGGCATCTCTGTTCGGATAGCACAACTGAACTGTTTCATTTCTTGTTAGCCCCAAATGGAATACCAACATATTAGGAAAAGAATTTCTTGCAACACGATGATATTTGGAAAATTCTATTCCAGACAGATTTCCCAAGATATAGTTGTGTACGTGAGGTAAACTCCAAAGTAAATTCGCTTTGGAAACAGCGTCGAATAAAATGATTACAACATTAACCTTTTTGTGCTTCGATTCTTCCGCCCCCATATTTCTTTCGTAATTTAAAATGCGCTTTTCAACGTCTACTTTCAGGGGAACAAATCCAAGGAAGTCTGAGTATACTTCAGTTTTATTTCCATCCCTTTTCTCGCTGCATTTCACATTGATGAATTCATGGTCAGGTGGAAGACGCATTTTTCCAAGTCCAATCTGGTAGCATTTCTTTGATTCTCTGAAATCAAAAATATGATATGCAATTATTGATTTTCAAAATGATTATGACGAAAATTTATGACAAGATTTCTAACATCATTTCTACATCCAAATCCCCATTTTTTCTTTGAAAAGGAGTATAACAGCATGACAAATTATTCCTGATAGTTGGGTCCCTTTTTGAGCCACTCGAATAAGATTAGACTCGTAATCAACATCGAAAAGTTTCCAAGAAGATCGTTGGCAGCTCAGTTTGTCTTCTATTCCTGTATCATTTGCTAACCGCCGATCGCTGGGCCAGGACAAGTTTGCCAATTCACATTTTACGAATTCCGGGTCTGAATAAATTGTCGAAATTGTATTAATTATCATCATTTATTTACAAAACATATTATGCTTTTTATAAATACGAAATGTCTTACGTGTGTGAAGTAAAAATGTTTTATCGAACGGTGAAATTGGATTTCGTATTCCTCGAAATTGAGATTTTGTCGGAGCTTCAAAGTAATAACCATTGATAATTATCCAGAGTACACCAAAAAGTCCAATTCCACTAAATAGTACCAACTTTAAGGTTTTCAATTTCATATCGTAACTTTAAACGAATCTAAGCAAATTATTTTTACGTTTAAAGTTTCAAGAATTAATTAGATTTATTTAGTGGACATATTTTCAAATGTTTACAAAGGATTGACGGAGTTGTAGTGAAATTGAATTTGAACTTTCCCGGTATCTCGGAGGTAGAAAGCAATTTTTATTTAGACCACCTAGCATCAAATCTTTCAATATCTCAATGGTGTAGTTTAAAGTCAAATCATGTCCCCTTCTTCAGAGCTCAATTAAACATGGAAAAATTTCCACTTTTAAATGCTTAATAGCATCAAAATTAGGTAAATAAATGATAATGTAAGCTGAGCCTCCATTTTATTAACTAAATGAATGTTCGTTTACATTTAGCTCTGAACGGTTGTATCTACGCGGCGACAACTGTGGAAACGTACTTCCAAAACTTGTTCAAACATGATTTTTATTAATAGTAAGACAATGAAATCAGTAAAATGTTATTTTAAAAGCTTTCACAAAGTAACTATTAGTAATTAAGTAATATGTTTAATACTTTTAGGTTCTGAAGATCTCCGTAATGTTAATGTGTCCTAAATGTGAAATCTGTACATTATTTGGCATACACTGGAAGAATAATGAGTTTTTACCACCAAGACGAAACTTAACAGGCCAAAAAGCATGTTTTCTCTGTAATCGACCCGAAAGACCTGCCACCGAGATACTTTGGTACTAAGGTGGAATAGCATTTGCTTCATCTCTGGAAACACGGATAAGAAACTTTTATAATAATAAAATGCAATAGAAAATTGTGTTAATTGAATGTATCTTCAAAAACATCGCCAAGCCGTAACATGAAGCGAGCCAGAGGGTTAAAGGGAATTAATTACCTCTTTACAGAAACTGGGCCTAAATTAATTGGTTGTCATATAAATAATGAATGCTTCCAATATCAGCCAAAAAGTTAGCTTACCGCTTCATAAAGTGGGAAACACCCAAAAAGTTAGCTTACCGCTTCATAAAGTGGGAAACACCCAAAAAGTTAGCTTACCGCTTCATAAAGTGGGAAACACCCAAAAAGTTAGCTTACCGCTTCATAAAGTGGGAAACACCCAAAAAGTTAGCTTACCGCTTCATAAAGTGGGAAACACCCAAAAAGTTAGCTTACCGCTTCATAAAGTGGGAAACACCCAAAAAGTTAGCTTACCGCTTCATAAAGTGGGAAACACCCAAAAAGTTAGGTTACCGCTTCATAAAGTGGGAAACACCCAAAAAGTTAGCTTACCGCTTCATAAAGTGGGAAACACCCAAAAAGTTAGCTTACCGCTTCATAAAGTGGGAAACACCCAAAAAGTTAGCTTACCGCTTCATAAAGTGGGAAACACCCAAAAAGTTAGCTTACCGCTTCATAAAGTGGGAAACACCCAAAAAGTTAGCTTACCGCTTCATAAAGTGGGAAACACCCAAAAAGTTAGGTTACCGCTTCATAAAGTGGGAAACACCCAAAAAGTTAGCTTACCGCTTCATAAAGTGGGAAACACCCAAAAAGTTAGCTTACCGCTTCATAAAGTGGGAAACACCCAAAAAGTTAGCTAACTGCTTCATATAATGAAAGGCACCCAAAATTGTGAATATACCGCTTCCCAAAAGTGGACACACCCAAAAACTATATTTTACACCTAAAAACCTAATTTGACTATCTTATTGAATATATAGTGGAAGCGGTGTAAAATATTTTTTACTATCCGGCTAACAAACTACTAGAAGCGGTGTAAGATATTTCAGTACCCAAAACCCCATTTTCATATTTCATTGCTTATAAAGTGAGCGCGAGTTAACTCCGAAAGGGGTGGGGTGACCACGCCCATTTTAAATAGGGTTCCTAACTAGGTCGAGATGAGTCCAAATCTGAGGTTTTATCCAAATCGGTCAATGCCTTCAAGAGTTATGGTGTTTACATACGTACGTATGTAAACACCATAACTCATACTCACACTCATACATACGTACATACATACGGACAGACAACACGGTTCCATAAGTGAGCCTCTGGCTCGCTAAAACTGTTCAATAAATATATTAAGCGAAATTAAATGTCACTTATGTAGTTGATGACTTATTAGACTAATTATTAATATACAATCTTTCTTAAATGCCAGTGTTTTAAAATCTTTACTATCTTGTCTGATCTTGTTCATCCAAAAGAAATTATTTGTGTTATGTAATTTAAGAGAATCTCACATTGGACTCTTACATAATTTGACGAATATTATGGTTGTAAATCAATGGCCCCTTGGGCATTGTGCTTTTAGAATACCAAATAAGTATTAGTTTATTTCGTGAGTAACCAATCATCCAGTGATTTACTTTTTTGTAGAATAAACTTTCAATATATGCAACATCTGGTACTATAAAATCCTTAGACGCTTTCAATTTGTCTAACGTAATTCTCAATGTTAAAAAGGTTATTGTAGAGATATCGTCAAGAGCATCGTATTGGGGTACCTTATTTAACAATTCTTTAGATTGTTTATCTAGTTCAGTTAAATAAGTATTAATGGCTTCATGTGCAATGTGCGTTACCACACAGAGGGGGAATTTCTTTAATGAATGCTGAAACATGTTACAATGCGTAAGCAAATGTTTGCAATTAGCCGCATAGTTTCTCAATGCGGTCCTTAATGTCGTCTCCTGCAGATTCTTTGAGACTTAGGGATTTGTAGAAAAACCGGGTAGCAGAATCTTTGGTTAGGCCCTGTAAGCCAAATACATATATACCGTAATTATAGCATTTATTTTCTTCTCCTTGAATAGCGGTGAATGTTTTGACAAATTATCATTTTGCGAAAACTTACATTGCATATACTGCAGGGAAAATAAATTAGGTATGGAATATATATTATACTATATGGACTGGATGCCACCAATTTATATTAATGGTAAAAGAAAACACAGTAGTTAAAGCCAACAAGAATAAATAACTTGAACATTCGGAAGAGTTTCATTCTTTATAAGAATCTGGTACAACCGTTCATTTTATTTCATTTTCCATGACATGGAAAATTTACATAGGCTACACAATTACTCATCCGAGCTAAATTCACCAGACAGCCAATGTAAAGAGGCTTTCGGAAGAATTTTACGCGGAAATGGTTACCTGGGCTTACGCCGACAAATTAAGACATAACTCTTAAAAAGTATTTTGAAGAAGAAGAATTTATGTTCTTGTCGGTAGTAATTTTATTTATAGGAGACAATCGCATAAGTTATGTAAACCAAACGATTTTAAATTGCACGCCTTATCCTTTCCATTCACAATTCCAGAAATGTAAATATCTAATAGTACCCAGGTTCCATTAGATTTTATCAAAGACGTAACTGCAGTTTTGCTACTTGGGACACTTGGGAGCATCTTAAAACGTATTTCACATCGCGGTTCAACTCCTAGGGTTTTGTAATCGTTTTTCTGTAAAATGGCAGCTAAGCTTGGATTTGGAACGGTGCATTTTGATTCTTCTATTAGAGCATAACTAAGGCTCTCGGCACAATTCTGATTAATATTTGCCAATTTACTTTTGAGATACTTAAATACTTGCCTAAAAAATGTTTGGCCTCCTTAACAAGGAAATGATTCTTAGGAACAGGTTGCAGTGTCCAACAGGAGCAATATTGTGACATTATTCCTGCATCATTGCAGTCTCTCGTTTTGGGTATCGGGAGGAAGAAACTAATTCCACGTTTGGACAAGTAGGTTTTGTTCTTTTCCCGTTCTGCTAATGATTCGTCTGTGATTGTACTAAGGTCAAGAAAATCTTTGAGAGTTTCATGCGAGTCGAAATGTGAAGTTAAAAGTTTTGAGTTCCTCCGAAGATTTTTCATTGCCTGGGGATACTTGGAAGAAAACCATTTGGGGAAGATCGTGTAAAAGATCGGTAGATTCTCTGTGATTCGTTCTAATTTTGTTGAAGTTCCGTAGTTCATTCCGTGGTCAGCCATAAGTATATACACCGTATTATTCAATGAATCGTAATTTTGGAGATCTTGAAACATTTTGATTACCGGGTTACCAATATATTTGGTCCTAGTAAAGTAATCATGAGTGATAGCAGTCACCCACGAGAATTGGAAATAAAGTTTGTTTTTCAAGGCAACCGCAGTTCGAACAATGTTGTCAATTATCACCTGATGCTTGAATTTATCACCGAAGCAGATTTGATCTCCGCGATCGCTACTATTTCCAGTATATCCAGGAAGATGGTCCATTCTTCTAGTTAGTAGTCTGTAGTCGTAATCTGTGGGTTGCTTAAAAAAACCTTTGCATATACCAAGGTAGTAAAATCCAGACGTTTCGGCATTATCTTCAGCGTAGGATGTTCGGAATCCTCTTGCAGCAAATTCCTTCCAAATGAAAGGACATGAGTCCAAGAAGGCATCTCTGTTCGGATAGCACAACTGAACTGTTTCATTTCTTGTTAGCCCCAAATGGAATCCCAACATGTTAGTAAATGAATTTACATCAACACGATGATATTTGGAAAATTCAATTCCAGACAGATTTCCCAAGATATAGTTGTGTACGTGAGGTAAACTCCAAAGTAAATTCGCTTTGGAAACAGCGTCGAATAAAATGATTACAACATTAACCTTTTTGTGCTTCGATTCTTCCGCCCCCATATTCCTTTCGTAATTTAAAACGCGCTTTTCAACGCCTGCCTTCAGAGGAACAAATCCAAGGAGGTCAGAGTATATTATAGTGTCATTTCCATCCCTTTTCTCGCTACATTTCACGTTGATAAATTCATGGTCAGGTGGAAGTCGCATTTTTTCAAATCCAATCTGGTGGCATTCCTTTGATTCTCTGAAATCAGGTAATCAAAAATATGAGATGCAATTATTGATTTCCAAAAATGATTATGACGAAAATTTATGACAAGATTTCTAACATCATTTCTACATCCAAATCCCCATTTTTCCTTTGAAAAGGAGTATAACAGCATGACAAATTACTCCTGGTACTTGGGTCCCTTTTCTGAGCCACTCGAATAAGATTAGACTCGTAATCAAAATCGAAAAGTCTCCAAGAAGATCGTTGGCAACTCAGTTTGTCTTCTATTCCTGTATATTTCGCTAACCGCCGATCGCTGGGCCAGGACAAGTTTGCCAATTCACATTTTACGAATTCCGGGTCTAAATAAATAGTCGAAATTGTATTAATTATCATCATTTATTTACAAAACTTATTATGCTTTTTATAAACACGAAATGTCTTACGAGTGTGAAGTAAAAATGTGTTATCGAACGGTGAAATTGGATTTCGTATTCCACGAAATTGAGATTTTGTCGTAGCTTCAAAGTAATAATCATTGATAATTATCCAGAGCCCACCAAAAAGTCCAATTCCACTAAATAGTAACCACTTTAAGGTTTTCAATTTCATATCGTAACCTTTAAACGAATATAATTAAACTATTTTCACGTTTTTAGAAGTTTCAAGAATTAATTAGGTTTATTTAGTGGACATATTTTCAAATGTTTACAAAGGATTGACGGAGTTGTAGTGAAATTGAATTTGAACTTTCCCGGTATCTCACAGAGGAAAGCAATTTTTAGTTAGATCACCTAGAATGATATTTCAATGGTGTAGTTTAAGGTCAAATCATATCCCCTTAAGGTTTTAAATGCTTGATAACATCAAAATTAGGTAAATAAAAGTAAATGATAATGTAGGCGACAATACTACTGCAGGTGCTGCAGTATATAGTTATCGAAAAGCCTATAGCATTTTAATAGCTGCGCAATTGTGTTGTTGATAAGTGCTATGAATTTAGCTGGATTGACAATAATTAAATTAGAGTATGGAATATAAGTGCCTCATGGTAAACTAACTCTTTAGGTGTTTCCCACCATATGAAGTGGTTACCTAACTCTTTACGTGTTTCCCAGATGTCTTTTCCATTCAATTTCCCAAATGGTTCTTTTTTTGTTTGTCGAATGTTTGCGTGTCTTTGCCTATCTTTGTGCAGACAAATCTTTTACCATAAAACTTCTAAGGCGCATTTAATTTCCTCCGATTTTTATTAGCTAAATAGCACAATTCCGTAAACACTTGAACAATGATTCGTGTATAGGTACAAGGAAAACAAACGATTAATATGAATAAATTACTGAAAATTATGGAAATTATTATGACAAGAGATTAAATATCCCTGTGACTACTGATATTACGAAGATATGATCATGAGGAACCCATGATAGAATCCGAGACACAACACGTGCATTGGGTTATGGCTATCTTGTTTTGAAATTGTATGCTTTAAAAATTGATACAAAGCAACAAAATCAGTTAGTGTAGTTAAAGATTAGTATTTATTATTTCTGATTCCTGCTGTGGATACTAATGTTTTACATGGGAATTTAAAATTTAAATCAATAAGAATTAATACATAACATGGAAAATGGAAATGAAAAGGTTATTCTAAATCAGAGATGCTGCAAATGAAAGCAACAGAAAATACATAAGTACGCCTATTTACTAACATTTCATATTTTATTTGATAAATTTGGGTAATATTATAAGTAGCTAAAATTAAACAAAGATGAAATCAATATCTTGGTTTTATAACTCTGCTTGTATGCTTAGTTATTGAAATTTAAGATTTATTTATTGTAGTATTTAGGACTTTATCACCAGGTATAGTTTCAAAGTCACTTTTCCCATTTTTCAAAGATGTTTTGGTATATCAGCCAGTTGATGAAAAACTTTTTCTGAAAGCGCCCGTCCTTTTCTCCCATTTTCAAAGACATAGAATGGTGATTTTTCATCAACATATTCTTTAAGAGCACTGTCTTGAAACTGTTTCTGGCTCCACTCTAATTTGCCAATATAAACTCGTTTGCCAAAACTGAGACGCTTTCGAAATTTCAAAAAGTGAACCAAGGATTTGTCTACATTCATGCGTTGGTCATACAAAACTAAATCTTGGACTCGAATTTTGGTCTTGGAAAGTTTCTGAACAATTTGGAAATCATCAACAACTAATTTCTCAAGATTCAAGTAAAAGTCATCGTCCCAATTCATAAAAGAACGATGAAGTGTGAGTGTTTTGACAGTTTTTGGCATTCTGATAGAGTACATTTCCATCACAGCAATTCCGATTAATTTTAAGTGAATTAATTGGGGGCAGTTCCTAAAGTGAAACGTCTCAATTTTCCCAAGTGTGTATAACTGTAAATATTGCAAGTGTTGGAACACAATTGGTTGGCTACAAATTACTGTAGTGCCCACTTCGATATCATTTATAGCTAGTTTCTGAATCGAGCGAGGTAATTTGAACAGGTCGATAGTTCTAGCACTAGATAAAGAAAGTTCTTTAATTTCCATTTGACTGTGCAATGAATAAGGGATGTCTGTGGTCTCCAAATGCTTTATAATCCACTGGGATGTTTTTCCATTCAATATCCCACCACCTTCTAATTCCAGATTATCCAGAGTAATCCTTCCCCTTAAATCCACAACATATTCAGTAGGGTTCTCTTCATCTTGACTGAAGTAGATAGGCGAACAGCGTAATGATATTTCTTTTATTCTACAAAGATCCACAAAATCGTTTATTCGAACACTACCCAACTTCAGTCCATCTTGAAAAATCAATGCGCGACCCAATTTTAACTTTACAGGGCGAAGAGTAATTCCTGCTTCAAGGTTTATTCTGCAATTTGCCAACGAAAGCTCTTTGATATGCGAGATCAGGTGCAACGGCGGAATATCCAACATTACTTCATCACCTTCAATCGTCAATTTTGTCAGGTATTTCGCATTCTTCTGTACCAGAGGGGATTTCGAGATCCAAGAACCGATATCAATAGTCTTTGCAACTTTTTCATCGGAGAATTTTAATTTTAATCCTAGCTCCTTTACGTATTTTTCATGTTTAGCCAAAAACTTTGTTAGTTCTTTAATGGTCCAGGGACGGTGTACACGTTGTTTGGTGAACTCCCCGGAGAAATCGAATGCATTGAAAAGAGCTGCAGAGTTCAGAAAACAGGAATCAAAGTCCGCAAGACGACGGACAGGCCCAACGTATTTATTATCTTGAAAACGGATTACTGAACGACTTCCAAGAACTAGTTTACCAGTTGAACTCCATTCACGACAAACAAGACGGCAGTTTTTGATATCTTCGATATTCAGGAATTCAAGAACACAGCGGATCACCTGTATTTTAAATTTAATAATATTAAATCTAAATAGTTATCTTAACTTTAATAAAGTGGAGAAAATTTTACCCCTTTTATTATATTATATTTCTAAATTATTTAATTTAATGATCACTGATCATTATCATTACTTACAGGACTAAGCAGCATTGGATTTCTCCGGATCTTCTTCTCCAGTGATTCTTCCATCGCAGCAGGGACATCTACCTCATTTCTGAATACCGATTCCTAAGAAAATTAGAAAAAGTTTTAGTTTGAGTTGAATCCAGTCGAATTCCAGTCCTGCATTTTAAAATAATAGTTCAATAAATAATATATTAATTTCAAAACTTACCGATGTTTTCGCTAATTGCTACTTTTCAGTTTTGTCCGTTTCATTTGCAATATCCATTTCGATAGATCTATCTTCTGTAATAGTAAAATTTTAGACAGTTATAAATGTGATCACAAAAAGTGGGACAGATGGGAACATTCGATCGATCTTTACTAAAGTATTCTAATCAAAGCAAAACTGGAATACCGATACAGTATTAACTTCAATGCAGACTTAATGAAATGTCAATCTCTCTTCTTTTTGTGTAGTTGGTACTTTGGTACTTTTTGCGTTTGAATTATGGGAAAACTCATCTATATTGCAGATGCAGGAGACGATGCTGCCAGCCGCCGCATGAAGAATCACAAACTCCTTTTATTGCTTCGTATCGTATGCTACAATCAGAAAATTCGGACAATTAATTTATTGGGACAATTAATTTATTCGAAAACTAATTTCGGTGGCAATATTTGCATGATATATTGGCACATGCAAATTTTACTTATTTTGGCGTAATTAGCGGTCAAAATATGGTATTATACGTATAATGTATCAAATAATAATTATACCTGCAATTATTACAGTCATTACAGTACAATTGACAAGAAGGTCGAGATCGAGATGATCCAGAGATTGACCAATATCCATTTTGTATTGAAATGCAAATATATTTTTTCTGTTATAAATAAAGAAATGAAGTTGGCACACAAATTCTCGAACGTACCTAGGGGTAAGTAATAATTTCTTTGACAGTTTTCATTTTGATAGATACTACAGGAAAGAAGATATTTATTTACGCACAAATTCCAAACGTGAATATTTCCTTTGAAAGCTACTAAAGGTGGAATACTTTACTTAACTTAATACTAACTTAACATTCTACTGCTTACAGTGACCCTTAATAATTTGTTTACGTATCATTATCTTTATTGTAAAAAATGTTTGCATGGAAAAATGTTTTGGAACATTGTTCCTTCTCTTTAAAAGCCATTGTAAACTATATAACTAACAAAACAGAAAGTGTCAAAACAGAAAAACATATTAATGATCAGATAAACATAAATTGGGTACGGTAATACAGTATATATATTTTAATATGTGGACTGGACGACAAAAATTTATATTAAATTAATGACAAAAGATAGCACAAGTGAGTTAGGGCTAATAAATAAAATAACTGCAACATTCGAAATAATTTCATTCTTACAAAATCTGGTGAATAAACCGTTAACTGTATTTCATTTTCCGAAAGTACGCAAAACTTAAATAGGTTACACATCCGGGCTAAATTCACCAGAGACAGAGAGCCAATGTATTCAAAACAGCTTTCGGAATAATTTTACACGGAAATGGTTACCTGGGCTCAAATCCACATTCATAGCTAATAAAGACATAATTCTTAAAAACAATTCTCCAGTAGATTTTAAGTCCTAGCCGATAGTTGTTCCATTTACAGGAGACAATCGCATAAGTTATGTAAACGAAGCGATTTTAAATTGCACGCTTTATCCTTTCCATTCATATTTCCAGAAATGTAAATATCTAACAAAACCCAGGTTCCATTGGATTTTATCAACGAGGAGACTGCCGTTTTGTTATCGGGAACACTTGGAATCATTTTAAAACGTATTTCACATCTAGGTTCAACTCCTAAGGTTTTATAATCGTCTTTCTGAAGAATGGCTGCAAAGCTTGGATTTGGAACGGTGCATTTTGATTCTTCTATTAGAGCATAACTAAGGCTCTCGGCACAATTCTGATTAATATTTGCCAATTTAGTTTTGAGATAGTTGATTAGAAATGTTTTGGCTTCCTTGACAAGGAAATGATTCTGCGGAACAGGTTGCAATGTCCAGCAGGAGCAGTATTGCGATATTATTCCTGCATCATTGCAGTCTCTCGTTTTGGGTATCGGGAGGAAGAAACTAATTCCACGTTTGGACAAGTAAGTTTTGTTCTTTTCTCGTTCTGCTAAAGATTCGTCTGTGATTGTACTCAGGTCGAGAAAATCTTTGAGAGTTTCATGCGAGTCGAAATGCGTGGTCAGAAGTCCTGAGTTTCTTCGAAGGTTTTTCATTGCTCGGGGATATTTGGTGGAAAACCATTTGGGGAAGACCATGTAAAAGATCGGTAGATTCTCTGTGAATCGGTCTCTTATTGATGGCTTTTGGTAGTTCAATCCGTGATCAGCCATAAGTATATACACCGTATTATTCAAAGCATCGTAATTTTGGAGGTCTTGAAACATTTTGATCACCGAGTTACCAACATTTTTGCTCCTAGTATAGGAATCATGAGTCATGGAAGTCATCCAGGAGAATTGGAAATAAAGTTTGTTTTTCAAGGCAACAGCAGTTCGAACAATATTGTCAATTATCACCTGATGCTTGAATTTATCACCGTAGCATATTTTGTCTGTGTATTTGGTATAATTGCCAGTATATCCAGGAAGATGGTCCATTCTATTAGTTAGTGTTCTGTAGTCGTAATCTGTAGGTTGCTTTAGAAACCCTTTGCATACACCAGTGTAGAAAAATGCAGTCCTATAAGTATCATCTTCAGCGTAGGATGTTCGGAATCCTCTTGCAGCAAATTCCTTCCAAATGAAAGGACATGCGTCCAGAAATGCATCTTTGTTCGGATAACACAGCTGAACTGTTTCATTTCTTGTTAGCCCCAAATGGAATACCAACATATTAGTGATGGAATTTACATCAACACGATGATATTTGGAAAATTCTATTCCAGACAGATTTTCCAAGATATAGTTGTGCGTTTCAGGTAAATTGCAAAGCATATTTCTTTTTGAAAGCCCGTCGAATAGAAGAATTACAACATTAACCCTTTTGTGCTTCGCTTCTTTGGCCCCCATATTCCTTTCGTAATTTAAAATGCGCTTTTCAACATCTGCCTTCAGGGGAACAAATCCAAGCAGGTCTGAGTATATTACAGTTTCATTTCCATTTCTTTTCTCGCTACATTTCACATTGATGAATTCATGGTCAGGTGGAAGACGCATTTTTCCAAATCCAATCTGGTAGCATTCTTTTGATTCTCTGTAATCAGATTATCAAAAATATTATATATAAATATATAATAATTGATTTCCAAAATGGTGATAAAGAAAATTTATGACAACATTTCTAACATCATTTCTATATCAGCACTTCCATTTTTTCTTTGAAAAGGAGTATAACAGCATGACATATTACTCCCGGTGCTTGGGTCCCTTTTTTGATTCACTCGAATAAGATTTGACTCGTAATCAAAATCGAATAGTTTCCAAGAAGATAGTGGACAGCTCAGTTTGCCTTCTCCCCCGCGATAACAGGGCCACCACAAGTTAGCCAATTCACATTTTTCGTATTCGGGATCTGAATAAAATGTCGAAATTGAATTAATTGTCATTTATTTACAAACATAATTCGCTCCATTTAAATACGAAATTTCTTACCTGTGGTAAGTAAAAATGTTTTCTCGAACGGTGAAGTTTGATGACGTATTCTAAGTAACTGAGATTTTGTCGTAGCTTCAAAGTAACCATTGATAATTATCCAGAGCCCTCCAAAAAGTGCAATTCCACTAAATAATAACAGTTTTAAGGTTTTCAATTTCATATCGTAAACCACCTTTAAATGAATCTAATTAAACAATTTTCAGGTTTCAAAAGCTTCATGAATAAATTCGATTTTTATCTTTTCCCACATTAGAGTTGTAGTGAAATTGAACTTTCCCGGTATCTCAGACAGGTGTAAGCAATTTTTGGTTGAAATTAATGACATCAAGAAGCTCCCCAAGGATCTCCCATCGTTCCTTCTGGCAGGTCCTCCTCTATGGTTAAGGAGAGGTTGTTTTGTTGATTTTAATGATGTCCGTACAAGGAATTAGCAAGCGGAGTACTTTAAGGTCACACTATGTCCCCTTCAGGGTACAACAGTTCCAGCTTTAATTTTTTAATTACATCAAAAGAACCTCTCCCGGGACCCCCAGTGATAACCGGGATCAGTGAAGACTTTATTTTTTATATGTTGTAGAATTTATCTCAATGGTCATTTTTAAGTAGCCAGTTTTTTCAAAAGAGTTAATAGGGTGGGCCCTGCGCCCCCAAAATCACATTTTTTTCAGATTTTTAGAGATTCTGTGTGTATTCTGATCATCTATTGGCCTACATACACAAGAGTGATGCCATTCGACGCGCAATTCAACTGAATACTAAATCTTAATTACCCCCTCTTGGGGGGAAACACCCGCGACCCAAAGTGGGAGGATATCATTCATATTCACACAGGAGATGGAAAAATGAACTAATATGAGAAAAAAATTTGCATTGTGTTCGTAATTACTTTTTGTGCATAAATAAATGATAACCATAGTATTGCCATTCAATTATATGTATGAAAAATGCTTCATGATTTCATGTTTAAAAAGAACGTTTTTGTTAAATATTTGTCATTGTGATTAAGTACATGATCCTAATGTAAATAATTTGTACTCTTACTATAATAATTAGTTGATTTGCTTTTTATCGTACTGCTCTTTGATTACGATGTACTTTTAGACAGATTATCATTTTGCGAAAACTTAATTTTATATTCACGGGACATAAATTAGGTAAAATATTATAATAAATCGAACGGATGACAAAAATTTATATCAAGGACAAAAACGCAAAAAATGCACAATCGTTAAGGATAGTAAAACACGAATACGAAAGAATAGCATTCCTTAATTATAAGAATCTGGTATAATCGTTAATTTTATTTGTTTTCTGTACAACTAGCAATTTTCCAAAGGTACACCAAACTTAAATAAGGCTACACATCCCAACTAAATTCACCAGACAATGTATTTAAAGAGGTTTTCGAAAAAATTTTATCTTAGAATGATTACCTTGGCTCAAATCAATACTAACTGCATTTAATTAAGATTAAATTAAATTCATAAAAAGTACTCTGGAGAAGAAGAATTTAAGTCTTAACCGACCGTTTATTTATAGAAGACAATGACATAAGTTATGTAAATCAAACGAAATAAAATTGCACCCTATATCCCTTTCATTCACAATTCCAGAAATGTAAATATCTAACAAAACCCAGGTTCCATTGGATTTTATCAAAGACGAAACTGCAGTTTTGCTAATTGAGACACTTGGGGGCATTTTAAAACGTATTTCGCACCGAGGTTCAACTCCTAAGAGTTTGTAATCGTTTTCCTGTAAAATGGTTTCAAAGCTTGAATTTGGAACGGTGCATTTTGATTCTTCTATTAGCGCATAACTGATGATATCGGCACAATTCTGATTAGTATTTGCCAATTTACTTTTGAGATACTCGACTAGAAATGTTTTGGCCTCCTTACCAAGGAAATGATTCTGAGCAACAGGTTGCAGTGTCCAACAGGAGCAAAATTCGGGCATTATTCCTGCATCCTTGCAGTCTCTCGTTTTGGGTATGGGGAGGAAAAAACTAATTCCACGTTTAGACAAATAGGTTTTGTTCTTTTCTCGTTCCGCTAAAGATTCGTCTGTGATTGTACTCAGGTCGAGAAAATCTTTGAGAGTTTCATGCGAGTCAAAATGCGTGGTTAGAAGTCCTGAGTTTCTTCGAAGATTTTTCATTGCCCGGGGATACTTGCTGGAAAACCATTTGGGGAAGATCATGTAAAAGATCGGTAGATTCTCTGTGAATCTTTCTATTATTGATGAATCTGCGAAGTTCAATCCGTGGTCAGCCATAAGTATATACACGGTATTGTTGAAGGCATCTAAGTTTTGGAGATCTTGAAACATTTTGATTACCGAGTTACCAATATATTTGGTTCTAGCAAAGTAATCATGAGTCATGGAAGTCGACCATGACAATTGGAAGTAAAGTTTGTTTTTCATTGCAATTGCCGTTCGTATAATATTGTCAATTATCACCTGATACTTGAATTTATCACCGTAGCATACTTTCTCTCTTTTATCGCTATAATTGCCAGTATATCCCGGATGGTAATCCATTATTCTAGTTAGTAGTCTGTAGTCGTAATCCGTAGGTTGCTTAATAAACCCATTGCATACACCAGGGTAGAAAAATGCAGATCTGTAAGTATCATCTTCAGCGTAGGATGTTCGGAATCCTCTTGCAGCAAATTCCTTCCAAATGAAAGGACATGAGTCCAAAAATGCAGTTTTATTCGGATAACACAACTGAATTGTTTCATTTCTTGTTAGCCCCAACTGGAATCCCAACATATTAGGAAAGGAATTTTTAGCAACACGATGATATTTGGAAAATTGTATTCCAGATAAGTTTCCCATTACATAATTGTGTGTGTCTGGTAAATTGTGAAGTAAATTCTCTTTGGAAACTCCGTCGAAGCCTATAATTACAACATTAACTTTCTTGTGCTTCGCTTCTTCGGTCCCTATATTCCTTTCGTAAGTTAAAATGCGATTTTCAACATCTGCCTTCAGGGGAACAAATCCAAGGAGGTCTGAGTATATTAAAGTGTCATTTCCATCTCTTTTCTCGCTACATTTCACGTTGATGAATTCATGCTCTGGTGGAAGACGCATTTTTTCAAATCCAATCTGGTAGCATTCTTTTGATTCTCTGAAATCAGGTAATCAAAACATGATATATAATTATTGATTTCCAAAATGACGATGAAGATAATTTATGACAACATTTCTAACATCATTTCTAAATCAGAATTTCCATTTTTTCTTTGAAGAGGTGTATAACAGCATGACATATTACTCCCTGTACTTGGTTTCCTATTTTGATCCAAACGGATAAGATTTGACTCGTAATCAAAATCGAATAGTTTCCAAGATGATAGATGACAGCTTGGTTTTTCTTTTGTCCCTTTACGATAACTGGGCGGCAAGTGGAAGTGGGCCAACTCACATTTTTCGTATTCGGGGTCTGAATAAATAAATGGTCGAAAGTGTATTAATTATCATTTATTTATAAAGCATAATAAGCTCCTTATAGATATGTAAATTCTTACGTGTGTGAAGTAAAATAGCTTTATCGAGCGGTGACGTTGGATTACGTATTATTCGAAATTGAAATTTTGCCGCAGATTCAAAGTAACCATTGATAATTAACCAGAGCCCACCAAAAAGTCCAATTCCACCAAACAATACCAACCTTAAGTTTTTAAATTTCATATCGTAAAGCACCTTAAAACGAATCTAATTAAACTATTTTCCCATTTTTAAAAACTTCAATTATTATTATTTCCACACTTTCACACAACGGAGTTGTGTGAAATTGAATGTTAACTTTCCCGGTATCTCAAAGTAGTAAGAAATGTTTACTTGAAATTATCCACACAATAAATTTTCCTTGGATCTTCCACCGTTCTATCTATCGCAGTTCTTCCTCCATGGTTGTTGATTTTGATGATGTCAGTACAAGGACCAAGGCGTCGATTTTAATGTCATACGATGTCCCCTTCAAAGACCTTAACATTGAAAAAGTTCTCGACTTAAAACTTTAATAGCTTCAAAATTCTTTAGGTAAATAAATTCAAATGTAATAATTTGTAGTAATAATTAAATTTGTAGGATTAGTATTTAAGTAATTTGTAGGATTACATAAATAATACTTTGTAGTAATTTTAAGTAAATCTCCGTTTTATTAACTAATAATTGAGGTGTTGAATATTTAACTTATCGATTGCGAACTTTGAATAAAAAGTAGAGCTAAAAAAGACAGCAATGTGAATTGAACCGTGGTTAGAGTGCTTTGGTTCAATTCATACTCCTGTCTTTTTTAATTACTTTTACTCATTAAAAATTCATCACCACAAATTTTAGATAATAATATTACGCTCTTGTCTCAACCATAGAGTATTCACTTTTCAATGTAATACCCCATTCGATTTTATACTTATTTCTTACGGTGAAACCTTCATCACATAGATTTTACTCCATGGCAAGTTCCTACCTACCTTCCTTCTCAAGAAATTTGCGGATCATTTCTAAAAGTCCTCATTCTGGGATTTCGAATTAACGCAAACATTTGAAAAGGATATCAGAAAACCTGGCAAAATTCTCTTCCGAAGTCTTAATGTGCGCTAAACTTATTAGAATATTAGAATAAATTATGATAATTGTTGCAAAATGAAAATCATTATGTATTCTTAATATTTTTATTAGATTCCTTGGGTAAGACGAAACTTCCAATTACGATTTGTCAAGGGACTATACTATAGCGAAGCATTACGAGCAGAAATCCGAGTATTCTATTCACTCTTTCTGTGCTTGTAAGTTGACGTACGAAGCAGAAAGACATCCTTACAGTTGCGCGCAAATACTAAGACATCTCAAAACAAAACAACATAAATATTACCAAATCTTCTATTTAATATTTAAAACGTAAAATTTCGAATACAAGTAATATATTCCAGCCAATTTTGTCCCCTGAGCTTCCAGGAAATTGGGAGTACAATGGACCCCCTGTTTCAGTGCTGCTTTTGCTTGGAAAGAATAGAAAAAGGACGAAATACAGTTGGCCAAGAGAAGTGCAGCGATTATGAAGATATTATCGAATGCAGTAAAGGACTCTTAAAGGACAAAATCGAAAGAGATTTTTCACTTGGGACTTCTTTGGAAAATTCGGCGTTGTCTCTGTGTACAGAATGTTTCAAATCGTCAGAAAAGATGTACAAAATAGACAAACAGCTGACGGAGCTGGAAGAAAGTTTGAAGTTGTTGATTGCAGAATTCGTTTCCGAAATAAACTTGCGGGTTTCAAAGAATACTGGAGAAACGTATATTTTAGAAGATAAAGTAAAAGTGGAGACCGAGGAGGACTTGCCCATCAAAGACGAAAATAGTTCTACTGACTTCGGTGACGTTGATTTCCAAAACGAATCTTATCCTTTCAGTGCCGATTCTGGTGATGAAAAACACAATGAAGATCCGTTAACATTTGGGTCAGATGTTGAAACAGGTAATCCATAAAGACTAAGCACTCAATTTTCAATTACACGGTTTACCATAGAAGTATTAGAAAAAACGTTTTTAAATATCGTAAGTAAAGTAGAAATATTTTAATTTTTCAATTTGTGACTTTATTTACGCAGAACATGAAGTAGGCTTGAATGATGATCCACTAAAGCTAGATGATTCTACGACTTCGGGTGTTGCGGAACCAAATTTTTATCCTCGAGTTGTCCTATCAAGTAACGTAAAATTGTTTTAAATGGTTTTACTTGCTAATATTTAATTTGTGACTACCAGAGGCGTCCTTAATAATATAATTAATAAGGGATAATTAAATTGGGGAATAATAGTGAGGCATTTTTTGAATGTCGGGCAGAGTCAATGATAAATTGTAATTGTAATTTTTTCAGGAATTCGGTGTGACAAGAATGGCAAATTTTTGAATCCAGAGAACAATGCATTATCAACGAATCCCTCAATACTAGGCAAACGAAATGCAGCAGTATTAGCTTCCATTAAATTGAAAGCAATTGCATCTGAATGTGTAGATTTGTCTGAAGTTCGTACTTCTCCAGCTGAATGGTTTGTATTGTTTTACACTTGTATTTTACAAATCCTAATTTTCCTTTTGATTAATAATATTGATTAAAATATTTTTACTGTTTATAGGAACACAACTGTAGCACAACCGAACCCAGCTATTTTATATGCAAACCCTATCTTTGTGACAACTTTACCTTTAGTATCTGAAGAAGTTTTAAGTTTAATTTGTAATACTTGCGGAGATCAGTTTAGTATTCTTGAAATCTTAGTGAACCACAAACAGACTCATAATCAAAATGTAGTTAATGGAATTACGAGTTCAACAACCATTCGCCAAAGCAAAAAGACTATCGGAACCGCCCTAACCGCAGATCCTAACTCTTGCGATATCTGTGGGAAACCACTAACTGAGAAAAAACAGCAACATAGAATGACACATAATGGTGACCACGAGAGACCCTATAAATGTCCCGTGTGCTACAAAGGTTTTAATACTCGAAGAAAAATGGAAATGCATTCTGTAGGGGTGGTTCCTGTTAGCCGACGCCGACGTTCCTATTAGCCGACGCCGACGTTCCTGTTAGCCGACGCCGACGTTCCTATTAGCCGACGCCGACGCTCCTGTTAGCCGACGCCGACGCTCCTATTAGCCGACGCCGACGTTCCTATTAGCCGACGCCGACGCTCCTGTTAGCCGACGCCGACTTCCGACTAAAATTAGCTATTTGGCAGTATTTCACCTTAATTTATGAAACCGAAGTGCTGGGTAAACTATTACAACGGAATTTTATATACCATAGCACAACAATATATATAATAACACAATACCCACGTTATTATTTAAGGTATCCAAATGTCAACGTAGGGTACCCAAGTGTTAGCTTAGAGTACCCACGAGTACATTTAGGGTAACCATGCGTGTGTTTACAATACCCATCTCTGCATTTAGGGTGCCCCTGTATGTATTTAGGGCACCCATGTGCGTATTAACGGTATCCATGTGTGTACCTACCCCATTTGACCACGTATGATTAGAGTACCCACATATATTTAGAGTACCGACATATATTTAGAGTACCGACATATATTTAGAGTACCGACATATATTTAGAGTACCGACATATATTTAGAGTACCGACATATATTTAGAGTACCGACATATATTTAGACTACCCACATATATTTAGAGAACCCACATATATTTAGAGTACCCACATATATTTAGACTACCCACATATATTTAGAGAACCCACATATATTTAGAGTACCCACATATATTTAGACTACCCACATATATTTAGACTACCCACATATATTTAGAGAACCCACATATATTTAGAGTACCCACATATATTTAGAGTACCCACATGTTCGTGTAGGGCATCAATGTGTTCATTTAGGGTATAAACGTGTTCATTTAATAAAGGTATCCGCGTGGTCATTTATGGTACACACGTTCATTTAGGGTACTCACGAGTTCATTTAGGGCACCCACGAGTGCATTTAGGGCACCCACGTGTATTTAGGGCACCAAGGTATATTGAGGGCCCCCCGTATGTACAGGGCACCAACGTGTGCAATAAGGGTACCCTACCCATACCCTAAGTATTTGAAGTGTATTTGACATCTTCATTTAGTGCGACACGGTCTATTCCTATTAAATCACGACCCACCAGGGCGTACTTACTTGTTAATTTAGAGTACCAGGTCTTAAACAAGGGTACTTACATATTAATTTAAAGTCGAGCTTACACACGTGTTACTTTCGGGTACTAAAACGTTCAGTCGGGTAACACAACCTGATCAATTTATAGTATAGCATGTTCTA
Source organism: Yoshiicerus persimilis (assembly GCA_020352615.2). Classification (NCBI taxonomy): domain Eukaryota; kingdom Metazoa; phylum Arthropoda; class Collembola; order Entomobryomorpha; family Tomoceridae; genus Yoshiicerus; species Yoshiicerus persimilis. The sequence continues at coordinate 8,755,235 of CM036941.2, forward strand.
CATTAGCGTTAATTCAATTGACGGCTAGAGCACTAAATTATGCATATGGTGATTTAAATAGTATTAGTAACTTTCAAAAAGAAAACCGCAATTTCAGATATTAAAAGCTGAATTTATTGATTGCCCAGATTGACCGTGAAATTTAAACTGATTCTTTCCAAGTAGCGTTTAAAAAGTCAAGGCAAACCAGGGCAATCAATACATTCAGATTTAATACCTGAAACTGTGGTTTTCTTTAAGTTAGTGGCCATTTAAAGTACTATATAAATAATTTCGGGTTTCAACTTTCAAAATTAACGCATATAAAATTAACGCACGGGTACCCTAAATACACACATGGGTACCCTTAATACACACATGGGTACCCTAAATACACACATGGGTACCCTAAATACACACATGGGTACCCTAAATACACACATGGGTACCCTAAATACACACATGGGTACCCTAAATACACACATTCTGCGGTTATTTTAATGACCTTTAATGGGGGGGGGCTGGTTCATATAGTGCCATGTGCCTTTTGAATTGATGGGAATAGTTCCCATGTTTATTTGAAGTACCCACGTGTTTTCTTGGGTACACACGTGTGCATTTAAGTAACCGGCGTGTGCATTTGTGATACCTAAGTGTGCATTTGGAGTACTCTCTTGTGCATTTATGGTATGTTCCATAAATGGTAAGTTCCAAGGTATGCATTTAGGGTACCAAGGTATGCATTTAGGGTACCAAGGTATGCATTTAGGGTACCAAGGTATGCATTTAGGGTACCAAGGTATGCATTTAGGGTACCAAGGTATGCATTTAGGGTACCAAGGTATGCATTTAGGGTACCAAGGTATGCATTTAGGGTACCAAGGTATGCATTTAGGGTACCAAGGTATGCATTTGGAGTACCAAAGTGTCCATTTAGGGTACTAACGTAAGTATTTAGGGTACCAACGCGTACGTTTAGGGTACCAAAGTGTGAATTTAGTTTACCATCATGTACATTTAGGGTACCAACGTGTACATTTAGGGTACCAACGTGTACATTTAGAATACCAACGTGTACATTTAGGGTACTAACGTGCACATTTAGGGTATGTCTGTACTGTCGTTATTTAATGATCCCTAATGAGGGGCTAGTTTCTATGATGCCATGTGCCTTTTGAATTGGTGAGAATAGTACTCTAAATGCTTACGTGGTTACCCGAAATGTACACGTGGGCACCCTAAATGCACACGTGGGTGCTCTAAATATATGTGGGTACTTTAAATATACGTCGGTACTCTAATCACACGTGGGTATTCTAAGCTAACACTTGGGTACCCTACGTTGACATTTGGATACCTTAAATAATCACGTGGGTATTGTGTTATTATATATATTGTTGTGCTATGGTATATAAAATTCCGTTGTAATAGTTTACCCAGCACTTCGGTTTCATAAATTAAGGTGAAATACTGCCAAATAGCTAATTTTAGTCGGAAGTCGGCGTCGGCTAACAGGAGCGTCGGCGTCGGCTAATAGGAACGTCGGCGTCGGCTAATAGGAGCGTCGGCGTCGGCTAACAGGAGCGTCGGCGTCGGCTAATAGGAACGTCGGCGTCGGCTAACAGGAACGTCGGCGTCGGCTAATAGGAACGTCGGCGTCGGCTAACAGGAACCACCCCATTCTGTAGTTCATTCGGAAGAGAAGGCTCACAAATGTAAAACATGTGGAAGAAAATTCAAATCTGCTGAAAGTTGCAGAGCACACGAAAAACTGCACAAGAAGGGATTCAGCTGTCCGCAGTGTCACATAGTGTGTAGATCAAAAGAAGCGTTAATTCGTCATACACCTACTCACCTGCCCAACCGTGGAAAATTATTTAAGTGCTCTGTATGTGGACAACGATTTTTAAGTAGTGACTCCTTGAGAAATCACTTTCTTCTTCACAAAGGCGAATTTAAATGTAACACTTTTGGAAAAGCATGTCGTAGTTTATCTTCCCTAAGAGACCATGAACGATACAACCATAAAAATAATAAATATCATGTGTGTGAAACCTGTGGACTGAAAACCAAATCAAAATTCAAATTAAAAGAGCACACTAAAATTGTTCACGAAAAAATTCTAGAGTACCAATGTGTTACCTGCGGGAAGAAATTCGGAATTAGACGGAACTTGCAACGGCACGAAGAAACCCACAAGAGTGATTCAGAACGAAAGAAATACATTTGCAGTATCTGCTCTGATGTATACCCAACTGCTGCACAGTTGCAGCACCACAAAGCAGAATCCCACACTGCATACACCACTGGATTCATTTACTGTGACAAATGCGAGTGCAAATTTATAAATGGACTTGAAATGGTTAAACACATGAGGAAGAATTTTGGGAAATCGCGTGTCAATCTCGGTCCAACATGCACTTATTGTAAAGAAATATTTTTCAACCGCTGCCAACTTCTAATTCATCTTGCGAATTCTCATCCTGCAGAAAGTAACCCGCATAAATGCGAAACGTGCCATGCTATTTTCAGGAAAAACACTTTGAGTGAACATGCTCCCAATTGCAAAGGGGACAATTTAGATTTTAATTGCTTTTCAGATAACAATGAACCCCACAAAAAATTAAGTTCCATGAAAACTCGTAAAATCAAAGAGAACGTTGAAGGAGACCGACTTCAATGTGATTTTTGCGACAAGACGTTTTCCAGAAAGCAAACTTTAGAAATTCATAGAAGAAAACACACAGGTGAAAAATCCTATTCTTCCTCTACACGCGGAAAGTCGTTTACAGCGTCTGGAAGTTTGGAAACACATTTAATGGTCCACTCTGGGGAGAAACCCTGTTCTGCAGAAAGTAACCCGCATAAATGCAAAACGTGCCATGCTATTATCAGAACAAACACTTTGAGGGAACATGCTCCCAATTGCAAAGGAGGCGGTTTAGATTTTAATTTTTTATCCGACAACGATGACTTCAACAAAAAATTAAGCTCCTTGAAAACTGATAAAATCAGAAAAAAGGCCGAAACAGACCGACTTAAATGTGATTTTTGCGGTAAAACGTTTACAGGAAAGCATAAATTGGAAAATCATAGAAGAATACACATAGGTGAAAAACCCTATTCTTGTTCTACATGCGGAAAATCGTTTGCAGTGTCTGGCACTTTGAAAGCACATTTAATGACCCACTCTGGGGAAAAGCCCTATTCGTGTTCTACATGCGGAAAATCGTTTGCAGTATCTGGCAGTTTGAAAGCACATTTAATGGCCCACTCTGGGGAAAAGCCCTATTCTTGTTCTACCTGCGGAAAATCATTTTCCTTGAAAACTACACTTTTTAACCATGAAAAAGTGCATACGGGAGAGAAAACGCACCTTTGTAGTATATGCGGAAAGTCGTTTGCTCAGTTTGCCAATTTGAAGCTACATTTGAAAACCCATTCTGAGGAGAAACCCTATCCTTGCTCTACCTGCGGAAAAGCATTTTCATTGAAAGCTAATCTTGTTAGACATGAAAAAGTGCATACTGGAGAGAAAGCGTATCTTTGTAATACATGCGGAAAGTCGTTTACACAGTCCACCTCTCTGAAGACACACGAAAGGCTGAGAAAAACCCTATTCTTGCTATATTTGTGGAAAATCCTTTTCAGATAACAGCACTTGGAGTAAACATAAGAAAACTCATAATCCGTAACTATTAAATCTAATTAATATTTCTGTTAATAATATACAGTAATACGAATAGCGACTGCTAAAGTTGGACAAGTTGTACTGTAATCCCCTAATCCTTTTTGTACTGCTCATTCTTAAAGATTACCAAGTAAAAAAAGAAAATTATTACTTAAATCGTTTCAGGATAGATATCGCACTTAATTGCAAATGAAAATACCACCCTAAAAAGCCACCCTAAAAATACCACCCTAAAAATACCACCCTAAAAATACCACCCTAAAAATACCACCCTAAAAATACAACCCTCAAAAATACCACCCTAAAAATACAACCCTAAAAATAGCACCCTAAAAATAGCACCCTAAAAATACCACCCTAAAAATACCACCCTAAAAATACCACCCTAAAAATACCACCCTAAAAATACCACCCTAAAAATAACCCTAAAAATACCGCCCTAAAAATATCACCCTAAAATGCAAATAAAAATACATTGCATATACCTATAATATGTGAATTATTATTATATTAAGTATGCGTATGCTGCAGACATGAGAAGGAAAGGGTAATGCAATGCCGGTATTTCAGATTAGTAAAATGCTAGCAAGCCGTGGTTTTAACAACTTGACTACAATCATTAATTTTCTTTGAATCCTTTGTTTTTTCACTATCAGGATTACACTGGTTCAGCCACTTATCAACACCATGATCAGATTTCACAGTTTCTTCAGGAAGTCTGCCATCAATGCTATGATTTTTGCTTTCCAGGTCCTTCCTTATGTCGAACATTCGCAGTCTGAACTTTCTCTGAACAGCTCGCTTTTGCATTTCCAATTGCATTTCCAATTGCATTTCCAATTGCATTTCCATCTTCTTCTTTTCGAGTTCTAAATGCATTTCTATTTTATCCAATTCTTCTTCAGCTTCCATTTCTGCCAATAGTCGCTGTTTTCTTATTTGACTAGCTTTAGAAGCCACACTTTTTCCATCAAAATCATTATTTCCAGCAGATTTTTGTGATTTCCGTGAAATAACCGTTTGTTGATCATACACCAAAGGAGTAATTTCTTCGATATCCACTGCATCAGGCCTTTCCTTAGGATCAGCATTAGGGTTAGAGTTGAGACGTGCTCGACGGACACTCGGGTACATATTGACGGGCATCTCAGGTTCAAATCTCTGTTTTGAGTTGAGACGTGCTCGACGGAAACTCGGGTACATATTGACGGGCATCTCAGGTTCAATTCCCTGTTTTCTCTGACTCCTACGAAGGATTTCCGCGAAAGTGGCAGGTTTCTCCATCTTGGGTCAAGTTTTCTCGAAGGACCATATATTTCAAATTATGATCCTATACAATATATAATCTCGAAGGACCATATATTTCAGATTAGTAAAATGCTAGCAAGCCGTGGTTTTAACAACTTAAACAATTTTTATTACATTCAGTTCGACAATGATTCAAATGAGCGTGTCACTTCTACCAAGTTTCTGACATAACTTTTGTTCGACAACGATTCCAATGAGCGTGTTACTTCTTCAAAGTTTCTAACATCTCTGATCGCATTTCATACAAGTTTCTAAGTATATTAATATGAAATACGTAACAAACAAATATTTATAAATCATGTAACTAAGAGATACGTTCCTCAGGAACAGCCGGTTTCTCATCTCCAGCGACCTACATCTCGAACTCCCCTCACTCAGCAGTTTTCCATTCCTTACTTCCTATGCATTAGTCTAACTAATGCGGATCTTAAAGTGTTCTTAATTAACACCGTATATGTATACCTAATTATTCTATACAAATTACAATAATAAGCATTGCAGTAGTTTAATTCGCGGGATTATAGCTAATCAAAGAATAATACAAGCTTTATTCCAACGTACGGTAGATTTATTTTGAAATTTAATATTACTAATTAATTTTTACAATAATTTGGACATTTATCATGAAGAAAGCATTAATTAAAGCGGTCACGGTCACATGAGATTGTTACTGATCAAGTATTTGATTGAAAGCGCGAAATTGTTCCAAGTGTGGTAATAAGCAGCACAAGGCATTTAAATCGCTTAAATTTCAATCGTAATTATTAAGTACTTTACTGTTCTGTTCTGGAAAGTTAATTACTGAAAATTATCTTAATAATCATCTAAGCTCTGCAGAAAAACTGCAAGCAAATTTCAATTTCATTTAAACTTTGATTTTAAAGACCATTTTTAAGCAAACGATGCAAATTTGAAAATTTAAAAAATGAACGAATATCTGAAGTTTTTTGGGACTGCTTTTGGAATCTTTATATTATGTTTTCTTTTCTACGGTATATTGCAGGAAGCTATGTAAGTTCGAATTTTAAAATCCTGTACTACAATCATTTTTATTTTGCTGGGCTACATTATTTTTAATGCTTTTGTGAAATTTATATTCAGAACTAAAGAGAAATATGTAACAGAAGATGGCAAACAAGAGGAATTCGTCTACACATTTAGTCTCGTTTGTTCTCAGTGTATTGTCAACTATATCTTCGCTGTAATACGTAAGTTCACCAATTTTTGTCAATTTGTATTATAAAACAGTGCACTATAATATAATTTATTATATATATCCTATTCAACCTGAATAATAGTGGTCCTGGAATTGAGTTAGAATTAAGATGACGAGCGAGAATATTAATACCTGGGTATTAATACCTAGGTACATGGTTGGTAATATACAGGGTGACATAAGACAAGGGAAACGGTACATATAGCAAAAATATCCCCTTCAAAACTTTTTTGGGAGGAAATGAGATAACGCCAGATTTACACCTAGGACCTCAGGAGTAAATTTAGAAAAAATTGAAAATTTCAAAAAATAACAATTTCGATTTTTTTTAAATTGCTCTTGAGGTCGAGGTTTTGCTTGGTAAAAATCCGATGCTATCTCATTTCTTCCAAAAAGATTTTGAAGAGGATATTTTTGCTATATTACCGTTTGCCTTTTCATATGTCACCCTGTATAATGCCAACCATGTATTAATATTCTCGCTTTGCCACCAACAATACAATTTACTATATATGAAAATGTCTTTTTTCATTTATTAATAAAACTCTGTTTTTCAATACAGTATTAAAAACTATACAACCAATAAAACCAACGGATGCAGAAGTGAAGACAAAACTCTACGTAGGATGCTCACTCACAAATTTTGTGGCAATGGTATCTAGCAATTTAAGTCTCCAATGGGTTTCTTACCCAATGAAGGTAACTTATAATTTTGCCAAAAATAGTAAAAATGTTCAACATACAATCAATGTTTATTTATTACTGTTTATGTATTAATTACCACTACTGTGTATGTATTTATTTATTTATAGGTTATTGGCAGGAGTTGTAAACCGATACCTGTTATGCTACTAGGAGTTTTATTAGGAGGCAAAAGTTATTCCCTGAAAAAGTACTTAATTATCTTGACCATTGTGTTGGGCGTTGGATTGTTTATGTACAACCCGGACAAAGTTGCCAAAAGTGGTGCCAGTTCTTTTGGTATTGGAGAAATGCTTCTTGTAAGTATTTTTAACTAACTTATGGCTGTAGTCTTTAGATTTTTTCAGAAATTTGAAATTCCGCACTGTATTTTTCGCCATTAGTGAAGTATTCATTTCAGATTGAATAAATTGAATTGAATAGGTCCTATCCCTGACGATGGATGGCCTAACCGGAGCGGAGCTATGCAAGAAAGAATGCGATCTGGTGTTGCGAATCCAAATTCAACAAACATGATGAAAATGATGAATCTATTTTCAATTGGCTACACAATTGTCGGTAATAATTATTTCCATTTTGTGAAAAAGCAATCTCGTATTTTCTCCTGTAGAAATTGTTAAAAGTCGTCTTAAATTCTTAAAATTTTATCAACAGTTTCAATTTCAGCCCTAACCATTTTTCTCCGCAGCATTTTTTAAAATTAGGCAAGCTATTTGCTTTTCTTCTTTTACTAAACATGAATTACTTGTAAAAATAAAAATTTCTAATTGAATGAAATGCAAAGAATTGTTGTAAAGATACTGGCCTTTGAATATGTACATCATTTAGTTTCCCAATTTCGTATACTAGAGAAAAATATGGAGTACTATTTTTTCAGGACTGCCATTTTTTGTTCTACTATGAATTTTGCAGATTTAATTATGCATCTTATAGCCTTGGATATAAGATTTGCATTTTTCAAATTTGTCTTCAAATATGAAATTTAGATTCAATTATACCTGAGATGAAATTAAATAGCACTTATTTAGGTATTTTTGTTTGTTTCAGGTATTTTAGTGACAGGCGAAGGATTTACATTCCCAGGTTTCGTAAGCCGACACCCTGCAGTCTTATGGAAGATTCTAACATTCAGTTTAGCAACAGCTTTCGGTCAATTCTTTATATACCTTATGGTGTCCGAATGGGGACCACTGCCATGCTCAATTGTGACAACTACTCGGAAATTCTTTACCATTCTTGCTAGTGTTTTATTATTTGGAAACGTTTTGACATTACTTCATTGGATAGGGGCAACTTTAGTTTTCGTAGGACTTGGACTTGATTCCATATACATGTAAATTAACCAATTAATAATGCAGAATAGGTTTTTATTGCGTACAATGCAAAATTCTATGAAAATGTTTAGCGAACAATGTAGTTATAAATATACAGAGCTTTTCAGCTGAAAGCTGCCTTAGGACACTTACAGTACAAGCAGCACTCATTCTTTTCCTATTGCTGATTCATAGATATATGACTGATATCCTGGCTCGAGTGGACCACGTGGCGACATGCTAAGCTTCTGTATTTCTGTTATCACAGGTTAATATCTTTGTTTACCAGGTAGTACGGAAATTTCCAATAAAAAGACTTTGATAATGAAAAACTGACTGGTATTTGTGTTTTCTTGTTTGAGTATACCAAACTGCAACTGTCCAACTATAGATAGGTGATTTTCTGTTGTATGATGACTAAGCTTTTCCATTTACCAATTAATATTGCTACGAAACTGAGAAATTGTGGGAAACATTGGAAATGAAACATAATCTATATTTCACAACACTACTATTTCTCTGTATTTTCCATTTTACTAATATATATATATAAGAAAGAAATCTTACAAACTGTTATATTTAACAATTTTAAGTTGATTAATTAATAATCACAGCATATTCCATATTTGTCAGCGAAATAATAAAACACACGCATTACGTAGATCTCGTATATTTTGAACGAGTAAAATGAAATATTCAAATAGAAAAATAAGAACAGGAAAAAACAATGAGATATTCCAGTAGATGAAGATTGCTCCAATTTTCATCCCAAAGCTACTTTCATGTGCTTGTACATCGACGTACTTTACAAAGCAGGCAGACATCCTTACACGGGCGCGCAAATACTTCACATCTCAAATCATAATAGCTCAAAGGCCACATAAATATTACCAAATCTTCTACTCCGTAATTTAAAATTTAATTTTTCGAATGTAGAGCAAATATTCCAGTCAACTTAGTAGCCTAAGCTTCCAGGAAATTGAGAATACAATGGGCCCCGTGTTTCAGTGCTGTTTTTGCTTGGACAGAATAGAAAAAGGACGAAATACAGTTGGCCAAGAGAAGTGCAGCGATTATGAAGATATTATCGAATGCAGTAAAGCACTTTTAAAAAACAAAGTCGAAAGGGACTTTTCACTTGGGACTTCTTTGGAAAATTCGGCGTTGTCTCTGTGTACAGAATGTTTCAAATCGTCAGAAAAGATGTACAAAATAGACAAACAGCTGACGGAGCTGGAAGAAAGTTTGAAGTTGTTGGTTGCAGAATTCGTTGCAGAAATAAACTTGCGGGTTTCAAATAATACTGGAGAAACGTATATTTTAGAAGATCAAGTAAAAGTGGAGACCGAAGAGGACTTGCCCATCAAAGACGAAAATAGTTCTAACTCCGGTGACGTCGACTTCCAAAATGAATCTTATCCTTTCAATGACCATTCTGATGACGAAAAACAGGGTAATGATCCATTAGCATTTGGGTCAGATGTTGAAACAGGTAAACCGTAAAAGCATTCAATTTTCAATTAGACGGTTTACTATAGAAGTATTAGAAAAAACGTAAGTAAAGTAGAAATATTTTTAATTTCCCAATTTGTGAATTTATTTACGCAGAACATGAAATTGGCTTGAGTGATGATCCACTTAAGCTAGATGATTCTACAACTTCGGGTGTTGCTGTTGCGGAACCAAATTTTTATCCTCGAGTTGTCCTATCAAGTAACGTAAAATTGTTTTAAATAGTTTTACTTGCTATTATTTAATTTGTGACTACCAGAGACATCCTTAATGGTCTTATTAATGGGAAATAATTAAATAGTTGAGTAATATTTAGACATTTATTAAAGGTGATTGAAATATTGTAATTGTAATTTTTTCAGGAATTCGGTGTGACAAGAATGGCAAATTTTTGAATCCAGAGAACAATGCACTATCAACGAATCCCTCAATATTAGGCAAAAGAAATGCAGCAGTATTAGCTTCCATTAAATTGAAAGCAATTGCATCTGAATGTGCAGATTTATCTGAAGATCGTACTTCTCCAGCTGAATGGTTAGACTTGTAGCAACTTTACAAAATTCAAGTTTTCGTTTTTTATAATATTGATTAGAATTGTTTTATTTACTATTTATAGGAACACAACTATAGCACAACCAAACCCAGCTATTTTATATGCAAACCCTATCTTTGTGACAACTTTACCTTTAGTATCTGAAGAAGTTTTAAGTCTAGTCTGCAATACTTGCGGAGATCAGTTTAGTAGTCTTGAAATTTTAGTGAACCACAAACAGACTCATAATACAGTAAATGAAATTACGAGTTCAACATCTATTCGCCAAAGCAAAACGATTATCGGAACCGCCCTTAGTGCAGATGCTAACTCTTGCGATATCTGTGGCAAACCACTAACTGAAAAACTAAATCAGCATAGAATGACCCATAATGGTGAGCACGAGAAAGCTCATACATGTCCCGTGTGCTACAAAGGTTTTAATACTCTAACACAAATGGAAATGCATTCCGCAGTTCATTTAGAAAAGAAAGCTCACAAATGTGAAATATGTGGACGAGGATTCAATGTTGTTCGAAGTTACAGAGCACATAAAAAATTGCACAAGAAGGGCCTGAGCTGTCGGCAGTGTAACAAAGTGTGTAGATCAAAAGAAGCCTTAATTCGTCATACATCTACTCACCTGCCCAACCGTGGAAAATTATTCAAATGTTCTGAATGTGGAAAACAATTTTTAAGAAGCGTCTCGTTGAGAAATCACGTTCGTCTTCATAAATCAGGAGAATTTAACTGTTGCATTTGCGGCAAAATATGTAGTACTATATTATGCCTAAGAAATCATGAACGAAACACCCATAAAATTAATGAACATTATGTGTGTGACATTTGTGGACTGAAAACCACCATAAAATTCAAATTAAAAAGACACATTAAAATTGTGCACCAAAAAATTTTCGAGTTCCAATGTGCTACCTGTGGGAGGGAGTTTGGAATCAAGAAGAACTTACAACGGCACGAAGAAACCCACAAGAGTGATTCAGAACGAAAAAAATACGACTGCAGTATCTGCTCTGATGTATACCCAAATGCTACACAGTTGCTACTCCACAAAGCTGAATCCCACACTGCATACACCACTGGATTCATTTACTGTGACAAATGTGAGTGCAAATTTATAAATGGACATGAAATGGTTAAACACATGAGAAAGAGTTATGGTAAATCGCATATCACCCTCGGTCCAACATGCACTTATTGTAAGGAAATATTTGTCAACCGATGCCATCTTCTAATTCACCTTGCCAATTTCCATCCTGCAGAAAGAAACCCGCATAAATGCGAAACGTGCCATGCTATTTTCAGAATCAACACTTTGAGCGAACATGCTAAAAATTGTCAAGGAGATTATTTGGATTCTAATTTGTTAAACAATGATGGTCACCCCGAAAATGTTAATTTGGCAGAATCACTACCAAAAAAGCATAAGGGAGAGAAAGCGCACCTTTGCAGCATATGCGGAAAGTCGTATGCATATGCTTCCAATTTGAAGACACACGAAATGGTCCACTCTGCAGGAAAACGCTATTCTTGCTCTACTTGTGGAAAGTCGTTTACATATGCTTCCACTTTGAGCACACACGAAACGGTCCACTCAGGAAAACGCTATTCTTGTTCTACCTGCGGAAAATCTTTTGCACAATCTGCCAATTTGAAGACACATTTGAAAACCCATTCTGCGGAGAAACCCTTTTCTTGCTCTACCTGTGGAAGAGCATTTTCATTGAAAGCTAATCTTGTCAGACATGAAAGAATGCATACGGGAGAGAAACCGTTCCTTTGTAATACATGCGGAAAGTCGTTTAGACAGTCCACAGCTTTGAGGACACACGAAAGGCTCCACACCGGGGAAAAACCCTATTCTTGCACAATTTGTGGAAAATCCTTTTCAGATTTCAGCACTTGGAGTAAACATAAGAAAACTCACAATCCGTAACTATTAAATCAAATTTATATTTAAGTTAATAATATTCCGTAATACGAACACGGACTGCTAAAGTTACACAAGTCATTAAATAATTATCGTTGAACTGTTATTAGCCTAAGCCTTTTTGTACTGTTCGTTCTAAAGTTGAACAAGTAAAAATGGAATTATTATGACTTAAATCGTTTCAGAATCTTTCTATATCCAATAAGCGACCGTCTGTCCGTTTGTCCGTCCTTCACCGAATAGAACTCCGGAACCTGACCACCCAAAATTAAAATTTTGGTGTCTAACTTTGTAGAATTACCTGTAGTTGCATCAAACCTAATTTCATGTCCATACCTCAATTCCTTCACTGATTAAAAAATAAAATAACTGAAAAATACACGATTCTGGGTAAAGTGAGACGCATTACGCAAAACCCAAGGAGTGAGAAATCCGAGAACATGTGCTGCATTCAAACAACAAGTAATAGCCATCAAATCCCAATTCAGTCCCACACTCTACTACGTTGCCTTCGTTGTCAGTTGTCAACTGTTTCTCTTGGCGTTTTTAGCCACTTTTTTGGAACTTTTTCGTTTGTCCAGTCACTCCTGTCTCCTGTTGTCGTCGTCGTCATCATTTCCGTCAGTGTCAATGTTCCAGCGACTTCAAATGTTTGACTTTTATGAAAACTGCATTTACGACGGAAGATCTTTATTGTGGAAGCTGCATTTACGATGGGAGAATATTTTCTCTTAGGGAAGCTGCATTTACGACGGGAGAATATTTTCTCTTAGGGAAGCTGCATTTACGACGGGAGAATATTTTCTCTTAGGGAAGCTGTATTTACGACGGAAGAATATTTTCTCTTAGGGAAGCTGAATTTACGACGGGGGAATATTTTCTATTAGGGAAGCTGCATTTACGACGGGAGAATATTTTCTCTTAGGTAAGCTGCATTTACGACGGGAGAATATTTTCTCTTAGGTAAGCTGCATTTACGACGGGAGAATATTTTCTCTTAAGAAAACTGCATTTACGACGGGAGAATATTTTCTCTTAGGGAAGCTGCATTTACGACGGGAGAATATTTTTTCTTAGGGAAGCTGCATTTACGACGGGAGAATTTTTTCTTTTATGGAGACTGTACTTACGACGGGAGAATTTTTTCTTTTATGGAGACTACTTACGACGGGAGAATTTTTTCTTTTATGGAGACTACTTACGACGGGAGAATTTTTTCTTTTATGGAGACTGTACTTACGACGGGAGAATTTTTTCTTTTATGGAGACTACTTACGACGGGAGAATTTTTTCTTTTATGGAGACTGTACTTACGACGGGAGAATTTTTTCTTTTATGGAGACTACTTACGACGGGAGAATTTTTTCTTTTATGGAGACTACTTACGACGGGAGAATTTTTTCTTTTATGGAGACTGTACTTACGACGGGAGAATTTTTTCTTTTATGGAGACTACTTAAGACGGGAGAATTTTTTCTTTTATGGAAACTGCAATTACTGCGGGAGAATTTTTTCCGTTTAGGGAAACTGCATTTACGACGGGAGAATTTTTTTATGGAAACTGTACTTACGACGGGAGGTTCTTTAAAGGCATAGCATAGCTTTGAATTCTAGACCTTAAGACAATTAGTTTATTCAACAAAGGGACAAACACACAATGTTTGGTTATCGCTAGATATTGTGACGGCCCCGTTCGTAGAACGGGTGGTTTTCTATATAATATATCGCATTCAACTGCAAATTCGAATAACAATAACACCCTAACAATACCACCCTAACAATACCACCCTAAAAATACTACCCTAAAAATACCACCCAAAAAATAGCACCCTAAAAATATCCTAAAAATACCATCCTAAAAATACCACCCCAAAAATGTCACCTAAAATACAAATAGAAATATATTGCATACCTATTTACCTATTACCTAAATGTGAATTTTTATTATATTAAGTTATTAAGCATTGTTAATAGGAGAGGATTGCGCTGAGATAGGAAAATGAGATTTTGCAGACTTCTGCAGAAGGAAAGGGTAGTCCAATGCCGGTTTCCCATCTCCAGCGACCTGCATCTCAAACTCGTCCCCTCATTCAGCACTTTTCCATTCATTATTTCCTATATGCATTAATCCTACTTGCGCGGATCTTAAAGTGTTGCTAATTAACACCACTGTATGCCTAATTATTCTATGCAATTTACAATAATAAGCAGTGCATTATAGCATTAGTTTAATTCACGGGATTATGGCTAATGGCTAATCGAAGAATAATAAGTTTTATTCCAACGTACGGTAGATTCTCAATATCTCTGTTTACCGGGTGGTACTGGAATGACCAATAAATAAACTTTGATAATGAAAAACTGACTGGAACTTGTGTCTTCTTGTTTGTGAATACCAAACTGCAACTGTCACACTATAGGTGATTTTGATACTGATATATTTTGTATGATACTAATAATAATAGACAGCTTTTCCATTTCCCATTAATATTGCTACGAAACTGAGAAATGAAATGGGAAACATTGGAAATGAAACTTTAACTGTAAAATAATCCATATTTCACAACACTACTATTTCTCTGTATTTCCCAACTTACTATATATAAGGAGGAAATTTTACAAACTGTTATATTTAACAATTTTAAGTTGATTAATTAATAATCACAGGATATTCCATATTTGTCAGCGAAATAATAAAACATCCGCATTACGTTGATCTCCTATATTTTGAACGAGTAAAATGAAATATTCAAATAGAAAAATAAGAACAGGAAAAAACAACGAGATATCCCAGTTAAATCCCAGTAGATGAAAAATTACTCCAATTTTCATCTCAAAGCTACTTTCATGTGCTTGTAAGCTGACGTACTTTACAAAGCAGGCAGACATCCTTACACGGGCGCGCAAATACTTCACATCTCAAATCATAATAGCTCAAAGGCCACATAAATATTACCAAATCTTCTACTCCTTAATTTAAAATTTAATTTTTCGAATGTAGAGCAAATATTCCAGTCAACTTAGTAGCCTGAGCTTCCAGGAAATTGAGAATACAATGGGCCCCGTGTTTCAGTGCTGTTTTTGCTTGGACAGAATAGAAAAAGGACGAAATACAGTTGGCCAAGAGAAGGGCAGCGATTATGAAGATATTATCGAATGCAGTAAAGGACTCTTAAAGGACAAAATCGAAAGAGATTTTTCACTTGGGACTTCTTTGGGAAATCGGGCGTTGTCTCTGTGTACAGAATGTTTCAAATCGTCAGAAAAGATGTACAAAATAGACAAACAGCTGACGGAGCTGGAAGAAAGTTTGAAGTTGTTGATTGCAGAATTCGTTGACGAAATAAACTTGCGGGTTTCAAATAATACTGGAGAAACGTATATTTTAGAAGATCAAGTAAAAGTGGAGACCGAGGAGGACTTGCCCATGAAAGACGAAAATATTTCTACTGACTGTGGTGAGATCGAAAACCAATATTATCCTTTGAATGACGATTCTGATGATGATCCGTTAACATTTGAGTCAGATATTGAAGGTAAACCCAAAACTAAGCTAAACATTCAGTTTTCAATTATACGGATCGCAATACAAGTATTTTTTTACTTTTAGTACTACGCTGAATAATATCAAAGTTTTAATTTTTCAATTTGTGGCAGACCTCGGAGCTGACCTGAAAGACGATCCACTAAAGCTGGATAATTCTACTAATTTGGGTGTTGCCGATGAACCAAATTTTAACCCGCGGGTTGTCCTAACAAGTAAGATAAAATTACCGAAATATGTTAGCAATCAAAAATGTTGCAGTTCTTATTGAAATACAAAATTTGAAAAGTTTTTTAAGGTAGCGATCAGTCGCATGGGAATACATCCAATTATAGTATATACAATGTATTCAATATATTGTAATTGGTCCTTAATTATCTGCAAATCGTAGTTATATTGGTTTTTTTTAATATCTACAATTTTGAGTGTTGAATTTGTAATTGATGGATTGTTCTACGAGCAAAAAGTAAAGCAGTAACGGGAATCGAACTGTAGTTACTGTGGACATGCTGTTGTTTTTTAACCTACTTTTTACGCAAAGAACAATCCATCAATTAAAAATTCAACAAACTGCTATTATTTAATTTTTGACTGCGGGAGATATTCAAGACATTTTTGAGGTCGGGCGGCAGAGTTAATAGAATATTGTAATTGTCATTTTATTCAGGAATTCGATTTGACAAGAATGGAAAATTTTTGAATCCAGAGAAGAATGCACTACCAACGAATTCCTCAATATTAGGCAAACGAAATGCAGCAGTATTGGCTTCCTTAAAATTGAAAGCAATTGCATCTGAATGTGCAGATTTGTCGGAAGATCGTACTTCTTCTGCTGAATGGTTAATCCTGTAACAATTTTACAAAATCCTAATTTTCTTTTTGATTTATAATATTGATTAAAAATATTTTATTACTATTTACCTATATAGGAATACAACTACAGCACAACCAAACTTAGCTATTTTATATGCAAATCCTATCTTTGTGACAACATTGCCTTTAGTATCTGAGGAAGTTTTAAGTCTAACCTGTAATATTTGCGGACATCTCTTTAGCAGTCTGGAAATCTTAGTGAACCACAAACAGACTCATACAGTTAACAGAATTAAGAGTTCAAAGTTTATTCGGCAAAACAAGAATATCGGAACCGTCGTTACAGCTGACACTAACTCTTGTGATATCTGTGGGAAACCATTAACTGAAAAACATAGAAAGAAGCAACATAGAATGTCCCATTATGGTGACCACGAGAGACCATATAAATGCACCGTGTGTGGAAAAGGTTTTAATAGTCGAACACACATGAAAATGCATTCTCTAGTTCATTCGCAAGAGAAAGCCTACAAATGTGGAATATGTGGACATCAATTCAAATCCCTTCATCGTTGTAGATCACACGAAAAACTGCATAAGAAGGGTCTTAGCTGTCGGCAGTGTAACAAAGTGTGTAAAACGAAAGAATCCTTAATTCGTCATAAATCTAGTCACATGCCTCACCGTGGAAAATTATTTAAGTGTTCTGCATGTTCAAAAAGATTTTTAAGTAGTGACTCTTTGAGAAATCATTTTCAAATTCACAAAGCAGGCGAATTTAAATGTAAAACGTGTGGAAAATCATGCCGTAGTTTATTTTCCCTAAGAAGCCATGAACGACACAATCATGAAAATAATAAATACCATGTGTGCGAAATCTGTGGGCTGAAAACCAAAACAAAATATAAGTTAGAACACCACATTAAAATTGTTCACGAAAAATTTCGGGAGCACCAATGTGCTACCTGTGGGAAGGAGTTCGGAGATCGGCCGAACTTAGTACGACATGAAGAAACACACAAAACAGAATCAGAACGAAAGAAATACAATTGCAATATTTGCTCAACTGTTTCACGAGATGCTACTGCGTTGATATTGCACAAAGCAGAATCCCACACTGCATACACCACTGGCTTCATTTACTGTGACAAATGCGAGTGCAAATTTATAAATGGATGTGAAATGGTTAAACACATGAGGAGGAGTTATGGTAAATCGAATGTCAACCTTGGTCCAAGATGCACTTATTGTAAGAAAATATTTTTGACCCGCTGCCATCTTCTAATTCATCTTGCGAATTCCCATCCTGCAGAAAGTAACCCGCATAAATGCAAAACGTGCCATGCTGTTTTCAGAACAAACACTTTGAGGAAACATGCTCCCATTTGCAAAGCAGGCGGTTTAGATTTTAGTTTTTTATCCGACAATGATGACTCACGCAAAAAATTAAATTCCGTGAAAACTGATGAAATCAAAAAGAAGGCCGAAACAGACCGACATAAATGTGATTTTTGCGATAAGACGTTTGCCGGAAAGCAATATTTGGAAATTCATAAAAGAAAACACACTGGGGAGAAACCATATTCTTGTTCTGCCTGCGGAAAATCATTTTCCTTGAAATCTACACTTCTTAATCATGAAAAAGTGCATACGGGAGAGAAAACGCACCTTTGTAGCGTATGCGGAAAGTCGTTTGCACAGTCTGCCAATTTGAAGCTACATTTGAAAACACATTCTGCGGAGAAACCCTTTTCTTGCTCTACCTGCGGAAGATCATTTTCATTGAAAGCTAATCTTGTCAGACATGAAAGAATGCATACGGGAGAGAAACCGTTCCTTTGTAATACATGCGGAAAGTCGTTTAGACAGTCTACCGCTTTGAGGACACACGAAAGGCTCCACACCGGAGAAAAACCCTATTCTTGCTCAATTTGTGGAAAATCTTTTTCAGACTTCAGCACTTGGAGTAAACATAAGAAAATTCACAATCCGTAATTATTAAATACAATTAAACGTATTTTTCGTAATTAAACGTAATTAAAATAATTAAAAATTAAAATAAACGTAATTAAAAGTATTTCTTTTCGTGATATACAGTGCAAACAGGGACGGCTAATTTTCTACAACTCATCAGTTAATTATCATTTTACTGTAATCACCTAATCATTCTTGTACTGTTTGTTGTAAAAGTTTACCAAGTAAAGCAAGAATGTAAACTTAAATAAAATTATTATTACTTAGATCGTTTCAGAATATATCGCATTCAACTGTTATAGAAAAAATGCCATATAGAAGGATGGGTTTTGTGACATTTAGAATTTTCGTTTAAACAAATAGAAGTTCCATAGAAAGGTAGCTAAGGTCTTCCAGTATTAAAGTCATGAACTTAACTTTTATCGTAGGGATACATAATGTGTTTTGTTATGCTGTAACCACAGAGGTAATGAGTCAATGACGCCATTTAGCTTAAGAGGAAATGATTATTCTTGTAGTGGCAGACGATTCTCATGGTAAAATAATATTTCTATAGTAAATTTAATATTCTTATGGCAAAATGACAGTTTTTTATGGAAAGCTGGTAATTTTTTTGGTGGACTAAACTTATAGACCAGAAGAATCCCTCTCATTATATTTTTTTTAAATTAACTTTGATATTTCTCCATTAATTAATTGGACTCCTCGAATGTCGATATATATCAATAGGTTAAAAGGAGTCGACTTATCGACTCCTTTTACGTAAATAGTACTGTTCGACTTAGGAATCTTATTATAAAACCATCAAAAAGAAAAATATTATATTAAATTACTTGTAGTAGTTAAATTTGAATTAAAAACTTGATATAATCATAAAGAGTTCAATTTAAGTAATTCTTAAAATATTATACAAACTCCAATTACTCAAGACATTTTAAAACCCAAGTTTCATTAAAATAATTACATTAATCGAAACTACAAGTAATTAAAACAAAGCTCAACTGAATACTAAATGTTTATGCCCTGATTCGGTTACTCAAGTTTGAAAAATATAAATGTTAATAAAAATAAATGAGGCTATACTGGCAGTTCAATATATTAATTTAGAACACATTTATTAAACTTAGCCAATAGCGTAATACAAAATAAAAAAGTGGTTTTTAGAACCTGAACTTGAAAAAATTGTTTCTATACCATGGTTTCGGTATTTCCCACTTTCCACCCCAATAGTTTGGACACCTGGGAAAGTTGGGAAATTCGGGAAAATTGCTGAAAAGCGGGAATTATGTCCAAACTCTGGGAAAGTTTGGGAGAGTTTATATTATACACGTGGAATCTAAAATATGCCAGTGATAATTCGGTTTAAGATTCAAGATACTTAAATCTTAAGTATTAAAAAGGAAGCAATTAAAAATATTCATCACATGTTAAATGAAAGCACTGTCTATTGTAGGAACAAGTAACAACAAATCCTATAACAATAGCACAAATCCTTGCAAAAAATTGCGTAAATTATATAAATGACAATATTATGACGCAAGAATGCAAAAAGCTCATTTCATTGAAATTTAAACATTTCAAATAGTCTTGTAAGTAAATTGACGAAAATTGATAGGCTACTTTTCAAACCATCTGAACGTTTGGAGCATAGATAGAGGGGCAAATGTTGTAAAACAAATACACTTTATATTACTCCTATTGTTTGTATAAGACCCTATCAATAACAATATTCAGTTTATACTTTGAAACAACAGTAGTAGTTTTGCTTTCAGATGTTTCAAAACTTGTTTCATAACTTAATTTGTGGCATACTTTAGCACTAATGTGTGTTTTGCTTGCTCTTTAACAACTTTCCCGGAACTTTCCCATATTTCCCAACTTTCCCACTTTTTATCACAAAAAGGGAACTAACCCACCCGGGAAAGTTGGGAATATTCCCAGTGTGGGATAATCCCACCCGAAACCTTGTTCTATACACAATGAACTCAGTCATACACTGTGACTGTGTATGCCTTTGTCATTTGTATATAAAAATTACACATTTTGGATGAGCCATTGAAAATTCATTTCTCTTCGTACAGCAAAAATATTTTAAAAAACCGCACGTTGATGTCTGAGCATTTCCTACGACCTTCTAGTCACTTTATGTCGTATTAATTCCACAATTTTGGGCCATTCGTCCGGCGAGGAGGAATTTTTGCAGTATTTGAGATCACATGCTTTGTCCTCGCATTTGAAACCGTGGAACACGGAGAGAACAACGAAATGGAAGCAAGTTGTGCAGCGGTCCCCGTCTTCTCCAGTTCTACACTCCTGTGGGCAAATGCAAACAATAGTTTAATCCAAGTGTATGCACTAATTTTAAATTATTAACAAAAATAGATCAATAATAGAGGGTTTCCATTTCCCAATTAATATTGTTACGACAGAGAAATAAGAGAAATTATGGGAAACGTGTTAGAAAGGAAATATCGTCGATATTTTACAACAACACTACTATTTCTCTATTTTTCCCATTTTTCACAGTGGGAGAAAAGTTGGAAACTTACCATTTCATGTTTAATTAATTCCTTAATAGGTAGACAAGACTGAATTTCACAGGGAGATATTCTGCATTTACTTGCGTGCGTTAACTCATTTGCAAAACTCACTAAGTGTTCCACTTTGGCCTTTTTATCAAAAATCTTTGTTGAATCAGGAATACTGGGATTTGGTAACTCCCTTAATACTTCCACTTCAGGATCTCCTGATTGAATACTTATATTTGGGACATCAGTCGGAGGAGGAGTTTCTATTGCGGTATCTTCAGGTAATTGAACTTCAGAACTTTCCAATACTTCCGGTATGAAAATTAATTTATGAGGGTGAACAATTTCCTCGTTACATTCTGAACACATACCAAATGGAAAGCACGCGATGTTTGTACATAAGAATCGAGATCTAATAAAACAAATAATAAATCTTAGTTAAGAACAGAATTTTAGGAAAGAAAATCATGTATATCAATACCGGCAATTCAATGGAAAGTGGGAAATGTCCAATAAATGTCCATTTCCTAAAATTACCGTATTTTTTTCAAAATTCACATGCACAACAATTACACGCATGCGAATCTTACTTCGATCCGATAGTCTGGGGGCACGAAGAACAATTTATTTGAATTCCGATGAAGACCTTGAACATCATAGCCATTGTAGAAAATTTTGCTTTTCGCAAAGTGGAGAAATTGTAATTTTCCTTCTTAGAAAACTCCACGAAGTCCTTTCGTGTATCCATAAAGCAACCTTGGATTTTACGGTTAGGATCCACAATAATCTAATAACAAAGAAAATGTGAAAATGAAATCTACCGCCAAGAAATACATTTTAAAATGGCGAAATTTGTAGAAATGACATACGGATTTTGCACTATCCACGGATTGCAGTCGAATAACTAAAAAGGAATCTTTTTCCCTTTCTATTCTTCTATAGAATCTCTCAAGTAAGGAAGAATTCTTTACAGTTGGGCTTTTCGGACTTCTGTTAGTCTGCATGGAATAAAAAAGAACGAGAATTGCGATTTGCTTTGAAATACTAACAAGTTTAACAAAATAGCTTTTACTAATAATTAATTTACTTTACCCTTTTTATTTCCAATTCGACTGCATCTGCTGGCAAATAATCTCCATCAAAATACGGAACATTAGCTATGTCACTCAAATTTCTACTTTTCATCTCACTTAAAAGATCCTAGAATCATGTAAACATTTGAAAGAATTATTCATTGATAAAATTGTCATTTGTCTTCTGAAGTGCGCTAAAAAAACTTTTGGAAAATCAATTTTTAACATGATTTGCAAAATATAAATTTCAATAATGGTCTTAAGAATAAAATAATAGTTTTACAAAATACTGCACCATAGCACTTTGAAATATGAGGTACTTTTTAGTTACTTCTCAGAGGATATTCGACGATAAATGAATTTTGAATTATTAAAGAATTAATTAGACAACTTACTTTGTAGTCCTCTACAATTCCGCACTCTTTTCCTCTGCTGATAAGACTTTTGTACCATTCAATAAGCCTATCAGCATCAGGGATCTTTTGTTCTGGGGGATGATGACGAAATAAATAATCCGGATTTGCAGTTGGGGGAGGGCAGGACCAAATATGCACCTCGGTGAATCCCAAGTTTTTCACATATTCGAAATATCTCAAAATTATTTCTTGATACAAACTAGTTCTTAATTCCTTTGGTTGAAAATAATGCACCGAATCCAGATAGGACAAGTAGATACAGCGAGAATTTGGCCCTGGACAGTCAGTTCCGTATTCTTGGACGTACATCCCGAAAAACATGACTTCCGCTCCGTCGATTACTTTGAAGGCGAAAATTGACTTCGCACTGTTAACAAATAATGTAAACGTTGAAAATATGAAATCATACCTTTTCTGATTATCTATCAAATATTAAGAGAAAATTTACCTGTAGGGAAATTCAGTTGGAAATAAATCTTTTTCTTCAAACAGTTTCTTCATTTGAGGCTTTACTTCGACCATTCTGTTAGAAATAGAAGTAACTCGAATGATTACTTCACAATCAAGCACATTTCCTTCCTCCAAGAATTTCTTGATTCTTTCTTCTAAAAAATTCGAAAGATCAGTTTGTGGAAAGTTCTTGGCAGTAAAATCATTTACTGGTTTTGGACTTCTGTTCTTTTGCAGGCAACTCGGGCATGTGAATCTAAAAAAATATTTAGGTAATTAAATAAATTGGTGGAGTACAATTAAAAGTGAGTAATAAATAGGAAGAGTGTGAAAATGTAAAAATAAATAACTAAAACGTTTAATGTATACTTTTCTATTATCACTAATCACTACAGTACTACTCCAGAAAATGGTACTTCCATTAGAAAAACTATACTCAAGCAATATATTGATTTTCATTTTTACCCATTACGAAATATTTCCTCGAGGAACAAGACGCAGTAACTATGATATTTCTTGCGACATCGTTGACAGGAAACAAAAGGTTCCACATCACGGCAAACGTTCGTTTCTTCTATAAAATTGGCCTTCCTTATATTTCTAAAACAATGAACCCAAAATTAATACACCAGTGTAACACTGGGTGTAAAAATGTATCGTAGACAATATTTAGTGGACATAAGGATGGGAATGACCTCAAACAAATATGTTCCAAGTTTGAGCTGTCGACCTCAAACTGGAGTTATCGCTCAGACGGACGGATAGACTGTCTTTGATATTCCCATAATGTATCTATGCTACATAATAATTAATCCCGAGGAAAAATGACGTTCAATCTATTTATCAATGCGATTTCACGTCATTTGACAACATAACAGTTTCAGACAACGAAAATGTATTGAACGATTAAATTCAGTTAAAGATCTTAATTGTGTCCCGAGTTTGAAGTCAGTATGTCAAACCGTTCCGAAGTTATATTCGGGACAGACGGACGAACGGACGGATAGATTAGGCATTCCCAAAATGTATCTACGATACATAATAAAGGTTTATAAGAAAATGTTTAAATCTAAACAAAAAGTAGTTTTTATTGACGTACCTGGTAATGGTCACGTTCTCCTTAGTAAGTCTGCGGCACTTGATTAGGTCACGAGAAGCGGCATAGCATTCTTTGCAAATATCGTAACTATTCATAAATATAAATATCGTTTTGGCCACCCGGTTTATATTTTGAAAAATAAAATACGGACAATTAAAATCTCTTAACTTACTTGCAGTTGGTGAAGTAAGATTCCCCAAACCTAATGATGGAGAAACATTCGACACGTTGGCAGTAAATAACGCGAAGCTCGTATTTTCCACAGCAATATCCAAAATCCTTCATTGACTCTTCGATTAATTTATTAAAGACCTCTTCTGACCTATCAACCTGTTAACACAAACAAATAGTAGTCAATTAAAACACGTTATACACCATTAAAATACCTATTTGCTAAAATATACTGTAAAAGATTTTGGAGAACAAATTAAAAATTCAATTTACCTTCTCCAAAAAAGTTTTGTTTGTATTGTTGCGCCGGGCAATGTCAAAAATTAACGTCACATCCGCGATAAATTCCCACGGGTCTTTATAATTTTCTTGAAGTAGATTCGCTCTTACGGTAGGAAACTCCACTCGAGCTTTGGTAATCGAAGAATGCTGTCGCGATCCCAATTCCTACAAAGTAAAATATCAAACTTCACATCTCTAAGTCACAAACAAAACTGGCAACTGTATTATTTAAGCAGAACTTACAGAACAGTTACCCATTTCCTTGTTGAAGTAGTTTGCATTACCAACACATTTACAGCATTGGTCCGCAATGTCAATCAAAACGGGGATCATTCTTCTCCACTCGTCCTCAACTTGCGAATCTAGCCGAAAACAAATTTTAAAATGTTGACCCAAAGAAATCAATATTTAATTTTTGAGGAATTTAAATTTTAAAAGTATCTTTATGAAAAATTACTTTAAAATTACGTTGAATTTTTGCAGAATTAAATTTGTTGGAAAATTAAAACAGAAATATAGTTTCTAGACTGTTGTCGTGTTGTCCAACAGTTCTGTAGACTATATTTCCAGAAATTCATAATAAGTAAAGCTATAAAATAATGTTGGTGCAATAATATTGTTTAAAAAATACGAACTGTAACCACTAGAGGCTTTTGAGGATGAAGTCGATGGAGAATCATTTGAAATGGAAGTCGCTTTTGTTGACGATGACGATCCCTGCGTTGTTTTAATCGTTTCACTGTTTGAGGAGGTTTCAGCGTTAGTGGACACTGAATAATTGGTAGTAGAGCTCGAGTTGTAGGAAATTGTTTTCTTTTTCTTAATCAGCTGTTTTAATCTCAAACTTTCGGAAGAACTAGGACTGTTTACTTTGGGAGACTGCACAGATTGTCCTAAAGAGTCCAGTTTTCTACTTAGATTTCGCCGGTGTGTAATAGGAGAATCTATTGCTTTTTCTAGTATCTTAATCTCCTTTAAGCGAAAAAACTTTCTATAAGGACTTCGAGAAATACCAATATTTTCTGAGGTCGTTACTTTTGCAGAGTACATTACAGAATTTCTCTGAGGAGTCTTTTGTTCAGGGGAAGATGTACTACTTTTTTTCGTAACTATTTGGTTTTGTTTCGTCGGTGTTTTTAACAAACTATTAGCACTTCTGGTGATAATTACTTGGTTTTCAGTATCTGAAGAACTTCCGGGTAACATTTGAACAGATGATGAGCCTCGGTTGTCTTTGTTTTCGTTTGATACTGATGATGGAAATAATTTTCTAGGAGATACTCGTCGTTGAGGATTGGTCACAACTGTTCGTGGTGTTTGAGGAGATATCCGTGGAGTACGAATTTTGTTGGAAGTCGTTTTCACTTCAGGACACCTTAAACTATTTCTAAAAGTGTTTTGTCCAGGGGAAGATGCAGTGCTTTTTAAAACAACTTTTTTATATTTCGGTTTTTTGAATGTCTGCGAAACATTTTTAGTTGGAGTTGTGAAAACAGTCTTACGAACATCAATTCGGTGTAGAATAATTGAAAGATTTTTGAGTGGCACTGAAAAGGAAGAGGCTTCTCGGATATCTTTGTTTGTACTGAGTGATGAGGACATTCTAGGAGACACTTTCTTCTGCTTCAATGGTTGTTTTGTATTATTGTCACTTAAAGGACTGGCCGCCGTTATCATTTGTGACGTCTTGACAGATTTAGTCGACCGTTTACAATTTTTGAGGTTCACTTCTCCCAACTTCTGCCCTTTTCGTTTTCTCTGCTCCAAACGTCCCATTGTGTCCTGTAAATATAAAAAGATAATTTAATTATCAAAATTTTACTTCACTCTTTTATAACTTATGATAGCAATATCCAAATAATCGATTTTAATTGTCCCAAAGTAAACAAGAGTCTGTATTATTATCTTTTACGCAAATCAACATTCTCTTAATCGTAAATCAGTACGACTAGAAATACTACAGCTGCAACCAAACAAATTTTCATTTTCCCAACCAACACACAATCCCGCCAATCGGCAATCTATCACATTCCCGCTCCTGCGCAATGTGATTCCAAATCCTTGAAGCTGATTACTCAACAATAGTGCTTCAAAAACCTGAAAAATTATGCCATCACCAAAATAAATGTAATGATTATTCCTAAGTGAGTTTTACACTGCGATATTCAACCGAATCCCAAAAAGGATTGTTTGATGTAACGCAAAAAATATTTCAGCATTTTTTATAAAGTAATACGCATTCTGAACTGAGCCGCAATAATGTCTAATACAATAAAATAGTGTAGTGTCCGATGATTTAAAAATATCTTTCAGATATTTTTGGACCTGGTGGGTATTGAGTAATCAACCTCAAAGGTTTAGAGATCATTTCCCTTAATAAGCAGATACCAGTTACTAATATTCCAAAAAACATTAAGAAAATACGTAACTGCACAATTTGCTTTTTATTTATTCTTGGAAAAAATTTCAAACGCACAACTTACGATCCTAAAATGATGTAAACTTTGATTAGCCGAAAACAAAACTTTATGATGTCAAACTAAAATGATACAATACGCCAGTTTTTCACGTTTTAGTTTCGTGGATCGAAGAAGCACTATAGATTACGTTCACCATGTTGATTCATAGCAGAATTTACTGCATTTTCTTATCATTTTTACTTGCAGTAACCTTAATCTTAAAAATTAAAAGAGTTTAGCAATCGCATCTTTCTAGGCTAATGTAATCATGAAACTAATTACACAAACCAAAATTGGAACTAAAAATACTAAAGGTTTGTACGCGAACATTCCGTAAAATGCATTACACAAACATTTAATTACAAAAGACTTTTAAGAAATTTTAAATTCAACAAACCTTGCCCAAAAGAATTGCTTGGTGATTGTATTATTGCAGAGTATACTGTAAAAATATGCGCCAAATCCGTAAATTCCCATGGGTCTTTATAATTTTCTTGGTGGGGCAGGGAAAACCCCTTGAAGGCTTTGCTAACCGAAAGCAATACTCTCGTATTTCAAATTCCTGGAAAGTATTGGGCAAACTTTATATTTCTGTTAGCTAGATTTCTTGTCTTTAAAGAATATATATAGATATATTTTACATATTACTAATTGTTTTAGGTTAGCTGAAATAATTGTTTAGAAAACTATAATTACTGTAAACACCGGAAACTTTCAAAGAGGAAGAAGTATATATGTTCTCTGGTTGACGGTGACAATCCCTGAGAAGTTTTAATGATTTCGTTCTTTAACTTTATTCTTAACGCATTATTGACTGGTTATAATAATTAACTCCTTTTAATTGAATATTGCCATTCACACAGATAATTACATTACTTTGGATAAGCCTACTAACCTTATTGGCTACAAGATAAGATAAGATAAGATAAGATTTATTCGTTAGACGATACGGCCGTCGGCCCTTACATCTTTTACAATGATAATTGTGGAAATAAACGTACTTACAGATTTGGAGTTCCGCTGTAGCTAAATTATAGTTATGTATGAACTAAAATAATATGGAAACAATTTTCTAATTTAAAAATCCTAGATAAATTTAAATTGTTGGCATCTTCATTAATATTTTGGTAGCTAAATTACTATTAAAATATTGGCAGAAATAACATTAAGGTCTAATAATAAATAATATTTCAGAAAGACAACAATTATCAGTATAAGTTCTGTGGTTATTATCTCACCTTGATAACAAGATTACATAGGCTGACCAAACCTAAAACACAGAGTTTAGCTCATAAAGATGTTCTTATCTAACTTACATATTACTTAAGTGTAGAGAACATACAGATACGCAGAAAATCTTACATATGTTTTGTAGATATATTTAATGTTTAATTTTAAACGGCTAAAAATTATTGCTGAAAAGTAAACTGTTTCAAATGTAAATGGTAGAATCTAAATTAGATTTTTCGTTCACGAGTTATGGAAAAGCACATAATCAATTGACACAAACATGTAATTATTCGAGATGTAGCATATCGATAAATAGAACTAGCGTTTTCTTCTAGAACTTGACATAAACTTTTGAGAATCTTTTATCAATTGGACGTGCTCGTTGATGGAATTCTGTGCTTCTCTGAGTTCTTTGACAATTACTGATTGTTTCTGTACTATTTCTTGAAACAAAACTTTTTCTGCATTTTCTTTGACTTCTTCTCCTATGGATTCACAAACAGTGTGAACAAGGTTCTGTTTTGTTTCCGTTATGTTAAAGTCTGATATAATTTTAAGTTTGATAGCGGTTGCCATTTCTTTGTAAATGTGGTCGTTTAAAAGTGATTTGAAAACTTCAGCGATTTTCGTTTTCTCTCCATTGATCATATCATAATTTTCAAATTCTGTTGACAAATTTGCATTTGGTATAACACAAGTTGAGGCTGCACTGTCTTCAGTAGGGGTAAGACGATTGGTCTCCACTTTAGCTGTTATTACTGTCTCCGGTTTTTTACTTTCCTTTTGGATGGATCTGGCCTTTATAATTGTATTCGATTCTTGACTGTCACACTTATTGAAATCGGTACTACTAGAAGCATAAGAGTGAAATTCACTCATTAAGTCTCCGTTAGATAATACTGTTACTATTTTCTTCGGTCTGCTGTGGCTTTTATTTGGTTTGTGCTGTGCAATTTTCCTCATTGTTTCCGGAATATCGTTCAAAATGGATATATTTGCTCCATTTAGTTTATGACAATTAGAGAAAATAATTTTTTTATCAGCAATTGAGCACAGTCTTACTAGCACAGTAGAAAACTTTTCTTTTTCTCGCAGTTTTAAAAATTTCGCTGCACTTATTTTTGGGTTTACTTGCAGATTTTTTTTCAAAAAGTTTGACACTGTTTTTTTAAGCTCATGTTCATGGCACCAAGAAAATTGGGCGTGAATTATAATATTATTTGCATTATCATAATTCAAGTCTTTTTGATACTTATTTGAGTTATTTGAATGGAATTCTTTGTAAGTTGTAGATGACGTTTCACTATACAAACATTATTGACTACAAACGGAAGGAAGAACTGCACCTATTTACCATCTACAATTGGCAAAATTGATCGATGAATGCAAAAAATGGAGAAACGTTCAGATTCATAGCATATTCATAGTATTTGCAGTTCTATTTCTATATTTAGTTTTATTTATTTAAAAATCAAAGATAATTTTTGCACTGGTAATAGCCATAGTTGTGGTAAATGTGAATAAATAAAGGAAAAATTAATGTTAATCAGGGAAAATTGAGTTTATTTACACCATTATTTTTCATTGCATGACACCTAATTATATTCATGGGTAAACTAATGGAAAAAGAAGTATCTTTGTTCTTGTTTCAGAGAAAATGAATATTTTTAAGGTCCGCTAAATGACAGCCAAAAACAGTTAATTTTATTGTGCTTTTATAGCTGAAATAAAATCACAATAATTATATTTAACTATGAAATTCTGATGAAGTATACTGTAGAATTCCTACAATTCCTTTATTATTGTATTTGGTGGAATTGCAGTTTCAACTTTCTTTCCTGTCACTCAAAGATCTCAATCTTTTCTCTGTCTTGATCGTGTGTGGATGTCGTGGTCCGAGTACTTGGACTTGACTGTCGTGTACTTCTTTAAACAGTCGGAGACTGTCTGCGTGTCTACCCAAATGATAATATGTATCAGCAATCCAATGTTTAGTGTTCAAAGTGTTCGGATGATTCAATGTCAAGACCCTTTCTTGTATTTGCAGAACTTCTTTGAACTCCTTTAAGGCCTCTCCGTAGTCCTTTTGTTTATGTTTAAAAGTCGCGATGTTGTGCTTAGTAAGCAGAGTCTCAGGATGCTCCACTCCCAACAATCGTTCTTGCGCTTTCAGAACTTCTTCATAGAGCTTCAATGCTTTAACCAACTTATTTTGATCATCAAGTAGTAGAGCAATGTTATGCTTCAAAGAAAGTGTCTTTCCACCTTCCACTCCAAAGATTCTTTCATGCTTTTCTAAGATGTTTTGGAATGTTTCCATGGCTTCTTCATACTTCTCTAATCGCCAATATACACCTCCTAATTCATGAGCTGTAGCCAACCAATCCACGTCCTCCTCACCGAAAGCCTTTTTTTTGCGAGCCTTTGAGTATGAACAAGTTCTTCAGAAGATATTTCTCCTGCTCTGAGCATATCCGACATAAATTTCGTTATTTGACTGAGAAGTGAACGAAACTCTCCTCTCTCTTTCAATTCAATTCTCGTCACTTCTTGCCCCAATCGGTGCACAGATACCAAATTCACGCCAGTGTAATTGATCAGTGAGTATTTTTGAATTATACGGAAGCAATCCTCCACAGTAGCAACTGTTGACGTTTTGCCCATCTTTTGGAGTAGTCTTTCTACAAAATGAGTTGGAATTTGATCGGGAGACAAAAAAGAAATTATGTTCATAATTTCCATTGTCAATTCTCCACCCTCCTTTGACTCCCTCAGCTTGTTAAGCGCTTCTTGAAGGTTAGATTTAGTGATATTCATGTTTTCCATCATCTGTCCTGCTGCAGCAACTTCACATTTCATTGATTCGACAGGATCACTTTTTGTTTCTCTCATTATTATCCCTTCAATTTTATTTGCGCAGTGTTCATTATTTGTCTTCCGCAGTATTTCTAAAATTAATTTCTTGTTGTTATTGCAATCCTTCCTTTTAATCAAATCCAACAGTTTCATATTTTTTTGAAGTGGAGTACCGTTTAACAGCTGCAAATTTACAAGTTGTTTCGAAATTATTAGTTCCATTTTAAGAAATTTACACAAAAATTACCCACTTTAGTTGTTCTACAAA
Source organism: Yoshiicerus persimilis (assembly GCA_020352615.2). NCBI lineage: Eukaryota > Metazoa > Arthropoda > Collembola > Entomobryomorpha > Tomoceridae > Yoshiicerus > Yoshiicerus persimilis. The sequence continues at coordinate 8,786,599 of CM036941.2, forward strand.
ACGAAATAAGTAATAATAATACAAGTAAGGAATAAAGTGTCTTAGAAAAGTTACCAAAAAATGAAAAACTGTTATAGGAGACTAAAGAAATATTGTTTTAAAGAAAATATTACAGGGGAGAAAAGAAATATTTAAAATAAAGATATTATATAGGGGAGAAAAGAAATATTTAAAATAAAGATATTATATAGGGGAGAAAAGAAATATTTAAAATAAAGATATTATATAGGGGAGAAAAGAAATATTTAAAATAAAGATATTATATAGGGGAGAAAAGAAATATTTAAAATAAAGATATTATGTAGGGGAGGAAAGAAATATTTAAAATAAAGATATTATATAGGGGAGAAAGGAAATATTTAAAATAAAGATATTATGTAGGGGAGGAAAGAAATATTTAAAATAAAGATATTATATAGGGGAGAAAGGAAATATTTAAAATAAAGATATTATGTAGGGGAGGAAAGAAATATTTAAAATAAAGATATTATATAGGGGAGAAAGGAAATATTTAAAATAAAGATATTATGTAGGGGAGGAAAGAAATATTTAAAATAAAGATATTATATAGGGGAGAAAGGAAATATTTAAAAAAAATGTTGTAAGGAAGAAAAGTCATAATAAATTTTGAAAATGATGAAAAAACTCGGGCACTTTGCTCGTGCAAAAATGTTCTAACTGAGATTTTAGATTTTCAACTACAGTTTTGCATTTTTAACTATTGTGCTGCCAATCAAGATACCTTGAACTTGAAACCATGGTTACCTGATGAATACTAGGTATGGAGATAGTTAGTTCAAAAATTCACTCAGAACCACTTTTATGGGGTTGTGACGTTATGCTTCCAAAGCTAAGGAGTTTAAATCCCCACAAAGGGTAATCCCCGAATCTCAGTTGTGAATTTTGAAATAACTATCTCCCTACCCTGTAAAAATTTGGTAACTTAACCCTAGTTTCAAGATACCTTGGTGTCAATTTTGGATGACTAATAAATGAGAAACATTTTTGCTAAAAAGGAATTGCCATTGGGGGGAATTTTTGTACAATGAAAACCATAATTGCTATTGAAAATGAAGTATACTATAAACCAAGATTGTTAGTGCAACTTACAACTTCGTCTCTCTCATTCGTGGAAATAATTCTTTTTTCTTCCAAATGCAGCAAAACTACTTCCAGATTGCCAAGGTTTGTGGCTAGAAATACCAAATTGTTTGTAATTTCGTTTTCCATTTTGAAATGCTAAGTCGCTGTTAAGCACGTTATGGAAGCAAGTTATGGAAGTATGGAGTGAAGCTACTGGAACCCAAATAGCAAATGAAAATGGCTGACAGGGTGTGTGTATCGTGGTCTGCTTACGTGGATTGCCAACGTGGCAGTTGTTAACATAAGTGGAAGCCAAGGCATATTGACTAAACTGTTATTTCTGACCATCGATATAAGGTAGGCTGTTTTGAAACATTTCAATCATTCCAACTTTCAAGTGCCCACTGCTTTATAGGATTCATTAAATAAACCCGGTCCATATGATTTCCGTATTTTCCCCACGAATTTAAATATATTTCCCATTTTAATTATTGTTGAAAAATGCGTTTTATGGCCATTTCATCAGATTAATAATACTGGAATTTCAATTAGCATGGTTTATGATGAGTCTACCTTACAGTTAGCTGTAATTATGTCACTTACGTACATTCTTTGTATTTCAGTTTGCTAACGTCAGGTGAGATCTCTGTACATTATTATCAGTAGATTGTCCTCGTTTTATTCACATGGAATAAATATTTGACACCCATTGATAAGTATATTTTATGTTGTACACTTTGAAGCCAACACTTTCATTACAACCGTTAAGTTGATTTATTTGGTTAATGATAACCCGAATAATTATGTAAGGGAAAACCCTGATCTGCATACTGTGCTCACGTTAAAGGTGAATTGCTTTATATATCAATATTTTTCGTGTAACAAATTTGTATTAGAACCATTTCATTTTATCTGCCAATATTAACAACCTAATTTTTAGTTAACAACAGCTTTATAAAAAATAAATTCTAAGTATAGGTACATTTAACAAAATTTCTACATTTAATTGAAAATATTTATTGTTATTTATTATTATTGATATGTTTCATATGGCTGAGATGTAATGCCTCCATGCAAATTAGTATTATCCGCAGGAGTCCATTTTATCGCATGAGTATTAGTCCCAGGCGCCGAGTGATAGTAGCAGAGGGGCAATATTATGTGTGCTTAAGCATTCATTCCGAATGAGAATAGCAGTAAGTGAATGAAAATATCAGGAATTGGTTTGAGTACATGAGAGTACAATGTACAATACATAATATACCTGTGCACAGGTATATTATGTATTCCTATGAGCTCACAGCTGTGAGCTCATAGGAAAGGCTGTCTGCGGTTGTAAGAAAAGTAGAATGAAAAACGGGAACTGTAGGTCTGAGGTGATAGTAGTCGTAAGTTTCCCAAATATACTTAATCAAAACAGGATACTAAATTAATATTATTGTACCATATAAATATGAATTACTTTGTAGATACAAAACTGAAACTTGACATATTTCCCCGACGAACATATATTTCCAACTTTATTAATACTGAAAAGTGGCCACTTCCCTAGATTTATAATATTGGGATTTCAAGTTGCGTGCGTTATGATGAGTCCACCTTACGTTTAGTTGTAATTATGTCTATTATGCCTAATTATTATTCTTTGTATTTCAGTTGCTAATTTGCTAACCTCAGGTGGGGTGCATACCTTTATATGTACAGTGATGTACCTAAGTGACGCACCGTAGGAAAATAACATAGGGTTTCCGGCAAAAGTCACGCACCAGAGGAAAAAGCATGTAGTGTTTGATCTCAAACTTTTGAGGCATTTTCAAACATCGTACTTAATGTCATTTCCCTATAGTGCTTGACTAATGCGCATTACTGTACATTATTATCAGTAGATTGTCCACGTTTTATTCACATGGAATAAGTAGGAGACACCCAATTGATAATTACATATATATTCTGTTGAACTTTTTGGAGCCAAACTTTCATTGCATCCATTAAGTTGTTTTATTTGGTTAATGATAAAATGATAACCGAATCAATGATGGTAAGGGAAAACCATGGTTTTCACACTGTGCTTAGGAAAAGGTTAACTGATTTATATATCCTTGTTTTGTATAGCAAATATTCATTTAAAACTATTTAACCATTTCATTTAAGCTGCCTGTATTAACTGCCATATTATTAGATTTATTAGTCAACAGCACCTATGGTAATAGCGATTACAACCTTTATATTTATAAATAAGCACTTAACTAAGTCATTCATTGTTTTGTTTGCGTTTGTGTACAAACATATCACACATGTATTTGGATTTTTCAGGAATCGATAAATGCAAGTCACCAATTTAACCGTAATTTTATTGTTCATCACAATAATTACATTTAATTATGACATTCTTACAAAGTATGCTGTACAATTACTTTATTATTTTATTTGATATGTTTGCAGTTTTAATTGCTTTTCCTGTCACTCAAAAATCTCAGTATATTCCCTGTATTGATTGTATATGGATGTCGTGGTCCGAGCATTTGGAATTCCTTTTCGTGTACTTCTTTGAACAACTGAAGGCTTTCTTCGTGCCTATTCAAGTGGTAATATGTCTGAGCAATGCTATATTTAGTTTTCAAAGTGTTCGGATGATTTTCTTCCAATACTCTTTCCTCTATTTCCAGAACTTCTTTAAATTCCTTTAAGGCCTCCCCGTAGTGCTTTTGTCGAAGTTTAAGACACGCAATGTTGTGCTTAGTAGAAAGAGTATTAGGATGCTGCACTCCCAGCAATCGTTCTCTCACTTTCAGGACTTCTTCATAGAGCTTTAGTGCTTCGTTATATTTATTTTGCTCAGTAAGTAGTAGAGCAATGTTATTCTTTATATCAAATGTTAGTACACGTTCGTTTCCAAACAATCTTTCACACTTTTCTAAAGCATGTTTATAGATGTTCAATGCCTCTTCATAATATTTGAACTCCATACATACATTTCCTAATTCATTAGCTGTTCTCAAATAATCTGATGATTCTTCACCGAAAATAACTTTTTGTTTTTCAAACACATCTGCCAGCACTTCAAAGCACTGAGAATATTCGCCTAATTGTAACAAAGCCTTTCCTATCCAGTATTCCAATTGCAAGGTCCATCGATTGTTTTGTCCCAAAGCAGATTCAACAAATTTCCTTGATTCATTAGTGAAGTTCAACAAATCTCGGTACTTTCCCGAGTCGAATAATTTTTGGCATATTTTCTTAAGCAATTGTCGGTGATCGTCAATCATTTCTTTGTCCTGCCTCAAGTGCAGCCAAACTGTTTGAAAGTGAACAAGGTTTTGCAAAGAAAATGTTTTTCCAATCATGGATTTCGCTACTCCATTCAAATATAAACGAAACTCTCCTCGTTCTTTCAATTCTATTCGTGTTACTTCCTGCACCAATCGATGCACTGATATTCTTTCTCCTGAGTAATTAATTAAGGAATATTTTCGAATGAGCTCAAAGAAATTGTTAATATTTTCCACATCTAAAATTTTTCCCATCGCCTTTAGTATTCCATTGACAGCCTTAGAGGGAATGTTATCGGGTGATAAAAAAGAAATTATCTTCATAATGTCTATAGCTATTTCTCCACCGTCCGTTGGTCCTTTAAGTTTATCAAATGTGATTCTCCATGTTAAGAATGTCGTTTTAGAAATGTAATCCATAGCTTCGTATTGAGGTAGCTTGTAATTCAATAAAGCTTTCGTTTGAGTTTCTATTTGAGTAAGATAATTAGTAATGGTTTCATGTACATTTCCACAGAAGAGCATACGTTCGTTGATAAACGCAGAGGCTTGTTGCATAGCGAGAGGGAAGAACTGTAATCGTTCGCATAGTCTGGTGATGAGTTCATTGATGTTCTCTCCTTGAGGTTCATTGATGTTGAGAGAATTGCAGAAGAATTGCATAGAGGATTCTTTCGTCAAGACCTGCAAGTCTATAACATTGCACTGAGTTCCAAAATGCTTTTTAGCTTCACAAAATCTGGAAGTAGTGATAACAAAAGGTTTCAACACTGTTGGTGGCTGTTGAGAAGCCAAACGAAAAAGAAGTTTCAAAGCCGCTTGTTCTTGGTCATAATTCTCCAGATTATCAAAGACAAGGAGCACTTTTTGCCCAAAGAGATTCTTATAAATGTCCTGCACAATTTCCAGAAATTTCTTCTCTTTCCCCAAATCATCATTCAGGGAAATTTTCAAGTTAGCAGCCAAGTTCGTGAAGGATTCCTCCATCGACTGATCAGTTTCTGCATCGATCCAAATACAGTGACCTCCAACATTCTCATGAAACCATTTTGCGTAGTTCTTTCCCAACTCGCTTTTGCCAACGCCCCCTAACCCAGTGACAGCAACAACTGAAAAAGTTTTCTTCGCCGAACTATCGTCCCAATACTTTTCCAGTAGTTCCATTTCTTTTTCTCTCCCGGTGTAAAATGTATTGGATGCTGTGACTCCACACCAAATCTGTTGAGGTATTTCCTTTACTGTTATTGTGTGCGTCTTTAAGTTGACTTCCTTATTGCTCGATTTATAAGGGATGCTAAAGTATTCCAGCATACTTACTACTCGGGCAACTTCACTTTTCATTGAATCGACGGGGTCACTATTTGGTTGTCTCGGTATTTCTTCAATTTTATCTGCGCAATGTTCATTATTTGTGTTCCGCAGTATTTCTAGAATTAACATCTTGTTGGTATTGCAATCCTTTCTTCTAATCAAATCCAAGAATTTCAAATTTTTTTGAAGTGGAGTACCCTTTAATAGCTGCAAATGTACAAACTGCTTTGAAAATAATTCATTTTTTAGATATTCACTGAATGACCCACTTTATTTCTTCCACAAAATAGAAGCAAAAATTAATACTTGAAGACAAATAGAGTGTGCCATAAAAGCAATGGGAAGAGTGATGGTCATAAACGATCAAAATGGTCTAGGCCCCATCTTTACGAAATTTGGTTAATACCATTCGGTTAACTAGAAAATTTAACGACCTAATTTTAGAATTGCCAGGCAAATAGCAGAGTTTTCAATATTAGAAAGGTTAGAAAGAAAGGTTAAAGCGCATTAGTAAAGAAGCACGAACACCTTCTTTTGTGGCGTTGACCACTTAGAAAGGTTTTTTGAATAATCATAGAAAGGGGACCAAAATATTTTCTGAAAAGATCCTATATGGAAGAAAAGCCATTAATTTCTAAGTGCTATAGAGAAGAAAGACAATGAATTTTGAAAATGAAAAAAAAAATACTTTTGGCATTTCGTTAACACATGTAAATTCTAAATGAGATTTTAGATTTCCAAACAAGTATTGAATATTTAGATCTTGTTTCAATTTTGAATGACTAATAAATAAATAAATTTTTATCAAAAGGAATTGCCATTTTGGGCGGGTGAATCCGTGTATAATGATAACCAACAGTTATTGAAAAAAGAAGTATATTTCACTATAAAGCAAGATTATTAGTTCAACTTACAACTTCGTCTCTCTCATTTGTGGAAATAATTCTCTTTTCTTCCAAATGCAGCATAACTTCTTCCAGATTGCCGAGGTTTTTGGCTAGAAATAGCAAATTATTTGTAATTTCGTTTTCCATCTCAAACAGTTAAGTCGCTGTTAAGCAAGATATCGCTCTGCCGGAACTGAAATAGCAAATGAAAATGAAAATGACGGTCAGGGTGTGCGAATCGTGGTCTGCTTACGTGGAAATTTTTAACCTTAAGTGGAAACCAAGGCATATTGACTAAACTGTTGTTTCTGACTATCGATATAAGGTAGGCTGTTTTGAAACATTTCCATCATTTCCACTTTCAAGCACCTCAACTGCTTTACAGGATTCATTAAATAAACCCGGTCCATAAGATTTCCGTATTTTCTCCACGAATTTAAAAGCATAGGAATTTTGCATTTTAATTATTGTTGAAAAATGTATTTTGACCACTTCATCAGAATAATAATATTGGAATTGTATTTAGCATGCTTTATAATGAGTCTACCTTACATTTAGCTGTAATTATGTCACTTATGTACATTCTTTGTATTTCAGTTGCTAACGTCAAGTGAGGTCTCTATACCTTATTATCTATAGATTGTCCTCTTTTATTCTCATGGAATCAATATTCATCCATTAATAAGTATATTTAATGTTGAACACTTTTGAGCCAACAGTTTCATTGCAAACCGTTAAGTTGTTTTATTTGGTTAATGATAACCCTAATAATTATGTAAGGGTAAACCCAGATCCACATACTGTGCACACGTGATAGGTGACCTGATTTATATATCATTATGTTTCGTGTAACAATTAAATATTTATTTAAAACCATTTCATTTTATCCGCCCACATTAACAACCATTTATTATTTGGTAGTCAACATTAGCTATTCTAATGGATATTGTGTAATAGATATTGCAATCTTTATGAAAAATAAACTCTAAGTAATATTAAGTTTTCAGTTACTTACATTTATCAAAAATATTTCAGTTAATTGAAACTGAGCTGAATACTACAAATGAAAAATAGTTATTATTGTTGTATGTGTAACTTACAGCATAGATACAAAGATCTCATACTTAAGGTGGTGTAGTTTGCATGAAAAGAGAGGCTCTATTCTATTGTTTGATTTATAATATTGGTTTTGGATTTCAATTGCATGCTTGTAATTTTGTCACACATATTCTGTGTGTTTCAGTTGCTATCTCCAGGTCAGGTACATACCTCTATACATTGTTATCAGTAGATTGTCTACGTTTTATTCACATGGAATAAATATTCACCCATTAATAAGTATATTTTATGTTGAAAACTTTGGAGCCAACACTTTCACTGCAAACCATTAAATTGCTTTATTTGGTTAATGATAACCCGAATAATTATGAAAGGGAAAACCTTGATCTGCACACTGTGGCACTTAAAATGCGAATTGATTTATATATCAATATTTTTCATATAGCAAAGTAGCAAATTTAAAACCATTATATTTTATCAGCCTGTAATACATTAACAACCATATTATTAATCAACAACTATTCTAATAGATTACATCAGCTTTATAAAAAATAAACTGTAAGTAATGTATGTAAGTTTCCTGTAACTTACGTTTATCAAAACTACTACACTGAAGTCAAACTATATGCTAAATATTGCATATTATTTATACTTATACAAATCAAGATAAGAAATTGTTATTATCGTAACATGTAACTGCAAATTACTTTGTAGTTGCAAAACTTTTAACAAAACATTTTATCATTTGCAGGTGTACGTACAAATATCGATTGATGATTTCTAAATTAATTATTCAGTTTTAAATACAAGATTATGTATACACAAAAACTCAATTCGGGTTATCGGTTACTCCAGTTGGTAATGGGGAATGTTAAAAAACTACTGCTAGCACTAATGTAACTTAATACTAGAGTACATCCATTAAATGTAAAGACAGTTACGCAATGCTAATTACAATTAATTTTTTACACTTAACTTTTATACACTGTTTATAAGCACTTAACTAAGTCATTCCCTGTTGTGCTTCCATTTGTATAGAAAAATATCACATACATGTATTTGCTATCACAGTACGTATTAAATGATACTATTATCATCTTTGAAAATTTGAAACAAAAAACAGACATTTCAGGGTGGATCCAACGGAATTTTACACTTCGATGTTATACTATCTCCTCCAGAATTTGATTTGATCATTTTCTGTTGTACTATTTCCATGATCTTCTTGTCCCATTCGCTTGAATATTTGTATTTACGACTCCAGGGGGAGGATCACTTTGTAATATGAAGTCTTCACCTAATTGTGTGTCAAAGCATTCTGATTTTTCAAGTGAGCAAATAATTTATGAGGGTGACCAGTTTCTCTGTAACATTTCGGACACATATCGAATGGGAAGCAAGCGATGTTTGTACAGAGATATCGCAATCTAATAAAACAATTAACAAATTTATACTTAAGAATGCTAGATAAATTTTCAATTTCTCAAAATCCAGTAAATAATCAAAAAGAACAGGAGGGTTTTGTCTTACCCGGGTCCGATAGCTTGTAAGCACGAGCAGCAAGTTATGTCACATTCTACCCCAATCCAGACCCTGAACATAATGGCCATCGTGGAAAACTTGGCATTCCGTAACGTGGAAAAATTGTAATTTTCCATCTTAGAATATTCTATGAACTCCTTGCGTGTATCCATAAAGCAACCTTGGATTTCCCGGTTGGGGTTTATAATATTCTAAGAAAGAACAATCAAAATGGAATTAATATTATGGAATACCGTTTAAAACAGAGAAATCGGAAGTATGCAGAATAAATCTTACAGTTTTTGTTTTGTCAATGGGTTGTAAACGAATCACCAGTAAGGAATCATTTCCCTTTTTCAATCTTGTGTAGAATCTGTCAATTAGCAAAAAAGGCTTTTTTGCTGGGCTTCGTAGTGGTTTTGATTTCAGAGTCTGGAACTTACTAATTTCTTCTTCAAGTACATCTCCAGGCCAATAGTCACCATCGAAATAAGCCACTGAATCAATGTCATTCACTTTTCGATTTTTCATCGCACTTAAAAGATCCTGTAGTAAAAAATCATTTAGAAAAATTATTTATCGATAAAATTGTTTTTGTTCTTCGAAACAATTTTTAATATAGGTTTGTCAAATTTAGACAAAAATTAATTATTTACGAAAAGCATTATTCAAAATTTAAACTTTGAAATACTAGTTAGTTTTCAGGGGATACATGACACTAAACGAATGATGGTACTTATAATGGGGAAAAGTTAAGCGCACCTCAAAAATAATAAGTTAACCTCAAGAAAAATTATTTGCTTTACCTCGCATGAATACATTTAGCTAATAAATATTTATCCAGTCTCAAGTATCATTACTCTGAACTTAGTATTATGTAAATTGCTAATGTTTTAGTACATTTAGCTCAGGGATAATACAAAATGTATACTTTACTTGAGGGAAATGTACTAAAACATTAGTAAATTCCATTAAAAGTTGAGGCATAGGTATATTATCAGTTCTGAGTAATCATTCTTGAGGCTGGACAAATATTTATTAGCTAAACGTATTTATACGAGGTAAAGAGATTATTTTCCTTGAGGTAAATAGATTATTTTCGAGGTACATTTAAAATTTATATGCAAGCAATTTATAATTAAGAGTATTTACTTTGTATTCTTCTACAATTCCGTATTCTATCCCTCTGTTGATAAGACTTTTGTACCATTCAATAAGCCTATCAGCGTCAGGGATCTTTTGTCCTGGGGGATGGTTTAAAAATAAATAATCGGCAGTCTTAGATGGGGGAGGGGAGGACCAAATGTGCACCTCGGCGAATCCCAATTTTTTCACATATTCGAAATATCCCAGAATTATTTCTTGGTAGACACTAGTCCTAAATTCCTTTGGTTGGAAGTAATGCACCGAATCCAGATAGGACAAGTAAATACAGCGAGAATTCGGACCCGGACAATCAGTTCCGTATTCTTGAACGCACATCCCGAAAAACATGACTTCCACTCCGTCAATAACTTTGAAGGCGAAAATTGACTTGGCACTGCAAAAGAATAATTTAAAATTATGTATTTTCTGATTAATTATCAAATATTAACAGAAAATTTACCTGTAGGGCAATCCATTTGGAAATAATCCTTTTTCTTCATACAGTTTCTTCATTTGAGGTTTTACTTCAACTATTCGGTTAGAAATAGAAGTAACTCGAATGATTACTTTACAATCAGAAACATTATTTTCTTCCAAGAATTTCTTGATCCTTTCCTCTAAAAAATTCGAAAGATCACTTTGTGGAAAGTTCTTGGCAGTAAAATCATTTACTGGTTTTGGACTCTTATTCTTTTGAAGGCAACTCGTACAAGTGAATCTAAAAAAATCACACATACATATCAAGATCAAAACAATTTTTTTTACAAATGTAGCAAAATTATAGTGAAAACTATTTTTTATTATATTTACCCTTCCGGCCAAATTTCTTCTACATACAAAACGCAGTAACTGTGATACTTCTTGCCACACCTGAGACACGGAACGAGAGGCTCTAATTCAGGGCAGTGATTGGTTTCTTCAGAAAATTTGTCTTTTTTAATAGAACTGGAATCATGAAAACATAATTGGTTAATCTCAATAAATAAAGTATCAAAGTATAACTACAATTAAAATTAAATGGAAAACTTACGCAGAATGCTTTATATTCCTAGGATGACTGTAGCATTTAATTTCGCTAACAGCTGTGTCAGAATAGCACCTTTGGCAAACTTTGTATTTAAATCTAAAGGATTGCAATATTTCATAAGTGCTCAGGAATTCACAAAAATAGAGGATAATTTATTTTTGTTGCACTCCAATTATAATCAGTATCCTCACAAATCAAATTCGCTATTTTATCACAATTATATTACTTTCTTAAACTTTCCTGTCACTTATGGACAAAATATTCTTAAATTTCGAGAATAAAAGTATAATCCAAAGAAAAAAGTTGCGAAATACATAGAAAACGCAAATTACTTGTGGAAAAGTGAATATTTTTGTGATAAGCGACTATTATTGCGGCAAATTAATAATAAATGTGTAATACGTATGGAAAAATGAATATTTATATGACTATCTAAATAAATATCTTTAAAATACTTACTTGGTTTCACTGATAAAGTATACTTCCCGGAACGCAATGATAGAGAAGCATTTGCTTTGACAATAGAGAACACGACGTTCACATTTGCCACAACAATATCCAAACTTCTGCATCGATTCCTCGATTAATTCACTAAAAAGCTGTTCTAATTTGCTAACCTAAACAAACTACAATACATTAACGAAAATTTTATGTAATTCATTTAAAATTATTATTATATTTTAGAGGAATTAGGAAAAAAGAATACTAATGATTTTGAATTCCTTAATACTAAATACTGAAAGGTTGTTAAAATAGAAAAATGAAAAGAACCTTATCTAAAATGTCAATTCTTTGATTATAACGGCGTGCATTATGAAATACAAGTGTCATGTCACTTAGAAAGTCCCAGGGATCCTTATATATTTCATAAACAACATTTTCTCTCACGGTAGAAAAGTCCATAGGCTTCTTAATTATTTTATCATAATCTGGTAAAAATTCTTTCTGCAAAGAAAACAATAAAAAATTAAAAACTACACATCTGACCACTAAAAACTTGATGTAATAAAATATTACTTACTGGATACTCAGATATTTTGGTACTGAAGTATTTATCTTTATCTGCAATTATACATGAAGCCAAAATGGATATCAAATCGGGTATCATCCTTTGCCACTCCTCCTCAACCTGCGAACCTAGATTTACAAACACGTAAAATTTAATTATTGTATTTTTTCTAATTGGAAATAAATTAGAAATAAATATGTTCCGATATAATTTTCTCATATTGGTCAAAAAATATTATTACAATTAAAGATAGTATTATATTATTGGAGTAAGATAATTTAAATTCGGTGGAAAAATTGTGGAAAAATATTAACTGCTATTATCGGAGTGGTTGGACGATTGGGAAGATTGTGGTGTCCCGGCATTAGACGATATTGCAGTTGAAGATGGCGATTCGTGAATACTTCCAACTTCTGGCCGGAAATTTTCTTTGTCTGGAGAAACTTTGGGTTGAGAAACTACACTATTTTCTAAAAGGCTTTTCCAAGGGAAAGCTGCAGTGCTTTTTAAAGCCACCTGTTTTTTCTTCCCCTTTTTGAACGTCTTGGAAATATTTGCAAGTGGAGAAATCTTAGCAATTGGAACTATTCGTTTCAGAGCTGTAGGAGATCTTGGTAGTGAAACAGGAGTATTACAAGATTCTGGAATATTTTCTGCTTTAATAATGGAAGATGGTTTTTGGAACAATATTCTAGGTGATGCTCTCTTAAATGCCACAGCAGGATGTCTCCTATTACTTGTTCGAGGAGTTGTTACTATCGGTGATGCTATTTCAAATCTATTCAGAGAAGTTTTCACCTCGGGAGTAGTTTCGGCGTGTCCATGATTAACATTATTGTCCTTTAGAACAATCATTGACGATTTCTGAGGGGATATTCTATTGATGGTTTCGGAATTTCCTAGACTAATGCCACTTGGAAGAACAATTTGCGATTTTGGAGGGAATTCTTTCTGGACAATCAAGACGTCTCCTTCATCAGTGTCACTTGGAAGAACAATTCGTGATTTCGGAGAGAACTCTTTCTGGATAACCACAACCTCTCCTTCATCAGAGTCACTTGGAAGAACAATTCGTGATTTCGGAGAGAAGTCTTTCTGGACAACCACGACGTCTCCTTCATCAGTGTCACTTGGAAGAACAATTCGTGATTTCGGAGAGAATTCTTTCGGAACAACCACGACGTCTCCTTCATCAGTGTCACTTGGAAGAACAATTCGTGATTTCGGAGAGAACTCTTTCTGGATAACCACAACGTCTCCTTCATCAGAGTCACTTGGAAGAACAATTCGTGATTTCGGAGAGAATTCTTTCTGGACAATCAAGACGTCTCCTTCATCAGTGTCATTTGGAAGAATTATTGGCGATTTCTGAGGAGATACTCCCTTGAGGGCCATGAGAAATTTTTCAGTAATGCTCCGAATGCCTTCTGTATTGATTGTTGAGGGGATTTCTGCGGGAGATATTATGCTGTCAGGAATGGCGGGGGCAAAACGTTTGGAACATTGATTCTCCGTCTCTTCTGCACAATGTCTTTTTCTTCCTATTATACTATTTCCTGTGAAAAACGATAATTGAATAACATACAACTATCTTTTCCTATTAATATACCTTATGATATCAAATTACTTAATTAATTGAAGATTAGGAAATATCAATTCAATTCGATTCTTATACACCTAGTATTTGTTTACTTTTACTTTGAGATATTTCTGTACCTTTACTTTCCTCTTCCTCGGACGAATCTGCCAAATCTATTACCTCTGGCACTTTCTTCAAATTCATACTAACGTTTTTCACTGTGGCACAATTATTATTAACATTTTCATTTTCCATGATAAGTTTTTGAGGCGTATTTCGATTTGTGATACTATTAATTCCCTTACTGGATGACGGATTATCTTGATGAGGCTTTACACTTTCAGCAACAGAAAACTTAGAATTGCGTGTTGAGTTTTGTGATTTTGCTGATCGACTATATTTATTGATCAGGAGAATAAACTCGGATTTCAAAGATTCTACTGTCTTTTGAATACTATTTGAGGAGTCTATGTCACTTTCTAGCTGCTTTATTCTTTTGTAACAAACTGGACAAAATGGAATGCTTTGTTCTTCAAATTTGAAATTCTCGGTAAACTGGACTTTATGCACTTGCTGATGAGAATTTACAAGATTCATAAATTTTATGAATTTCTCTAATGAAAAGTTACCACTGTCATCTGCATATTTTCTATAAAGGACTTGACAAAAAATGCAAACACTTTCTCCATTTCCAGGTACATCGTTTTGATTATTGGTTTGGCTAAAAGGCGTCCCAGGATTTTTGCCCACGGGTTTTCCCAAACTAAAAGCTTCGATTTTCTTGTTGGCTGTTTTGAAATCTTCGAACTTTGTGAGTACTTTCACCATGGTATAGTTGCATTTACCACAAAACAGATGAGGAAATTTTGAAACCACGTCGTCCCAATCATAGTTTAAATGAGGAAAACACTTTTTACAGTTGCTTTTGATGTTTTCACGGGCTTTCTGGGTGTATTGCCGCCGTATTGACATTTCCGAGTTCTCACAAGACCTTTTGCACCAAGTACAATAAAATGTACTCATAATGATGACTTCAAACTTTTTTCGGATTGGATCAAACTGAAATAATCGTCCTCCCCTATTGTTAATAAAAATAAACTAAATACAATTAGTCATCATTAGTATTTCTCCATAACAAATGCATGTAGTTGTAATTTGATAAACTTCAAATGCTAAATTCCCAGGTCCAAAGCAAATACTTCTATTTCC
This sequence comes from Yoshiicerus persimilis, assembly GCA_020352615.2. Lineage (NCBI taxonomy): Eukaryota > Metazoa > Arthropoda > Collembola > Entomobryomorpha > Tomoceridae > Yoshiicerus > Yoshiicerus persimilis. The sequence continues at coordinate 8,801,699 of CM036941.2, forward strand.
CTTTAAACCAACTGGATTTTTGAAAAATTAATTAGTTATTTTGAATGTAAAAGACTCTAATACCTTTTGTTTTATGTAGACAGGGATATTTTTCTACTCAAAAGTCCAGTCCATCCAGAGATGGTCGAATTTCTGCAAAAAATAAATTAAATGTCAAATACAATTTTCAATTAGATTTTTTGAAGTTATATCAATCACAAAGTAAGGTCAAACATATCACGAAAAATGAGAAATATTAATTACAACGCGCGCACGGCGCTAGAACGGATGCTAACAACACATTTCCAAATTATTAAAACTTTTCATTTCAAATGATTAAAAGTTATTTTACAACTCTTTCAGCTCCTAATCTTCAAAACACTTCTCTGAGTTTTACCGCACTTTTGCCAGGTGATTGCAGAAATCTCAATTTAAAGTTGCGACTGTTGCGAGTGAGTAATATGCGAAAAAGAAGTTATGCATGTCCTTGTGTGTACCACTTTTGATTCTTTGGCTGTCTTCGCCAGATTTTGGTTATGCTGTTGTTTATGTATTTTAGGAATAAAACAAATGATAATTAATTTTTCTTCAGATTTAATAATTGAGATTTAGTAATACTTTCTCGCGTTCGTTTTCCGGGCAGGCTCTGAATGGGGAGTTATTGAAATAGAAATAGGTTAGTAAGAGTGTTTTAAATAATTCCGTTTGTTATGCTACTTTGTTTTGGAAATTTACTTTTAATTAATTGTGAATTAATTGTCAGGGAAGCCTGAGCCTTGCGAAAAGGAGAGACTATTGGAATTTTGGAAAAGTTTCGAATATTTAGGTACCCAAATAAGCGCCGTTCGAAAATAATTACTGACTGGAACGAAAGTTTGCGGATTTGTGGCAGACATCCGATATTATTTCAGTGTTTGAATGATTCTTGGCTGATAAGTAAGAACAGAATTTATATTTGCCATTAGAAATGTTACTCGTAGAAGAAAAATAGTTATTAAAATAATATTTGTAATATTTAAGATTCTGAAAAAGACTCGGGATCTCTAGAAAAATCTAAACGGGCTAGTGGACAACAGAAAAAATCACTATCTTCCAATATCTGCGGAACGAAAGGGAGCAGCACAATAAATTAACACAAATGGAAATGCCTAGTTCTAGTATGTCAGAATCGAAGAGTTCAAAAGCAGTAACAGATGAAAAAGAAGGAGCTGTTGAGCTTCACAGATTTGTAAGTTATACTGTATTTTTGTAAGCTAAGTACAACTTCGCGTTCGCGCAAACTACGTCTTTTACTTTACAGTAACACATTAAAAACCATTGTGAGAAGAGCAGGGAATTGATTAAGTCATGATAATGATAAAATAACTCAAACCGGTCGTACTATTTGGCACCCCCCAAAATGGATTTGGCACCCCCCAAATAAATGGCACCCCCCATTAAGGTGGCCATATTTTCCCATTGTATACCATACATGCCCACCAAATAGAAAAAGCACCCCCCAATAGAAATGGCACCCCCCAATAGAAATGGCACCCCCCAATAGAAATGGCACCCCCCAATAGAAATGGCACCCCACAATAGAAATGGCACCCCCCAATAGAAATGGCACCCCCCAATAGAAATGGCACCCCCCAATAGAAATGGCACCCCCCAATAGAAATGGCACCCCCAACTGAAATGGCACCCCCCAATAGAAATGGCACCCCCCAATAGAAATGGCACCCCCTATAGAAATAGCACCCCCCAATAGAAATGGCACCCCCTATAGAAATAGCACCCCCCAATAGAAATGGCACCCCCCAATAGAAATGGCACCCCCCAATAGAAATGGCACCCCCCAATAGAAATGGCACCCCCCAATAGAAATGGCACCCCCCAATAGAAATGGCACCCCCCAATAGAAATGGCACCCCCCAATAGAAATGGCAACCCCCAATAGAAATGGCATTTCCCAACTGAAATGGCACCCCCTAACTGAAATGACAATTATTCAAATAGGACCCTCAACTGAAATAACACTATTATTAAAGTGGCACCCACCAGCCGAAAAGATAGTATTATTAAAGTGGCACCCCCCAACTGAAATACTATTATTGAAATGGCACCCCCGACTGAAATGATAGTATTATTGAAATGGCACCCCCCACTAAAATGATAGTATTATTGAAATGGCACCCGCCAACTGAAATGATACTATTATTGAAATGGCACCCCCGACTGAAATGATAGTATTATTGAAATTATTGAAATAATAAAAGTATAAAAGTATAAAGTATAAACAAAAGTATAATCTTTGAAGCTGCCTTAGAAAAGCGTGAGCGAATAAATGGAAATGACCATCCAAGTACACTACATTTAAAAAATGACATGGTAGATGTATTTGAATCCCAAAATAATTTTAAAAAAGCATGGAAATTGTCTAAAGAAATTTTGGAGGTGTATGAACGAAAGTTCGGAGTGGAGCATAAGGATACTCTGGTTTTCATGTACAAAGTTGCGTATTTTGAATATCATCAATGCAAATACCGTGCAGCCTTAAGGAACTTCAAGGAACTTCTTGAAATTCAAGAAAGAGTCTTGGAATTGAATCATCCTTCCACTTTGCTAAATAAATCTTTCATTGCTGATACATATAACCATTTGGGTAGACACCAAGAAAGTCTCCAGTTGGCCAAACAATTATACGCAGTTCAGGTCGAAAAACTTGGTCCACAGCATCCCGATACAATCGATACAGAGCAATTGATACAGAAAGTGGAAGCGGACATTGCAATTACTATGAAATATGTATTGGAGTGAAGAATGAAAACAAAGTGAAGCAGTGAAAGTGTGCTTTAGTTGTTGAGAGCCTAATTGATTTTTGTTTATTCGCTTGGAAATGTTTTTCAAAACTTTAGTAATTCGTCGAACGGTTAAAAATAATTGAACTGAAGTGTTCACAAAGTGAAAGTGTGCTTTCGTTTCTGGGAACCAATTTTATTTTCATTTATTCGTATTCCTGATTTTCCTCACTTTAGTAATTCATCGAACAATAAGAAAAATAATTGAAATGAAGTGTTCACAAATATCAGACCATAATTAATTTGAACTATTTTTGATTTGCCTACTTAAATTATAAATAAATAAAGCATATGTAACTGTCAAAAAAGATTAATTCCTTGCTGTTTCGTCCCAGTTTTGTTTGGCAACCTCTGGAATACAACAGGTATTACAGAGTCACTCACTCCTAAATATATTCAAACAACTTTCATAGATATTCATAGTGGTCTGACCAGAAGAGACGAAAGTATCGCAGCAAAACTGTTTTAGAAAGTCAATAGTTGCATTACAATCTCAACGTTGATCAGAATCGGTTAAAGTTAAGTGGGTTAAGTAATCCTGTGGACAGTAAAAGTATAAAAATTTGCCAATTTTTAGGGGATTCGGGTTTTTCTTTGCCAAAACAAATTCCTTTTGAAATAGTATTTCAACAGCTGCAATCCACGTTATATGAATGATTTTTCCTGAAATTTTCATATATTAATATTTTCGGGGCATCAAAATTATGGGTATTAGCGAAAAACTGATGTTCAAAATCGAGAATCAAATTTTATATTTTAATTTTTTGCGCTTTTTCAAATTAAATTTCTATTTTTTGTGTGGTGTCCTTTTTGTGACTGAGCTGATATTCAAAAAATGAAAAAATCAATTCTGTTTAGCCATTTTTCTGGGGTCTCGCAACTTCTAAACTTTTGCACGTACCAACACCAACATAGTTTTTAAATTGTATTTTATTTCCTGTAAGTTACATTACTATATTTCTCTTTCACATTGCAAAATAAACCATTGTAAAACGTTTATAGCGCAGTGGAGAACATTTTAAAATCAGTCGCAACTTTCAATATTTAGTTATTGTGTTTTTTTTATTCAGAGGTCCCATTTTTGAAAGGTAACCTTAATTAAATTCTAAAAAGACTCATTAAAGGTTTAATAATTTTTTAAAAGCGTTCCTCAGTTAGGGCCGGATTTATTAACGGTTTCATAACATCCAGACGGCGAGATTAAAATGAGTTTTCAAGAAATGAAAGAACAAATGAAGGCGAGAAAGAATAAAATAAAGAAATGTTAAAGAAATATAGAAAGTTCTAATTTTATTGTCTATTGCAAGGTTTCTTTTACTACTGAAAAAACATTTAATAATTGCATATGAATCAAAATAAGTGTAATGAAAATAAAGATTCGATCCAGTAACACTCTAACAAATATTCTAGAATTACAGATAAGAACATTTAATTGTGAAATGTAAGAAATTTCCCTGAGATAGGTTTCTGTGATGTGAGGGATTCTACTGAACTAAGCACTTTCGGTTATGTTTACAATCCCCGGCTTCCCCGGTACCACGTTTTACTATTATTCTGGATATTCGACAAAAAATTAAAGGGAATGTGTGATGTTGTAAATTAGCACAAATTGTAGAAATGACTTTGACTAACAAAATTAAATATTAAAGTCATTAAAATAAAATGAAGCTTTGAAGCTGCATTAATTATTACATTTCTGATTTGTAAAGCTAGAAGTTGAGAGAGCTTAAGAAAAAATGTTGCATGTCCTTGTGTGCACCACTTTTGATTCTGTGGCGGTCTTCAGCAGATTTCGGTTATGCTGTTGTTTATGTATTTTAGGAATAAGACAAAATAATAACTAATTTTTCGTCAGATTTAATAATGAGATTTAATAATATTGTTTCCCGTTCGTTTTCCGGGTAGTGTCCACTCTGACTATACTTTATAAGAGTGAGGAGTTATTGAAATACAAATAGGTGAGTAAATAATAATAGAAATAGGTAATATGTGGTTTAAATAATTTCGTTTAATTGTTATATATTTTGGTTTAGATATTTAATTTAATTAATTATGAATCTTGACAGAGAAACCTGAGCCTTGCGAAAAGGAGAGACTGTTGGAATTTGGAAAAGTTTCGAGTATTTAGGCCGTACCTAAATAAGCGCCTTAAGAAAATAATTGCTGACTGGAACTTGAGTTTGCGGATTTGTGGCTGACATCCGATATTATTCAAATGTTTGAATGCTTAATAAGTAAGAACAGAATTTATGTTTGACATAATATTCCCATATTTACCAATATAATTCTTAAATTAACTCTATTAATGATAAAATTACTCAAGGAAAGCGTTTTTCTTGAAATTTATCACAGAAGGCGCATCCTACAGTGAAAAATTCCTTAATTGAAGAGAAAATGCAGCTAGCAAACAAGAAACCCAACAAACAGGGAGATAGGGAGAAAAATGAAAGTGGGGTTGCAAAAAAGTCTTGTAGCACAGGACCAATTTCCGGAAATAAAGTAACAGTTTCCTCGAAAAGACCAAGATTAGATTATGAAGCGACTACGAACAATTCCATCAAAAATCAATCAGCAAATGTAAAGGCCGGTGCGGCGAGCAGAAACGACCATGGTATGATATCTAAAAGACGCATGACCAGATCCCAATTATTTTCGACAATTATGAACTCTGAAGTACCGTATATGAAAACTGGATGGGAAAAGTGGGATAAAAAATTAGAAGACCAAAAGGAGAAGGAGTTAGAAAAGAATAAAACATCTACTAGGAAAATTGGACCTAACAGTATTGTTATCAACCCGGGATTAGGTAAAATCAAACTCGAAGCGGACTACATACCACCAGAAGTTATAAAAGTCGAAAATGAGGTAGAACCATCCAAGAATCCCGAAGATGCTGCCATGAATAATCCACAATTGGAAACTCAGAAGGTCCCCTTGAAAAATTCTGTTCCACTGAACGATAACGATAAAGAAGCTTTGGAGAAAGTTGAGAGTTTAAACCAAAAAGTGAAATCATTGGAATTGAAAATTCAAGAGTTTGGATTAGAAGGGAATGGCATTGAAATTTTTACACAGAATTTTAATTATTTGGGAGGAATTCTTGCTATACTAGACAACATTAAGGCAGATGGAAGAGACGGTGTTCAAAATGCAAAAGTAAATTGTGTCAAATTGATTTGCTACTGCGTTGCAGCACTGGGATCAAAAGTTAGTTTGGCTGGATGTATAAATGGAATAATTGAAAAAGGAAATTCTATTAGTAATGAAGCTGTTGTAGAAAATATTGAGAATCCAGTCGAAACAACAACATCCATCGAAATGCAAAATGAGGTAGAGGTCTTCGAAAATTCAGACGACACAGACATGAATGGTCTGCATAGTGATACCGAGTCAGAAACACCTGAGAATTCGATTTCACTTAACGATGATGACACTGAAGACACTGTGGAAACAGTTCAGATTGAGAGCACGGAATCGAATGCACTGGAATTACAAATTCAAGAGTTGGAAGGAATTTTGAAAGCAAATCTAATTAAACTAAACAAAAAGAACATTAAGAAAGACGAAAGAGTCGGCTGTGTTGCAAATGCGAAACAAAATTGTGAACTAATATACAGCTGCATTGGAAAACTGGAATCAAAGCTTCGCCTGGTACTCTTGAATATCATTTCCTTTTTGTCCCCTAAAAATATTCCAAGCCACATTGTACTAAAAATATTGGAAAAGATGGGAAAGCTGTCAAGCGTAGCAAATGTAGAAAATATCTTTGACGAAATTGAATACCATTCGATGATTGACTTCTGTGAAGGAAAATTATCTGTGGATCCAATAGTGCAAGAGGTAACCAGAAATGAGTTAGAAAAACTAGGATACTTTAGTTTAGTTTTGTCTGGAGTGGCCGAAATCTTGATTGATATGTTTGAGACAAATGAAATTGATCTGAAAGATGTTGTCCACGCTCAAGCCGTTTGCGATCACTTAATATGAATAAAGAAATGATTAAAAACCATGGAGAACTTTTTGGATGGATATGCTTTAAATTATGGAATTCAGAGAAGTACAAAGAAACGTTGGATTCTGTTTTGGGACGGAATAGTCGGTTGGCGTTAGAAGTAAAATTCTGGAAAGGAAGTGCTCTGAGGTATTTAGGCAAGTACTCTGCATCCCTTAAAGTCTTAAATGATGTTTACACATGGCAGAAAGCCACTTTTGCAGAGGATGACCTTGAATTTTTGGAGACAGCTGAAGAACTGGGAAGGATATACTACAAATTAAAAAAGTATAAACAAGCTACGAAAATCTTTGAAGCTGCCTTAGAAAAGCGTGAGCGAATAAATGGAAATGATCATTCAAAAACACTTAGTTTACAGTGGAACATAATAGATGTACTTTATTCTCAAAATAAGTGGAAAGAGGCATTGAAATTGTCTAGAGAACTTTTGGAGGTGTATGAACGAAAGTTCGGAGTGGGGCATAGGGGTGCTCTTTGTGCCAAGCACAACGTTGCGTATTTTAACTATCTTCAAAAGAAATACCGAGTGGCCGGCCTTAAGGAACTTCCAGGAACTTCTTGAAGTTCAAGAAAGAGTCTTGGAATTGAATCATCCTTCCACTTTGATGAATAAATCTTTCATTGTTGAGACATATAATCATTTGGGTAGACACCAAGAAAGTCTCCAATTGGCCAAAGAATTACACGCAGTTCAGGTAGAAAAACTCGGTCCACAACATCCCGATACAATCGATACAGAGGAATTGATACAGAAAGTGGAGGCGGACATTGCAATTACAATGCAATAGGTATTCGAGTGATTCAAGTATGAAAACCAAGTGAAAGTGCGCTTTAGTTTCTGGGAGCCAATTTTATTTTGATATATTCGATTGTGTCTTTTCTAAACTTTTGTAATAAATGTACGGAAGCGTTCACAAATATCAGGCCATAATTAATTTGAATTTGTTTTGATTTACCTACTTAAAAATAAAAAATTGAAAAATTGTAAATTCTAAAAGATTAATTGCATGCTAGTTCATCCCAGTTTTGCTTGGATAAACTCCTCCCTAAGGACATTAAACAACTTTCGTAGATATACAGGGTGCTCTGACTGGAAGAAGTCCTGGCTGAAATGAAAATTTTTTTTACTAATACTTTTACACCTGTTATCCATGTTATACGAGTGATTTTTCCTAAAATGTTCATAAATTAATATTTTCGGGGCATCAAAATTACGGGTATTAGCAAAAAACTAATGTTCAAAATTAATACAAAAATTTTAAATGCTAATCTTTTGCGCTCCTCAAATCAAAGTTCTATTTTTTGTTGGTGTGCTCTTTTTGAGTGAACTGATATTCATAAAAAAAAGAAAAGTTATGCTTAGCCATTTTCTGAGGCCTCGATATTCTAAACCTTTGCTCTGCTTTTTTATTAAATATTAGGACTTTCCAGCTCCCAGTTCATTTGTGCTAGCACGTACCAACACCAACCAGTTTTATTTTAATTGCTGTATAAAGTACATATACCACTTCTCTTTCACATTGCAATGTAAACCATTGAAAAAGCATATTAAATATTAGACAATAGCAAAGTCAAACTGTAACTAAAGAAAGAAAGCATTTAAACAACAGTCGCAAAAATATTTTAGTGTGATTTATTTATTGAAATTTTTGATTTTTATTCGGAAGTTATAGGCACAAAATTTCCCAGTTTTGAAGGGAATCCTAAACTAAATCCTAAAGCTTTGAAGCTGTTTTATTACATTTCTCATTTGTAAACCTAGAAGTTGAGACCTTAAGAAAAGGAGTTTACATGTCCTTGTGAGCACCACTTTTGATTCTTTGGCGGTCTTCACCAGATTTCGGTTATGCTGTTGTTTATGTATTTTAGGAACAAGACAAAATCATAATTAATTTTTCTTTAGATTTAATAACTGACATTTAACAATATTTTTCACGTTCGTTTTCCGGGTAGAGTACTATATACGAAGAGTGGGGAAGCATTGCAATATAAATAGGTGAGTAAATAATAATAGAAATAGGTAATATGTAGCTTAAATTATATCGTCTGCTATATATTTTGTTTTAGATATTTAATTTAATTAATTGCGAATGTTGACAGAAAAGTTGAGCCTTGCGAAAAAGAGAGACTGTTGGAATTTTGGAAAAGTTTCAAGTATTTAGGCCGTACCTAAAAAAGCGCCTTAAGAAAATAATTGCTGACTGGAACGAGAGTTTGCGGATTTGTGGCTGATATCCGATATTTTCAAATGTTTGAATGATTCATGGCTTAATAAGTAAGAACAGAATTTATGGTTGAGATGACATAATATTCCCATATTTACCAATATGATTCGTAAATTAACTCTATTAATGATAAAATCACTCAAGGGAAGCGTTTTTTTAACTTTATCACAGAAGGAGCATCCTACAGTGAAAAATCCCTTAATTGACGAGAAAATGCAGCTAGCAAACAAGAAACCCAGCAAACAGGGAGATATGGAGAAAAATGAAAGTGGGGTTGCAAAAAAGTCTTGTAGCAAAGGACCAATTTCCGGAAATAAAGTAACAGTTTCCTCGAAAAGACAAAGATTAGATTCTGAAGCGACTACGAACAATTCCATCAAAAATCAATCAGTAAATGTAAAGGCCGGTGCGGCGAGCAGAAACGACCATGGTATGATATCTAAAAGACGCATGACCAGATCCCAATTATTTTCGACAATTATGAACTCTGAAGTACCGTATATGAAAACTGGATGGGAAATGTGGGATAAAAAATTAGAAGGCCAAAAGCAAAAAGAGTTAGAAAAGAATAAAACATCTACAAGGAAAATTGGACCTAACAGCATCGTTATCAACCCTGGATTGGGTAAAATCAAACTTGAAACGGACTACATACCACCAGAAGTTGTAAAAATGGAAAATGAAGTAGAATCATCCGAGAAACCCGAAGAAGTTGCCATCAATGTTGGACGTTTTGATACTGATGCGGTCACCCTGAAAAATTCTTTTCCATTGAACGTTGACGATAAAGAAGCTTTGGAGAAAGTTGAGAGTTTAAACGAAAAAGTGAAATCATTGAAATTGAAAATCCAAGAGTTTGAATTTGAAGTGAACGGCATAGAGAATTTTACACATCATTATAATTATTTGGGAGGAATTCTTGCTATACTGGACAACATTAAGGCAGATGGAAGAAACTGTGTTGAAAATGCAAAAATTAATTGTGTCAAATTGATTTGCAACTGTATTGCAGTACTAGGATCAAAAGTTAGTTTGCCTGGATGTAAAAACGGAATAATTGAAAAAGGAAATTCTATTAGTAATGAAATTGTTATAGAAAATATTGAGAATCCAGTCGAAGCAACAACGTCCATGGAAATGCAAAATGAGGTAGAGGTCTTCGAAAATTCAGACGACACAGACATGAATGGTCTGCATAGTGATACCGAGTCAGAAACACCGGAGAATTCTATTTCACTGAGCGATGATGACAATGAAAATACTGTTGAAACAGTTCAGGTTGTAAGAGCAGAATCGAATGCACTGGAATTACAAATTCAAGAGTTGGAAGGAATTTTGAAAGCAAATCTAATTAAACTAAACAAAAAGAACATTAAGAAAGACGAAAGAGTCGGCTGTGTTGCAAATGCGAAACAAAATTGTGAACTAATATACAGCTGCATTGGAAAACTGGAATCAAAGCTTCGCCTGGACATCTTGAATGTCATTTCCTTCTTGTCCCCTAAGAATATTCCAACTAAAATTGTGCTAAAAATATTGGAAAAGACTGGAAGACTTTCAAACATAGCGAATGTGGAAAATATCTTTGACGAAATTCCATACCATTCGATGATTGAGTACTGCAAAGGAAAATTATCTGTTGATCCAATAGTGCAAGAGGTAACCAGAAATGAGTTAGAGAAACGAGGAGAGTTTTGTTTAGTTTTGTCTGGAGTAGCCAGAATCTTGATTGATATGTTCGATGCAAAGGACGGTTATCTGAAAGATGTTGTTCACGCTCAAGCCGTTTGCGATTACTTAATTACGAAGAAAGAAATGATTAAAGATCATGGAGAACTTTTTGAAGGGATATACAGTAAACTATACTATTCAGGGAAGTACAACGAAATGCTGGACTTTGGCCGTAAATCGGAAAAAGTGTTGGACTCTATTTTGGGACGGAATAATCAATTGGCGTTAAACTTGAAATTCTGGAAAGGAATTGCTCTGAGGTATTTAGGAAATAACTCTGAGTCCCTTAAAGTCTTAAAGGATGTTTACAAAAGGCAGAAAACCATTTTTGAAGAGGATGGCATTGATTTCTTGGATACAGCTGGAGCACTAGGAATGATATACTACGAATTAAAAAAGTATGATCAGTCCAGGAAATTCTTTGAAGGTGCCATAAGAAAGAGTGAAGTTATAAATGGACATGACCATCTAAGAACACTTGATTTAAAGAGGGAAATGGTAGATGTATTTGAATCCCAAAATAAGTTGCCAAAGGCATTGGAACTGTCTAAAGGAATTTTGGAGGTGTATGAACGAAAGTTCGGAGTGGAGCATAAGGATACTCTGATTTGCAAGCACAACGTTGCGTATTTTGAATATCATCAAGACAAATACCGAGCAGCCTTAAGGATCTTCAAGGAACTTCTTGAAATTCAAGAAAGAGTTATGGAGTTGAATCATCCCGATACTTTGGCTACCAAATCTTTCATTGCTGATACATATAATCATTTGGGTAGACACCAAGAAAGTCTCCAGTTGGCAAAAGAGTTACACGCAGTTCAGGTCGAAAAACTAGGTCCACAACATCCCGATACAATCGATACAGAGGAATTGATACAGAAAGTGGAGGCGGACATTGCAATTACAATGTAATATAATTGGAATGATTGAAAAATGAAAACAAAAGTGAAAGTATGCTTCAGTTGCGGAGAACCAATTTTATTTTCATTTATTCGTTTTCCTGATTTTCCTCACATTAGTAATTCATCGAACAATAAGAAGAATAATTGAAATGAAGTGTTCACAAATATCAAACCATAAATAATTTGAATTTATTTCGATTTGCCTACTTAAAAATAAAAACAATTGAAAAATGTAACTACAATTCTAAAAGATTAATTGCATCATTGCATGCTATTTCATTCCACTTTTGTTAGGCAACCTCTGTAATACAACAAGTATTAATAACTCTCACGCCTAATACATTCAAACAACTTTAATACATGTACAGGGTGGTCTGACCGGAAGAAACGAAAGTACCACAGCAAAACTGTTAAAGAAAGTCAATGCAAACACAATTCCATTGCAATCTCCAGTTTGATTAAAATCGGTTAAAGTTTAGTGGGTCAAATAATTCTGTGAAAAATAGAAGTACAAAAATGTGCCAGGTTTTTGATGATTTGGATTTTTCCTGGCCGTTTCTCTGTTTTTTGAAATAAGATTTTTACACTGCAATCCAAGTTATATAAATGACTTTTCCTGAAATTATTATATATTAATATTTTCGGGGCATCAAAATTATGGGCATCAGCGAAATACAAATGTTTAAACTCAAAAAAAAAATTGCGCTTCCTCAAATTACATTTCCTTTTTTAGTGTGGTGTGCTTTTTTTGACTGAAATGATATTCAAAAAACAAAAAGCATCAACGAAAAGCTTAGCCATTTTTCTGGGGCCTCTAAGTTCTAAGCTTTTGCACGTACCAACACCAACATAGTTCTTAAATTGCATTTTATTTCCTGTAAGTTACATTCTTACATTACTATATTTCTCTTTCACATTGCAAAATAAACCATTGTAAAACGTTTATTGCGCAGTGGAGAACATTTTAAGGTTCCTGTATCCGGGTTACCGGAATAATTTACTTGCCTACCTTTTACACCGTAAAAAAGAATTATTTTAAAATTCATCATCTTTTTTAGAAAGTAACTTAAAATTATGAAAAATATCGCAAAAAAATCGTAATTTTATGTAGAATAAAGTTATATTCTTTGCTTATATCCACCTTTGATCCAAAGTGTCTAAATTTGACTTCCTGGCGCAAAATATGTTATATTGAACAAAGGAAATCAATGATGGGCAAGCAAAGTATATAACTTTATTCTACATAAAATGAAGAATTTTATCGAATATATTTCATAATTTTAACTTACTTTCTAAAAAAGATGATTAATTTTGAAATAATTCTTTTTTACGGTGTAAAAGGTAGGCAAGTAAATTATTCTGGTAACCCGGATACAGGAACGTTAAAAGCAGTTGCAATTTGCGGTATAATTTATTTATTACAGGTTTTGATTTTCATTCGGATGTCCGTTTTTGAAAGGTAACCTTAATTAAATTCCAAAAAGAGTCATTGCAGGTTAAATAATTTTTTAAAGCGTTCCTCAGTTAGGACCGCATTTACTAACGGCTTCATAAGATGTAGACGGAGAGATTAAAATGAGTTTTGAAGAAATGAAATAACAAGTGAATACTAGAAATGCAGAAAGTGCTAATTTTATTGTCTATTGCAAGGTTTCTTTTACTACTGAAAAAACATTTAATAATTGCATATCAATCAAAGTAATTGTAAAGAAAATTTTATAGATCCAGTAACACGGTTATGTTTACAATCCCCGGTACCACGTTTTACTATTATTCTGGATATTGGATAAAATTAAATGGAATGCGTGATGAAATTAGCTCAAATTGTAGAAATGACTTTGGCTAACGAAATTAAATATTAAAGTCATTAAAATAAAATGAAGCTTTGAAGATGCTTTAAAATTTCATTTCTCATTTTTAAAGCTAGAAGTTGAGAGAAGTTAAGAAAAAGAGGTTGCATGTCCTTGTGTGCACTGTGCACCACTTTTGATTCTGTGGCGGTCTTCAGCAGATTTCGGCTATGCTGTTGTTTACGCATTTTAGGAACTTCCAGGAACTAGAAAAAATAATAATTCATTTTTCTTCAGATTTAATAATTGAGATTTAATAATACTGTTCCACGTTAGCTTTCCGAGCAGTGTCCACGCTGACTATATAGTACATTATAAGAGTGGGAAGTTATTGAAATAGAAATAGGTGAGTAAATAATAATAGAAATAGGTAATATGTGGTTAAATTATTTCGTTTAATTGTTATACATGTATATATTTTGTTTTAGATATTTTATTTAATTAATTATGAATCTTGACAGAGAAGCCTGAGCCTTGCGAAAAGGAGAGACTGTTGGAATTTTGAAAAATTTTCGAATATTTAGGCCGTATTCAAATAAGTGCTGTAAGAAAATAATTGCTGACTGGAACGCGCGTTTGCGGATTTGTCGCTGACATCCAAAATTATTCAAATGTTTGAATGATTCATGGCTTAAATAAGTAAGAACAGAATTTATGGTTGACATAGTATTCCCATATTTACCAATATATTTGTAATTCCTAAATTAACTCTATCAATGATAAAATCACTCAAGGGAAGCGTTTTTTAACTTTATCACAGAAGGAGCATCCTACAGTGAAAAATCCCTTAATTGACGAGAAAATGCAGCTAGCAAACAAGAAACCCAACAAACAGGGAGATATGGAGAAAAATGAAAGTGGGGTTGCAAAAAAGTCTTGTAGCAAAGGACCAATTTCCGGAAATAAAGTAACAGTTTCCTCGAAAAGACAAAGATTAGATTCTGAAGCGACTACGAACAATTCCATCAAAAATCAATCAGTAAATGTAAAGGCCGGTGCGGCGAGCAGAAACGACCATGGTATGATATCTAAAAGACGCATGACCAGATCCCAATTATTTTCGACAATTATGAACTCTGAAGTACCGTATATGAAAACTGGATGGGAAAAGTGGGATAAAAAATTAGAAGGCCAAAAGCAAAGAGAGTTAGAAAAGAATAAAACATCTACAAGGAAAATTGGACCGAACAGTATTGTTATCAACCCGGGATTGGGTAAAATCAAACTCGAAACGGACTACATACCACCAGAAGTTGTAAAAATCGAAAATGAGGTAGAATCATCCAAGAATCCCGAAGATGCTGCCATGAATAATCAACAATTGGAAACTCAGACGGTCCCCCTGAAAAATTCTTTTGCGTTAAACGATGATGATAAAGAAGCTTTGGAGAAAGTTGAGAGTTTAAACGAAAAAGTGAAATCATTGGAATTGAAAATTCAAGAGTTTGGATTAGAAGGGAATGGCATTGAAATTTTTACACAGCATTATAATTATTTGGGAGGAATTCTTGCTATACTGGACAATATTAAGGCACATGGAAGAGACAGTGTTCAAAATGCTAAAGTAAATTGTGTCAAATTGATTTGCACCTGCGTTGCAGCACTGGGATCAAAAATTAGTATGCCCAGTTGTGAAAATGGAATTGAAGAAGGAAATTCTGGTAGTGATGAAGCTGTAGAAAATAAAGAAAATCCATTCAAAGCAACAGCAGCCATGGAAATGCAAAATGAGGTAGAGGTCATCGAAAATTCCGAAGATACAGACATGAATGATACTGAGGCAGCCACATCGGAGAATCCGATTTCACGTAGTGATGATGACAATGAAGACACTGTGGAAACAGTTCAGATTGAGAGCACCGTATCGAAAACATTGGAATTACAAATTCAAGAGTTGGAAGGAATTTTGAAAGCTGATCTAATTAAACTAAAGAAAAAGAATAAGAACGATGCAAGAGTCGATTATATTCAGAATGCAAAACAAAAGTGTGAACTGATATACAATTGCATTGCAAAACTGGAATCAAAAATCTGTTTGGACATCTTGAATATCATTTCCTTTTTGTCCCCTAAAAATATTCCAACTAAAATTGTGCTAAAAACTTTGGAAAAGATGGGAAAACTTTCAAACATGGCAAATGTGGAAAATATCTTTGACGAAATTCAATACCATTCGATGATTGAGTACTCTAAAGGAAAATTATCTGTGGATCCAATAGTGCAAGAGGTAACTAGAAATGAGTTAGAAAAACGAGGAGAGTTTAGTTTAGTTTTGTCCAGAGTGGCTGAAATCTTGATTGATATGTTCAAAGTTAATGAAATTGATCTGAAAGATGTTGTCCACGCTCAAGCCGTTTGCGATCATTTAACTAAGAAGAAAGAAATGATTAGAGATCATAAAGTACTTTTTGGATGGATATCCTTTAAATTATGGAATTCAGGGAAGTACAAAGAAACGTTGGATTTTAGCCGTAAATCAGAAAAAGTATTGGTCTCTATTTTGGGGCGGAATAGCCCGTTGGCGGTAGACGTGAAATTCTGGAAAGGAAGTGCTTTGAGGTATTTAGGCAAGAACTCTGAGTCCCTTAAAGTCTTAAAGGATGTTTACAAAAGGGAGAAAGCCACTTTTGGAGGGAAGGACATTGATTTTGTCCTGACAGCTTGGGAACTGGGAAGGACATACTACAAATTAAAAAAGTATGAACAGTCCGCAAAAATCTTCGAAGCTGCCATAGGAAAGAGTGAGGAAATAAATGGAAATGACCATTCAACTACACATGCTTTAAAGAACGAAATGGTACAGGTACTTTACTCCCAAAATATGTTACCGAAGGCCTTGAAGCTGTCTAAAGAAATGTTGGAGGTGTATGAACGAGAGTTCGGAGTGGAGCATCATTATACTCTAATTTTCAAGTACAACGTAGCATATTTTGCTTATCTTCAATGCAAATACCGAGTGGCCTTGAGGAACTTCAAGGAACTTCTGGAAATTCAAGAAAGAGTCTTGGAGTTGAATCATCCCGATACTTTAGAAACTAAATTTTTCATTGCTTATGCACATAATCATTTGGGAAGACACGAGGATAGTCTCCAGTTGGCCAAGGAATTACACGAAATCCAGGTCCAAACACTTGGACCACAACATCCCGATACAATGGATACAGAAAGATTGATACTGAAAGTGGAGGCGGACATTGCAATTACTATGTAATGGAGTGATTCAAGTATGAAAACAGAGTGAAGGTGTGCTTTAGTTGTTGAGAGTCAATTCTACTTTCATTTTTCAAAACTTTTGTAATTAATTGAAATAAGAAAAATGTTTAACTGAAGCGTTCGCAATTATGAGACCATAATTAATTTGAATTAGTTTTGATTTGCCTACTTAAAAATATAATTAAATAAAAGAAACGTAATTGCAATTCTAAGAGATTAATTGAAGGCTGTTTCATTTCAGTTTTGTTTGGCCACCTCTGTAATACATCTGGTATTAAAAACACTCATGTCTAAACACATTCAAACAACTTTCGTGTTAATACAGGGGTGGTCTGGTCTGGTCGGAGGAAATCCCGGATGAAAATAAAACATTTTTCAATAACATTTTTACACTTGTAATCCATGTATGTAAGTGATTTTTCCTAAAATTTTCATACATTAATATTTGCGGGCATCAAAATTATGGGTTTTGTAATAAGCGAAAAACTAATGCTCTGAATCAAGAAGAAATTTTTTAAAGCTAATTTTTTGCGCTTAGCAAGTTAAAGTTCTATTTTTTGTTGGTGTGCTCTTTTGACTGAACCGATGTTCAAAAAACAAAAGAAAAGTTATGTTTAGCCATTTTTCTAGGGTCTCGCAGTTTTAAACCTTTGCTGTGGTTTCTTATTAAATATTAGGATTTTCCAGTTCTCAGTTCTTTTCTGCTAACACGTACTAACACCAACAAATTTTATTTTAATTGCTGTAAGCTACATACAGCACTTCTCTTTCACATTGCAAAATAAAGCATTGTAAAAGGCATATTACACAATAGCAAAGTGAAACAGTAAGTAAAGTAACAAAAACCAAACATTTTAATAACAGTCGAAAAAATTTTTTTGTATGATTTATTTATTGAAATTTTTGATTTTTATTCGGAGGTTATAGGTTCAAAATTGCCCGTTTTTGAATGGGAACCTAAACTAAATCCGAAAGCTTTGAATTTACTTTATTACATTTTCCATTTGTAAACCTAGAAGATGAGACCTTAAGAAAAGGAAGTTGCATGTCCTTGTGAGCACCACTTTTGATTCTTTGGCGGTCTTCAGCAGATTTTGGTTAAGCTGTTGTGTTGTTTATGCATTTTAGGAACATGACAAAATGACAATTAATTTTTCTTCAGATTTAATAATTGAGATTTAATAATACTGTCTCATGTTCGTTCGTTTTCTGGGTAGGGTCCCATCTGACTATATGCTATAAGAATAGGTATTGAAATTGAAATAGTTTAGTAAATGTGTTTTAAATAATTTTGTTTGTTGTGCTATTTTGTTTTGGAAATTTATTTTAATTAATTATGAATTATGACAGAGAAACCTGGACCTTGCGAAAAAGAGACTTGGAATTTTGGAAAATTTTCGCATATTTAGGCCGTACCCAAATAAGTGCCGAAAGAAAATAATTACTGACTGGAACGAGAGTTTGCGGATTTGTGGCTGACATCCGATATTATTTAAATGTTTGAATGCAAGATACGTCGTTGTAGCAACGGTTTACAGACCGTGTAGAGGTAGTCGCGTAGTGAAAATTAAAATCTAAAATTCCACTTTTTTTCATTTTGGCTCTTATTCTGCGATTTGAGAGCCAATATTTGGTTCTCATGGTAGATTGGCTCTCAAATCGCAGAATAAGAGCCAAAATGAAAAAAAGTAAAATTTTAGTTTTTAATTTTTACTACGCGACTACCTCTACACGGTCTGTAAACCGTTGCTATAACGACGTATCTTGGTTTGAATGCTTCATTGGCAAATAAGTAAGAACATAATTTATGATTGACATCGAAAATATTTTACTGTTAAAACAAAATTTATTAAAATAATATTTGTAATATTTATGATGTTGAAAAAGACTCTCTCTAGAAAAATCTAAACAGGCTAGCGTAAACAGAAAAAAATCAAAAGCTTCCAAAATCTCCGAAACAACGAAAGAATAACACAAAAAATCTACAAAAAATGGAAATTCCTAGTTCTAGTACCTCAGAACTAAACAGTTCAAAAGCAGCAACAGATGAAAAAGAAGGACCGGTTGAGGATCACAGATTTACTGTAAGTTACTTTTTAATTTGTATAACAGTAACACATTATAAACCCTTGTGATATGAGCAGGGGATTGATTATAACTGATGATAATGATAAAATCACTCAAAGTAGCGTTTTTCTTTAATTTTATCGCAGACTGCGTTTTCTACAGTCAAAATGCCCTTAATTGGAGAGCAAGTGCAGCCAGCACACAAGGAATACAGCAAAAAGGGAGATAGAGAGAAAAATAAAAGTGGGGTTGCCAAAAAATCTTGTAGCAAAGGACCAACTTCTGGAAATAAGGAAACAATTTCTCCGAAAAGACCTAGATTAGATACTGTTGCGACCGCGAACAATTCCAATAAAGCCGGTGCGGAGAGAGGAAAAGACAATGATTCGATACCTAAAGGACGTATGACTAGACTCCAATTATTTTCGACAATTATGAATTCTGAAGTGCCATATATGAAAACTGGGTGGGAAAAGTGGAATAAAAAATTGGAAAACCAAAAGCAGAAAGAGTTAGAAAATAATAAAACATCTACCAGGGTGAAATTGAGAAGACAATTTAAAGTGTCTATACCCCAAAAGGCAAATAATATTCGTAACAGAATTCGACCGAACAGTATTATTATCAACAAGGGATTAGGTAAAATCAAACTTGAAGCAAATTACATACCACCAGAAGGTGTAAAAACCGAAAATGAGGTAGAACAATCCGAGATTCCCGAAGATGCTGCCGTGAATAATCCTCAATTTGAAACTCAGACTGTCCCCCTGAAAAAATCTGTTCCATTGAACGATGGCTATAAAGAAGCTTTGGAGAAAGTTGAGAGTTTAAATGAAAAAGTGAAATCATTGGAATTGAAAATTCAAGACCTTGAATTTGAAGGGAATGCCGTAGAGAATTTTACACAGAACTTTAATTATTTGGGAGGAATTCTTGCTATACTGGACAACATTAAGGCAGGTGGAAGAAACAGTGTTCAAAATGCAAAAGTAAATTGTGTCAAATTGATTTGCAACTGCATTGCAGCACTAGGATTAAAAGTGAGTCCTCCTGATTCTGAAAACGGAATTGAAGAAGGTTATAATTCTGGTAGTAATGACGCTGTAGGAAATGAGAATCCATCCGAAGCTACAGCGGCCATGGAAATGCAAAATGAGGCAGAGTCCTTCGAAAATTCCGACGATACAGACATGAATGATCTGGATGCTGATGCCGTGGCAGAAGCACCGGAGAAATCGAATTCACTTAGCGATGATGACATTGAAGACACTGTTGAAGCAATTCAGATTGTAAGAGCAGAATCGAAAACACTGAAATTGCAAATTCAAGAGTTGGAAGGAAATTTGAAAGAAAATCTACTTAAACTTCAGCAAATGGACATTAAGAAAGATGAAAGAGTCGACTATGTTCAAAATGCGAAACAAAATTGTGAACTTATGTACAATTGCATTGCAAAACTGGAATCAAAAATTTGTTTGGACATTTTGAATATCATTTGTTTCTTGTCTCCTAAGAATATTCGAAGCCATATTGTACTAAAAATATTGCAAAAGATGGGGAGCCTTTCAAACGTGGCAAATGTAGAAAATATCTTTGACGAAATTCAATACCATTCGATGATTGACTTCTGTGAAGGAAAATTATCTGTGGATCCAATAGTGCAAGAAGTAACCAGAAATGAATTAGAAAAACGAGGAGATTTTTGTTTAGTTTTGTCTAGAGTAGCCGAAACCTTGATTGATATGTTCGATGCAAAAGAAATTGATCTGAAAGATGTTGTCCACGCTCAAGCCGTTTGCTATCATTTAACTAAGAAGAAAGAAATGGTTAAAGATCATGAACACCTTTTTGGATATATACACGCTAAATTATGCAATTCAAAAAAGTGCAAAGAAATGTTGGACTTTAACCGTAAATCAGAAAAATTATTAGTCTCAATTTTGGGACGGAATAGTCAATTGGCGTTAAGCGTGAAATTCTATAAAGGAAGTGCTCTGAGGTATTTAGGCAAGTACTCTGCATCCCTTAAAGTCTTAAAGGATGTTTACAAAAGGCATAAAGCCATTTTTGGGGGGAATGACAATGATTTCTTGCTGATAGCTTGGGAACTGGGAAGGACATACTACAAATTAAAAAAGTATGAACAGTCCACAAAAATGTTTGAAGAAGCCATAGGAAAGAGTGAGGAAATAAATGGAAATGACCATATCTTGCTTATCTTCAGTGCAAATACCGAGTGGCCTTGAGGAACTTCAAGGAACTTCTGGAAATTCAAGAAAGAGTCCTGGAGTTGAATCATCCCGATACTTTAGAAACTAAATTTTTCATTGCTGAGACATATAATCATTTGGGAAGACACGAGGATAGTCTCCAGTTGGCCAAGGAATTGCATGAAACCCAGGTGCAAACACTTGGACCACAACATCCCGATGCAATCGATACAGAGAGATTGATACAGAAAGTGGAGGCGGACATTGCAATTACTATGTAATATGTAATGGAGTGATTCAAGTATGAAAACAAAGTGAAACTGTACTTGAGAGTCAATTCTATTTTCATTTTTCAAAACTTTTGTAATTAATTGAACAATAAGAAAAAAATTGTTTAACTGAAGCGTTCGCAATTATCAGACCATAATTAATTTGAAGTAGTTTTGATTTGCCTACTTAAAAATATAAATAAATAAAAGAAACGTAAATACAATTCTAAGAGATTAAATTGCAGGGTGCTTCGTTTCAGTTTTGTTTGGTCACCTATGAAAATAAAACATTTTTCAATAACATTTTTACGCTTGTAATCCATGGATGTGAGTGATTTTTCCTGAAATTTTCATATATTAATATAAATTTTCATATATTAATATAAATTTTCATATATTAATATTTGCGGACATCAAAATTATGGGTATTATAATAAGCTAAAAACTAATGCTCTAAATCAAGAAGAAATTTTTAAATATTAATTTTTTGCGCTTATCAAATTAAAGTTCTATTTTTTGTTGGTGTGCTCTTTTTGAATGAACTGATATTCAAAAAACAAAAGAAAAGTTATGTTTAGCCATTTTCTGGGGTCTCGCAGTTCTAAAACTTTGCTCTGGTTTCTTATAAAATATTGGGACTTTCCTGCTCTTAGTTCTTTTGTGCTAACACGTACCAACAACAACTTTTGTTTTAATTGTTGTAAGTTACATATACCATTTCTCTTTCACATTGAAAAATAAACCATTGTAAAACGCATATTAGACAATAGCAAAGTCACACAGTAAGTAAAGTAACAAAAACCAAACATTTTAATAACAGTCGGAATGATTTTTTAGTATGATTTATTTATTGAAATTTTTTATTTATATTCGGAGGTTATAGGTCCAAAATTGCCCGTTTTTGAAGGGGAACCTAAAAATCCGAAAGCTTTGAAGCTGTTTTATTACATTTCTCGTTTGCAAACCTAGAAGATGAGACTTTAAGAAAAAGAAGTTGCATCGTTGCATGTCCTTGTGTGCCCCACTTTTGATTTTTTGGCGGTCTGCATCAGATTATGGTTATGCTGTTGTGTTGTTTATTCATTTTAGGAAAAGGACAAAATGATAATTAATTTTTTTTCAGATTTAATAGTTGAGATTTAATAATACTTTCTCACGTTCGATTTCCGGGTAGGGTTCCATCTGACTTTATACTAAGAGAGGAGAAGCTTTGAAATAGAAATAGGTTAGTAAACAATGGTGTTGGGTGTTTTGAATAATTTCGTTTGTTATGCTACTTTGTTTTGGAAAATTAATTTTAATTAATTGTGAATTATGACAGAGAAACCTGAGCCTTGCGAGAAAGAGTGACTATTGGAATTTCGGAAATGTTTCGAATAAGTGCCGTACCCAAATAATTGCTGATTTTTTAAGTGTTTGAATGATTCATTGGCTAATAAGTAAGAACAGGGTTTATGGTTGACATAATATTTTACTTTAACTCGAACAAAAGTAGTTTAAAAATAATATTTGTGTACTACAAAGGTAACTTTTGAAGACTTCTCCGTCAAAAAAGTCTTCCTGTTCTTCAGGGTCCCAAAAGTCCAAAACGTCCATTACATCAGACTTTTCGACAATAGGATATGAAGTTGAAAAAGACCCGGGATCTCTAGGAAAATCTAAACAGGCTAATGTAAACAGAAAAAATCAAAAGCTTCCAAAATCTCCGAAACAACGAAAGAGAAGAACACAATAAATCAACAAAAATGGAAATGCCTAGTTCTAGTAGCTCAGAACGAAAGAGTTCAAAAGCAGTAAGAGATGAAAAAGGACCTGTTGAGGTTCACAGATTTACTGTAAGTTATATTTTTGTAAACTAAGTACATCTGATGTATTTTCCCATATTTACCTATGTAATTCCCTACCTAATGTTTTCGGGCAAACTACGTCTATTTAACATTATACAGTAACACATTATAAACCCTTGTGAGAAGTACAGGGGATTGATTAACTCGTGATAATGATAAAATCACTCAAAAAAACCATTTTTCTTTAATTTTATCACAGAGAGCACCTCCTACAGTGAAAATTCCTTTTATTGGAGAGAAAATGCAGCTATCAAATAAGAAACCCAGCAAACAGGGAGATAGAGAGAAAAGTAAAAGTAGGGTTGCCAAAAAATCCTGTAGTAAACGACCAATTTCTGGAAATAAAGAAACAATTTCCCCAAAAAGACCTAGATTAGATATTCTTGCGAATACAAATAATTCCATCAAAAATCACACAGAAAAAGTAAAGACCGTCGGGGAGAGCAGAAACGACCATGGTATGATTTCTAAAAAACGCATGACCAGATCCTAATTATTTTCGGTAATTATGAATTCTGAAGTGCCATTTATGAAAACTGGATGGGAAAAGTGGGATAAGAAATTAGAAGACCAAAAGCAGAAAATGTTAGAAAAGAATAAAACAAGGAAGAAATTTAGCAGGCAAGCTAAAGTGTCTATCCCGCAAAAGACAAATAATATTCGGGAAAGAATTGGACCGAACAGTATTGTCATCAACCAGGGATTGGGTAAAATCAAACTTGAAACGGATTACATACCTCCAGAAGTTATAAAAACTGAAAATGAGGTAGAACCATCCGAGAAACCCGAAGATACTTCAACAAATCTTGGACATCTTGACACTCAGACCGTCACTCTAAAAAATTCTGTTGCACTGACCGATGACGATAAAGAAGCTTTGGAGAAAGTTGAGAGTTTGAACGAAAAAGTGAAATCGTTGGAATTGAGAATTCAAGAGTTTGAATTGGAAGGGAATGGCATAGAGAATTTTACAAAGAACTTTAATTATTTGGGAGGAATTCTTGCTATACTGGACACCATTAAGGGAGGTGGAAGAAACGGTGTTCAAAATGCAAAAGTAAATTGTGTCAAATCGATTTGCAGCTGTATTGCTGCACTAGGATCCAAAGTTAGTTTGCCTAGTTGTGAAAATGGAATTGAAGAAGAAAATTCGGGTAGTAATGAAGCTGCAGAAAATAGTGAAAATGCATTCGGAGCAACAGCAGCCATGGAAATGCAAAATGAGGCAGAGTCCTTAGAAATTGCGGACGATAGAGGAATGAATGATCTGCATTTTGATATCGTGGCAGAAACACAGGAGAGTTCGATTTCAATTAACGACGGTGACAACGAAGGCAATGTGGAAGCAATTCAGATTGTAAACGCAGATTCGAAAGCACTGGAATTGCAAATTCAAGAGTTGGAAGGAATTTTGAAGGAAAATCTAATTAGCCTAAAGAAAAAGAACATTAAGAAAGGTGCAAAAGTAGTCTATCTTCAAAATGCAAAACAAAACTGTGAACTGATATACAACTGCATTGGAAAACTGGAATCAAAGATTCGACTGGATATTTTGAATATTATTTCTTTCTTGTCCCCTAAGAATATTCGAACCGAAACTGTACTAGAAATATTGCAAAAAATGGGAAAACTTTCAAACGTAGCAAATTCGGAAAATATCTTTGACGAAATTGAACAGAATTCGATGATTGACTACTCTGAAGGAGAATCTGTGGATCCAATAGTGCAAGAGGTAACCAGAAATGAATTAGAAAAACGAAAAGAGTTTTGTTTAGTTTTATCTGGAGTAGCTAAAATCTTGATTGATAAGCTACAAGAAGATACAGTTTATCTGGAAGATGTTGTCCACGCTCAAGCAGTTTGCGATCACTTAACTAAGAAGAAAGAAATGCTTAACGATCATGGAGAACTTTTTGAATTGATATGCAGTGCATTATGCTTTTCAGGGAAGTACAACAAAGCTTTGTTGAACTTTAGCCGTAAATCAGAAAAAGTATTAGTCTCTATTTTGGGACAAAATAGTCGATTGGGGTTAAACTTAATATTCTTTGTAGGATTTGCTTTGAGGAGTTTAGGCAAACACTCTGCTTCCCTTAAGGTATTGAATGATGTTTACAAACGGCAGAAAGCCACTTTTGGAGAGGATGACGAAGATTTTTTGGAGACAACCGAGGAAATAGGAATCGTGTACTTAAAATTAAAGAAGTATGAACAGGCCATGAAAATCTTTAGAGCTGCCTTGGAAAAACGTGTGGAAATAAATGGAAATGACCATCCAAATACACTTGATTTAAAGAGGAACATGGTAGATGTATTTGAATCCCAAAATAAGTTGCCAAAGGCATTGGAACTGTCTAAAGAAATTTTGGAGGTGTATGAACGAAAGTTCGGAGTGGAGCATAAGGATACTCTGATTTGCAAGCACAACGTTGCGTATTTTGAATATCATCAAGACAAATACCGAGCAGCCTTAAGGAACTTCGAGAAACTTCTTGAAACTCAAGAAAGAGTCCTAGAATTGAATCATCCTCATACTTTCCTAACCAAATCCTTCATTGCTGATACATATAACCATTTGGGTAGACACGAAAAAAATCTCAAGTTGGCAAAAGAAATACACGCAGTTCAGGTCGAAAAACTCGGTCCACAACATCCCGATACAATCGATACAGAGGAATTGATACAGAAAGTGGAGGCGGACATTGCAATTACAATGCAAAATGTAATGGAATGATTGAAAAATGAAAGCAAAGTGAAAGTATGCTTCAGTTGCGGAGAACCAATTTTATTTTCATTTATTCGTTTTTCTGATTTTCCTCACTTTTGTAATTCATCGAACAATAAGAAAAATAATTGAAATGAAGTGCTCACAAATATCAAACCATAATTAATTTGAATTTGTTTCGATTTGCCTACTTAAAAATAAAAATAATTGAAAAATGTAACTACAATTCTAAAAGATTAATTGCATGCTATTTCATTCCAGTTTTGTTAGGCAACGCCTGTAATACAACAAGTATTAAAAACACTCACACCTAATACATTCAAACAACTTTAATAGATGTACAGGGTGGTCTGACCGGAAGAAACGGAAGTACCACAGCAAAACTGTTATAGAACGTCAATGCAAACAAACTTCCATTGCAATCTCCAGTTTGATTAAAATCCGTTAAAGTTTAGTAGGTCAAATAATTCTGTGAAAAATAGAAGTACAAAAATGTGCCAGGTTTTTGATGATTTGGATTTTTCCTGGCCGTTTCTCTTGTTTTGAAATAAGATTTTGACACTGCAATCCAAGTTATATAAGTTACTTTTCCTGAAATTTTGATATATTAATATTTTCGGGGTATCAAATTGGTGAGCATCAACGAAAAGCTTATCCATATTTCTGAGCCCTCTAAGTTGTAAGCTATTGCACGTACAACACCAACATAGTTCTTAAATTGTATTTTATTTCCTGTAAGTTACATTCTTACATTACTATATTTCTCTTTCACATTGCAAAATAAACCATTGTAAAACGTTTATTGTGCAGTGGAGAACATTTTAAAAGCAGTTGCAATTTTCAATATTATTTAGTTATTGGGTTTTTGATTTTTATTCGGAGGTCCCATTTTTGAAAGGTAACCTTAATTAAATTCCAAAAAGACTCATTGAAGGCTTAATAATTTTTTAAAAGCGTTCCTCAGTTAGGACCGGATTTACTAACGGTTTCATAACATCCAGACAGCCAGATTAAAATGAGTTTTGAAGAAATGAAAGAACAAATGAAGGCGAGAAAGAATAAAATAAAGAAATACTAGAAATGCAGAAAGTGCTAATTTTATTGTGTACTGCGAGGCTTCTTTTACTACTGAAAAAACATTTAATAATTGCATATCAATCAAAATAAGTGTTATGAAAATAAAGATTCGATCCAGTATATTACACTCTAACAAGTATTCTAGAATTACAGACAAGAACATTTAATTGTGAGATGTAAGAAATTTCCTTGAGATAGGCTTCTGTGATATGAGGGAGTCTACAGTCTACTGAACTAAACACTTTCGGTTATGTTTACAGTCCCCGGTACCACGTTTTACTATTATTCTGGATATTGGACAAGAAATTAAAGGGAGTGATGTTGTAAATTAGCACAAATTGTAGAAATGGCTTTGACTAACAAAATTAAATATTAAAGTCATTAAAATAAAATGAAGCTGCTTTAAAATTGCATTTCTCATTTGTATAGCTAGAAGTTGAGAGAGCTTAAGAAAAAGAAGTTGCATGTCCTTGTGTGCACCACATTTGATTCTGTGGCGGTCTTCTGCAGATTTCGGTTATGCTTTTGTTTATGTATTTTAGGAACTACTAGACAAAATGACAAGTAATTTTTCTTCAGGTTTAATAATTGAGATTTAATAATACTGTTTCACGTTCGTTTTCCGAGTAGTGTCCACTTCGACTATACATTATATTATAAGAGTGGGGAGTTATTGAAATAGAGATAGGTGAGTAAATAATAATAGAAATAGCTAATATGTGGTTAAATTATTTCGCTTAATTGTTATACATATATTTTGTTTTAGATATTTAATTTAATTAATTGCGAATGTTGACAGAAAAGCTGAGCCTTGCGAAAAGGAGAGACTGTTGGAATTTTGGAAAAGTTTCGAGTATTTAGGCCGTACCTAAATAAGCGCCTTTAGAAAATAATTGCTGACTGGAACGAGAGTTTGCGGATTTGTGGCTGACATCCGATATTATTCAAATGTTTGAATGATTCATGGCTTAAATAAGTAAGAACAGAATTTATGGTTGACATAATATTCCCATATTTACCAATATAATTTCTAAATTAACTCTATTAATGATAAAATCACTCAAGGGAAGCCTTTTTCTTTAACTTTATCACAGAAGCCGCATCTTACAGTGACAAATCCCTTAATTGAAGAGAAAATGCAGCTAGCAAACAAGAAACCCAGCAAACAGGAATATAGGGAGCAAAATAAAAGTGGGGTTGCAAAAAAGTCTTGTAGCAAAGGACCAATTTCCGGAAATGAAGTAACAGTTTCCCCGAAAAGACCAAGATTAGATGCTGAAACGACTACAAACAATTCCATCAAAAATCAATCAACAAATATAAAGGACGATGCGGGGAGCAGAAACGACCATGGTATGATTTCTAAAAAACGCATGACCAGATCCCAATTATTTTCGACAATTATGAATTCTGAAGTACCGTATATGAAAACTGGATGGGAAAAGTGGGATAAAAAATTGGAAGACCAAAAGCAGAACGAGTTAGAAAAGAATAAAACATCTACTAGGATAATTGGACCTAACAGTATTGTTATCAACCCCGGATTGGGTAAAATCAAACTTGAAACGGATTACATACCACCAGAAGTTGTAAAAATCGAAAATGAGGTAGAATCATCCAGGAATCCCGAAGATGTTGTCATAAATCTCGGACATTTTGATACTGAGACAGTCACCCTGAAAAATTATGTTTCACTGAACGATGACGATAAAGAAGCTTTGGAGAAAGTTGAGAGTTTAAACGAAAAAGTGAAATCATTGGAATTGAAAATTCAGGAGATTGAATTGGAAGGGAATGTCATAAAAAATTTTACACAGAATTATATTTATTTGGGAGGAATTCTTGCTGAACATTAAGGGAGATGGAAGAGACGGTGTTCAAAGTGCCAAAATAAATTGTGTCAAATTGATTTGCAACTGTATTGCAACACTAGGATCAAAAATTAGTATGCCCAGTTGTGAAAATGGAATTGAAGAAGAAAATTCGGGTAGTAATGAAGCTGCAGAAAATAGTGAAAATCCATTCGAAGCAACAGCAGCCATGGAAATGCTAAATGAGGAAGAGTCCTTAGAAAATTCAGACGATGGAGGATTGAATGATCTTCATTTTGATATCGTGGCAGAAACACAGGAGAATTCTATTTCCATTAACGACGGTGACAACGAAGGCAATGTGGAAGCAATTCAGATTGTAAACGCAGAATCGAAAGCACTGGAATTGCAAATTGAAGAGTTGGAAGTAATTTTGAAAGAAAATCTAATTAGCCTAAAGAAAAAGAACATTAAGAAAGCTGCAAAAGTAGGCTATCTTCAAAATGCGAAACAAAACTGTGAACTGATATACAATTGCATTGGAAAACTGGAGTCAAAGATTCGGCAGGATATTTTGAATATTATTTCTTTCTTGTCCCCTAAGAATATTGGAACCGAAACTATACTAGAAATATTGGAAAAAATGGGAAAACTTTCAAACGTAGCAAATTCGGAAATTATCTTTGACGAAAGTGAACAGAATTCGATGATTGACTACTCTGAAGGGGAATTATCTGTGGATCCAATAGTGCAAGAGGTAACCAGAAATGAATTAGAAAAACGAGGAGAGTTTTGTTCAGTTTTGTCTGGAGTAGCCAAACTCTTGATTGATAAGCTACACGCAGATACAGTTTATCTTAAAGATGTTGTCCACGCTCAAGCAGTTTGCGATCACTTAACTAAGAAGAAAGAAATGCTTAACGATCATGGAGAACTTTTTGAATTGATATGCAGTACATTATGCTATTCAGGGAAGTACAAAAAAGCTTTGTTGAACTTTAGCCGTAAATCAGAAAAAGTGTTGATCTCTATTTTGGGACAAAATAGTCGATTGGGGTTGGAAATGAAATACTGGGTAGGAATTGCTTTGAGGAGTTTAGGCAAGTACTCTGCTTCCCTTAAGGTATTGAATGATGCTTACAAAAGGCAGAAAGCGACTTATGGAGAGGATGACAATAATTTTTTGGAGACAGCTGTGGTATAGATAGGGATGTGGTCACTCAGACGGGTGCAGCTAGGCACAGTTTTCGTCAGTCTCTCATGTCAGTCACCTCGTCAACTCCGAATTATGCTTGACCCGGAAAATGCCCATGTATGTGAAAAGATATGCCAGCTTATCTCGTAGATTACTGTGCAAAGACTCTTTATTCAATAATAAATGGCGGAGCCCACCTTGCTTCCTCGCCAAACAGAAACCGAATTGAGAGTGATGGCAGAAATGCCATGCACTCAAACTTTTACATTTCGTTGTAGACTGAACGAACCAATGAGAGTTCAGTCTACCTACTCCCTATTTACATCGCATATTCTAGCTACTGGGGCTAAGCACACGCTCACATACCCCCCTAACTCAGACACGAAGTTACAACCGTGTCACTATGGTACATAGACTAGTATACTATACAAAACTAGTTTACTATAATTAATTTTTATAAATAGGCCCACAATGACCTCTAAAACATACAATTTCATATGAATTACAATGCCAAATTACTCATACAATACTATAATCTAAATTACATACACCCAACATATCAAAAAATATCAACCTTCATAACAGAATCCACATAATTTCAACATAATCCACATAATTTCAAATAAATCACAATAATTTCACATAATCATCACATAAATTCACATAATGTATGATATATCATGCCAAATTCAATTAAATCAAATAATAAATGACGTAATCTTCGTTGCATGTTTCTGATGAGCAGTGAGTAATCGAAGACTGACTGTAGTTACCAGTATCATACGCTTTTCCAGCTAAATTTTTGAAATGCCTTTCCGCCATTACTCACGAACCCCAGTTAACATGAAAACCAACAAACAAAAAACCAATTAGAATCATTCTTATAATATTAGACCAATTATTATAGGTACTTAATGCTTTCTCATAATTATTTCATATTATATTAAATGTTTTACCACATTATACCAATTATTTCATAACCAAAATTCACAATTATCAAATTAATCACATTATTATTATAGCTCAGGCCTTATTTCATTTATTTCAATGCCCATCATCAAGTATTCACCAATTAATTTATATTTTAAATGCATTCTCGCATTTTACCCGATTTCCATCTGAAATCACACTCCAGTATTTCCTCAGAAACCTAGACACCAAACTTAAACATTTATTAAACATTATTATTTTATATTTTATTTCTTTAGAATTAATGTGCCCTTTTCGAACTTTTTCATTGCATCTTAATTCTTAACATTTATTATTATTTAGAAATGTGCACTTTTCGAACTCTTTCATAGCATCATTCTATTACCCTTAATTATTATTAACTTAACCTAGGTCTTTAATGTATTTCCCCTATTCGGTGAATGCATAACGACTGAATCTGGACGTCTCCCATTAATGCAGCCTTCATGACTTACGACAATTACTCTGGACAAACCATATATGCTTAACTTAAATCTTAAAACTACTAAATGCATTTCCCCTTTTTTCGTGAACGCGAAAGGACTGAACCTGGAACAATTAACCACTAGTGCAGTCCCCTCGACTTAATTCTCTACTCGGACAAACTATAAAAACTCAAAAACTACAATTAATTCATAGATGCAATAATTTTTCATAACGCTTCAATGCTACTAGCATAGACTTACAATACTCTGTTATTGTTAGTAACCTTTCAATGCTGCTAAATAGACTTACAATTCTATACGTAATAGAAATTACCGGTTTACGAAAGAATTCTTTTACTGAATGAGATTTACCGCTTTGTAGTTAGTTTACGCGAACATTTTCAGTAAGATCCAATAACGCAATCCTAATTACTAGTCAGTCTGTAATATAGGACAAATAAAATTTCAAAATTTATGCATTTTTATGAAGAAATGACCACATGCCATTGTCACTCACATCTGTAAACTCAGATTAAAAATCAAAATATCAATTTCAAATAATTTATGCCATTGCCAATATGCTTCTAAATTGAAATCCCAATTAAATTCAATACCTTTTGTGCTGGGTCGCAATTTACCCCACTTTTCGCACAAATATTCACAAAAACTGAATTAAATGACGAATCACTCAAGTACTTGATAGCCCACGGATCTTAAAATTATACAGACTATATATAGGCTAGTAGTTTTCTTACCAAAAGCTCAAAAACTACTCAGTTGATCTCCTGTTTCGTTTTATACAGCTATGGTATGCTCCAAAATAGACATGACAGTTAATTATCAAAATTCTATCCGGTCGCTGAATTCTACACAATGCCCATACCATCATGATCCCAAAGTATAATTCAAAAATGTTTTAAAATAAATAAATTTCTCAAAATATTTCAATTAAATCAATGAATTATTAAATAAATCAACAAATTGTCTGAAATTATTCCCCACATACCCATGGCTGTAGCACAAGTTATCTGGAAGAATGAAAAAACACAAAATAATTATTTAATGAACACGACAATGCTATGTTTCCTTCTCATTATATGCAATAAATTAAAGAAAATGGAATTTCTAATAAATATTAGTAGGGTGGGACAGACTCGTAAACTGCGTTAAGTTTTTTATGAAAATCTTCCGTAATTCCTCTACTTAATACCACTCTCATTTTCTTTCATAAATGAACTCGACTGTAAAAAGTCACAAAAATTCAATTTAATTAACCAAAAGCTTCTATTATTTTATCGAAACTTAATAATTTTTAACTATTTGTATTTTAATTTTAGTTTAGGATACTCGCTTTCCCTATTTCTCATACTCTGAGAAGACTCAACTAAATTTTCAAAATCTAAAACCGAATTCCATTCCTTCTGTTACTCCAGCTTATGTAGGTACTACCTACTATTAACTACTACATTATTATTAGTACACACACACTCTCATGTTCTCAAAATTTCAATAAATGAAACCCAAAATTCAATAAATCCAAACCCAAAATTCCTAATAGGTAATTAAATTCCAAATAATATAACCCAAAATCAATAATATTAAATATTTTCAACCAAAATATAAACTTAACAGAAGTTCTGATGTCTGTAGGTTTTCTCTTTCAATCTCCAACAGCACCATGACTCCTTCCTATGTACAGCTCAGCTCTCGGTCTCCAGGCCATGGGCCTTGGCTGCCTTCCGGGAGCTCCACTCCAACAGGTCTTGTCTCGAGCTCTTCCAGTCTAAGACTATCTCCTCCTCTTGTCCTCTGATTGCCCTCTTGGCTGCTGAGGTCAATCGCCCCGTCTTTGTCTTTTCGGGACTCCAGCGACTCGCCATGCCTTGCACTCGGCCGCCTGCCAACTCACTGTGGCACCCGGAGTTCATTGCCTCCGTCTCTCTCTTCTTCTCTGGCGACTCTGATCGCCTTTCTCCTTGGAGGTTATTCCTCCTTTGTGGGCGTCGGCCACAGCCGGCCCTCGTCTCTCGCTTTGTTCACCAGACCATCCACAACAGTACTTGAAAAGAACAAAGCTCAAAGACAAAGAAACACAATTAATTTTAGGTACACACACAATCACATTTTTACATAATGCACACTCATCACATTATACATAATTAGCAATTAGAATAGATAATGCAATATGCTTTTTACTATGCTTTGTACTTTTCTTCTCCGCTTGAGAAGTTCATTTGCCCCGTGCAAATGTAGATAACTGTAATTTAGATTACAGTTCAACAAACTAAAGAACTAATTAACCTCCAACAGAACAAAGAAGTTCTGCTTCCAACACTATGTAGGTAGTTTTATGGAGTACGTAGGTGCACCTTCATTACAAGGTCATTGCACCCCTACGTATCGCTCATCTATGAAATTATTTTAAGAAAAACGCTTAATTTTCCAAAAAATATGACTTAATTTATGCTTTACACTAATTAAATATGAAACTCTACTAGGTTAGTTACGTTTCTATGTGTTTCTAGTATTTAATTACGCGAAATGTAGAAAATTCCTATTTCGTATACCTATAAAGTATAGGTACTATGCATAAACTACGTTACCAAATTATTTTCTATTTCCTCCTATAATATTTCAAATAAATGTAATAGGTAATGAAATAAAGTTACTTTCCTTCCTATTATAATTAATTAAACATTACTAAGTACGTAATCTTAGATTCCTCATTAATATTTATATGATTTTCCACAGTGTGACTGAAAGTTCCACTGTACAAAAAATACGTGAGACATCGTCTATGGATGGCCCCTAGGTGAAAATCACAATTTTTCACAAAATGCTCGATTTCTGCCTCAATTTTATGCTAATCGAATGCCAGACCTTATATTATGCCTTCAAATAATTATTTCAGTTCAAATTAGCCCATAAATCATCAAAATTATGACATAAACATTCATGCCCAACATTCAACATTTAGACAAATGCTTCAAAATTCATGTTTTCATCCCAAAATTTCAGAACAAAAATAATTTCCACAGTGCTAGTAACCAATTTAGGTTCTAGTAAAATTAATTTAGACTCCCGGATAAATCAATTAAACCCCGAAAAATCCAAATTCCTAAAATACACATCAATTTTCACGGCATTTTTTCCCGGATTTTTCCCAATATTTTTATAAAAATGACCCCATCATAATTTTCAAATGAATGTTAGGCCCCAAAAAATGAATAAAAATAGGGAAAACCTTACGTCAGTTGTCCAAGATGATGTGACGATGAGTGATGACGAGATCTTCCCGCAGCTCGTGTGGTATAGATAGGGATGTGGTCACTCAGACGGGTCCAGCTAGGCACAGTTTTCGTCAGTCTCTCATGTCAGTCACCTCGTCAACTCCGAATTATGCTTGACCCGGAAAATGCCCATGTATGTGAAAAGATATGCCAGCTTATCTCGTAGATTACTGTGCAAAGACTCTTTATTCAATAATAAATGGCGGAGCCCACCTTGCTTCCTCGCCAAACAGAAACCGAATTGAGAGTGATGGCAGAAATGCCATGCACTCAAACTTTTACATTTCGTTGTAGACTGAACGAACCAATGAGAGTTCAGTCTACCTACTCCCTATTTACATCGCATATTCTAGCTACTGGGGCTAAGCACACGCTCACACAGCCGAGGAACTAGGAATGGCATACTACGAATTAGAAAAGTACGAACAGGCCATGAAAACCTTTGAAAGTGCTTTAGAAAAGCGCGAGGAAATAAATGGAAAGGACCATGCAAAAACACTTAGTTTACAATGGAACATAATAGATGTACTTCGTTCTCAAAATAAGTGGAAAAATGCATTGAAACTGTCTAGAGAACTTTTGGAGGTGTATGAACGAAAGTTCGGAGTGGAGCATAGGGGTGCTCTGTGTTCCAAACACAACGTTGCGTATTTTAACTATCTTCAAGGCAAATACCGAGTGGCCTTAAGGCACTTCAAGGAACTTCTGGAAATTCAAGAAAGATCCCTGGAATTGAATCATCCTTCCACTTTGATGAATAAATCTTTCATTGCTGAGACATATAATCATTTGGGTAGACACCAAGAAAGTCTCCAATTGGCCAAAGAATTACACGCAATTCAGGTCGAAAAACTCGGTCCACAACATCCCGATACAATCGATACAGAGGAATTGATACAGAAAGTGGAGGAGGACATTGCAATAACAATGCAATAGGTATTGGAGTGATTCAAGTATGAAAACAAAGTGAAAGTGTACTTTAGTTTCTGGGAGCCAATTTCATTTTTATTTATTCTATTGGGACTGTTTTTCTAAACTTTGCAATAATTGAACGGAAGCGTTCGCAAATATCAGACCATAATTAATTTCAATTTGTTTCTATTTGCTACTTAAAAATAAAAAATGAAAAAATTGTAACTACAATTCTAAAAGATTGATTGCATGCTATTTCATCCCAGTTTTGCTTGGAAAAACTCACGCCTAAGGACATTCAAACAACTTTCATAGATATACAGGAGTGGTCTACACAGAAATCCCGGCTGAAAATAAAAAAATTTTAAATAATATTTTTAGACCTGCTATCCATGTTATATGAGCGACTTTTCCTGAAATTTTCATATATTAATATTTTTGGGGCATCAAAATTACGGGCATTAGCGAAATGCTAATGTTCACAATCAATACAAAAATTTTAAATGCTAATTTTTTGGGCTTATCAAATTAAAGTTGTATTTTTTTTGGGGTGCTATTTTGACTGAACTGATATTCAAAAAACAAAAGAAAAGTTATATTTAGCCTTCTTCTGGGGTATCGCATTTCTAAACCTTTGCTCTGGCTTTTTATTGAATATTAGGACTTTCCAGCTCGCAGTTCTTTTGTGCTGACATGTACCAACACCAACAAATTTTATTTTAATTGCTGTTAGCTACATATACCACTTCTCTTCACATTGCAAAATAAAGCTTTGAAAGCGCATATTATACAATAGCAAAGTCAAACAGTAAGTAAAGTAACAAAAACAAAGCATTTTAACAACAGTCGCAAAAATATTTTAGTATGATTTGTTTATTGAAATTTTTGATTTTTATTCTGAGGTTATAGGCACAAAATTGCCCAGTTTTGAAGGGAACCCTGAACTAAATCCTAAAGCTTTGAAGCTGCTTTATTACATTTCTCATTTGTAAACCTAGCGAAGTTGAGACCTTAAGAAGAGGAAGTTGCATGTCCTTGTGAGCACCACTTTTGATTCTTTGGCGGTCTTCACCAGATTTCGGTTATGCTGCTGTTTACGTATTTTAGGAACAAGACAAAATCATAATTAATTTTTCTTTAGATTTAACAACTGAGATTTAATAATATTTTTCACGTTCGTTTTCCGGGTAGACCGTTCAGACTATATACTACAAGAGTGAGGAGGTATTGAAATAGAAATAGGTTAGTAAGGGTGTTTTAAATAATTTCTTTTGTTATGCTACTTTGTTTTGGAAATTTAATTTTAATTGATTGTGAATTATGACAGAGAAACCTGAGCCTTGGGAAAAGGTGAGACTATTGGAATTTTGGAAACGTTTCGAATATTTAGGCTGTTCCCAAATAAGCGCCGTAAGAAAATAATTGCTGCCTGGAACGAGAGTTTGCGAATTGTGGCTGACATCCGATATTATTTAAATGCTTCATTGGCAAATAAGTAAGAACATAATTTATGATTGACATCGAAAATATTTTACTCTTAAAACAAAATTTATTAAAATAAAATTTGTGTACGAAAGGTAAGTTTTGAAGATACTCCTCCGTTAGAAAAGTTTCCTGTTCTTCTGGGTTCCAAAAAGTCCAATACATCAGATTTTCCGACATTTTATGATGTTGAAAAAAACTCAGGATCTCTAGAAAAATGTAAACGGGC
Organism: Yoshiicerus persimilis; assembly: GCA_020352615.2. Lineage (NCBI taxonomy): Eukaryota > Metazoa > Arthropoda > Collembola > Entomobryomorpha > Tomoceridae > Yoshiicerus > Yoshiicerus persimilis. The sequence continues at coordinate 8,838,959 of CM036941.2, forward strand.
TAGTGTAAAACAGAAAAAATCAATATCTTCCAATATTTCTGAAGCAACGAAAGGGAGTAGCAAAATAAATCAACACAAATGGAAATCTTTAGCTCTAGTATGTCGGAACCGAAGAATTCAAATCACTAACAAATGGAAAAGAAAGGACTGTTGAGCTTCACAGATTTACTGTAAGTTATATTTTTGTAAACTAAGTACATCTTATGTGTATTCCCATATTTACCTATATAATTCGTAATGTTTTCGCGAAAACTGCGTCTAATTTACATTACGGTAACACATTATAAACCCTTGTGGGAAGAGCAGGGGGTTGATTAACTCATGATAATGATAAAATCACTCAAATGTAGCGTTTTTCTTTAATTTTATCACAGAAAGCGCCTCCTACAGTGAAAATATCTTTTATTGAAGGGAAAATGCAGCTAGCAAACCAAATACGCAGCAAACAGGGAGGTAGAAAGATAAATAAAAGTGGGGTTGCCCAAAAGTCGTGCAGCAAAGAGCCAATTTCTGGAAATAAAGAAACAATTTCAGCGAAAAGGTCCCGATTAGACACTGTTGCGAATACAACCAATAATTCCGTCAAAAATGACACAGCAACTGTAAATGCCAGTGGGGAGAGCGGAAAAGACAACGATTTGATTCCTAAAAAACGCATGACTAGATCCCAATTATTTTCGACAATTATGAATTCTGAAGTGCCATATATGAAAACTGGATGGGAAAAGTGGGATAAAAAATTGGAAGACCAAAAGCAGAAAGAGTTAGAAAAGAATAAAACATCTACTAGGAAGAAATTGAGCAGACAATTAAAAGTGTCTATACCGCAAAGGGAAAATAATATTCGGGACAGAATCGGACCGAACAGTATTGTTATCAACCCGGGATTGGGTAAAATCAAACTTGAAGCAGATTACATACCACCAGAAGTTGTAAAAACCGAAAATGGGGCAGAACCATCCGAAAATCGCAAAGATGCTGCTGCAAATCTTGGACATTTCGAACCTCAGACAGTCACCCTGAAAAATTCTTTTCCACTGAACGATGACGACAAAGAAGCTTTGGAGAAAGTTGAGAGTTTAAACGAAAAAGTGAAGTCATTGGAATTGAAAATTCAGGGGCTTGAATTTGAAGGGAACGCCATAGGGAATTTTACACAGCATTATAATGATTTGGGAGGAATTCTTGCTATACTGGACAAGATTGAGGCAGAAGGAAATGACGGTGTTCAAAATGCAAAAGTAAATTGTATCAAATTAATTTGCAACGGTATTGCAGCACTAGGATCAAAAGTAAGTTTGCCTAGTTGTGAAAACGCAATTGAAGAAGGAAATTCTGGTAGTAATGACGCTGTAGAAAATATTGAGAATCCATTCGAAGCAACAGCACCAATGGAAATGCAAAATGAGTCCTTAGAAAATTTCGAAGATACAGACATGAATGATACCGAGGCAGAAACACCGGAGAATTCGATTTCACTTAACGATGATGACAATGAAGACACTGTGGAAACAGTTCATATTGAGAGGGCAGAATCGAATGCACTGGAATTACAAATTCAAGTGTTGGAAGGAATTTTGAAAGAAAATCTAATTAAACTAAAGAAAAAGAACATTAAGAAAGAAGAAAGAGTCGACTATGTTCAAAATACAAAAGAAAATTGCGAACTGATATACAATTGCATTGGAAAGCTGGAATCAAAAATCTGTTTGGACATCTTGAATATCATTTCCTTCTTGTCCCCTAAGAATATTCCAACTAAAATTGTGCTAAAAATATTGGAAAAAATGGGAAAACTTTCAAACATAGCATCAAATGTGGAAAATATCTTTGACGAAATTCAATACCATTCGATGATTGAGTACTCCAAAGGAAAATTATCTGTGGATCCAATAGTGCAAGAGGTAACCAGAAATGAGTTAGAAAAACGAGGAGAGTTTTGTTTAGTTTTGTCTAAAGTAGCCGAAACCTTGATTGATATGTTCGATGCAAAAGAAATTTATCTGAAAGATGTTGTCCACGCTCAAGCCGTTTGCCATCATTTAACTAAGAAGAAAGAAATGGTTAAAGATCATGAACACCTTTTTGGATATATACACGCTAAATTATGCAATTCAAAAAAGTGCAAAGAAATGTTGGACTTTAACCGTAAATCAGAAAAAGTATTAGTCTCAATTTTCGGACGGAATAGTCAGTTGGCGTTAAACGTGAAATTCTTTAAAGGAAGTGCTCTGAGGTATTTAGGCAAGAACTCTGAGTCCCTTAAAGTCTTAAAGGATGTTTACAAAAGGCATAAAGCTATTTTTGGGGGGAATGACAATGATTTTTTGCTGATAGCTTGGGAACTGGGAAGGACATACTACAAATTAAAAAAGTATGAACAGTCCGCAAAAATGTTTGAAGATGCCATAGGAAAGAGTGAGGAAATAAATGGAAATGACCATTCAACTACACATGCTTTAAAGAACGAATTGGTACAGGTACTTCACTCCCAAAATATGTTACCAAAGGCGTTGGAGCTGTCTAAAGAAATTTTGGAGGTGTATGAACGAGAGTTCGGAGTGGAGCATCATTATTCTCTGGTTTTCAAGTACAACGTTGCATATTTTGCTTATCTTCAGAACAAATACCGAGTGGCCTTAAGGAACTTCAAAGAACTTCTGGAACTTCAAGAAAGAGTCCTGGAATTGAATCATCCCGATACTTTGGAAACTAAATATTTCATTGCTGAGACTTATAATCATTTGGGAAGACATGAGGATAGTCTCCAGTTGGCCAAGGAATTACATGAAACTCAGGTCCAAACACTCGGACCAGAACATCCCGATACAATCGATACAGAGGAATTGATACAGAAAGTGGAGGCGGACATTGCAATTGCAGTATAGTATATACGCAGTGATTAAATTAGTTGCTGAGGGCCTATTTGATTTTCATTTATTCGTTTGGGACTGATTTTCAAAACTTTTGTAATTCATCGGACAACAAGAAAAATTATTGAACTGAAGTGTTCACAAATATCATACCATAATTAATTTGAATTAGTTTTGATTTGCTAATCAATTGAAAAATTGAAATAATTAATTGAAATATAAATAAATATAGAAAAAGTAACTACAATTTCTAAAAGATTAATTCCTTGTTGTTTCGTCCCAGTTTTGTTTGGCAACCTCTGTAATACAACAAGTATTAAAAGCACTCACGCCTAAATATATTCAAACAACTTTCATAGATTGTTCAGTCTTGTAAATCTAGTTGTTTAGCTATCCTTGAATTCTCTAGCATTATTTGAATATCCTAACGTTATACTTCAATTTTCCCTCTCTAGTTCCGATTGATTACTTAGAGAGGCATTCTACTCAATTCTATCAACCAATTCATAACAGTTACAAGTTTAATTCTCTAACGGTCGTGTCATTTTTCTTTTCTTTTAGAAAACAATAAAATAGAAATAACAACAATTACTAGTTTTTATTTAGTTTATTATTGCAACTGACACATTTCATACACCAGTAGCTATACAGCTAATCACCACAAATTATCGATAAAAACCATCCAGATTCCAAAGTGAAAAGGTCCACACCCGGAATACTCCGGCATCAAGCTAGAAGTTGGTCAACCGATCAGGGTTTTAGCAGTTTACCGTTGACAATCCAACATTTGGTCCTTCAGGAGCCGTGATACTAGTAAGTATTGGGAACCTATCGTTCGTGGATATCCTTCTTCATTTTTGGAGTTATCTCAAGTTCGGGATAAGTACTGTTGAAGCCAAGCAGTCACTTATCTCCACCGTTTGGAATTCCGACACGCTAGCGGCATTTCCAAAACCAATCAAAAACCGAAGCCTAGGAGGATTTACAACCCTTCTGGAACACATCTAAGCAAAAATCGCAAAGAGCGGTTTATCAATCCACCAGGGGTAAGTACTACTGAAGCCGAGTAGTCACTTATCTCCACCGAGTGAAACTAATCTATTCCTTAGCGACTACCCACCGACAACAGGATGGATGCCGTGATTAGGACCCGTCGAACATTGAATCGAAATGTCACGAAATTCGAAAAAGATGTGGATGCAATTGATCCACTACACCTACCACCAATACCCCATTTGACGTTACTAGCTCAAACGTCAAATGATCTCAAGATAAAACTCGAAGCTTGGATACAAGATCTAGGTAACGCCGCAGCTGACGATTTGGAGTTTGATACAGAAGAAGCTCTGTTCGTGCCAATCGAAGACGCTCACATAAAATCAGAAAAGAAGTTAATTGTTATCATGGCAAGTTTACCAGTACCAATTACTCCTTTGAAAACTACAGCAGACGTGAAACTCCCGAAGCTGGAGATTCCAACCTTCAGTGGAAATATCCAGGATTGGATTTCTTTCCATGACATTTTCAACGCCACCATCCATTCAAATAAATCTCTAAGCGGATGTCAAAAATTACAGTATTTGAGATCATCTGTGAAGGGTGAAGCATCGCAACTCATACAGTCTCTTCAAGTCACCGATGACAATTACCCCGAAGCTTGGCGGATCCTGCAAGAGAGGTATGAAAATCAAAGAGAATTAGTACGATCTATTTTCGAACGTTTGATTGCTTTGCAAAATATTCAACAAGAAAATCCAGCAGTTTTGAGAAAACTACTGGACACCGCCAACGAGTGTGTGCGAGCACTCTTGGTTCTCAAAGTTCCTCCAGAGAAAATTGGAGATTTGCTCATTATCCATATACTTACGAAAAAGCTGGATACGGAGTCACGACTACAATGGGAGAAGTCTCTCAAGACTGGTGATATTCCAACCTATTCTGAATTTTACAAATTCTTGGATAATCACGCCCGTGTCACAGCAGCAGCAGGAGTCAACAGAAAACCTGCACAAAAACCTCAAGGCACAAGCAAGGCCACGGCTGTTCACCTAGGAACAGCATCTACTTCTCAAACCAGTTATACACCGACGTGTGCTGTTTGCAGTGAATCTCACAGTACATATACCTGCCCAACTCTGAACGAGATGTCCGTATCTGCAAGATACAACGAAATCATCAAACGGAAATTATGTTTCAATTGTTTGGGGAAACATAAACTCGAAGATTGCAAAAACAAACGTGTGTGTCAAATCTGTAAGGAGCGTCATCACACAATACTTCACAAGGACAAAAAGGAGAAGACTCAACCCGAAAACGCGAAGGAGGAAACTGCTGTCGTCGCCTCTCATAGCAGCAGCAGAATCGAATCCAGTTTTCAAACTCTTTTGTCTACTGCTGTCATATTGATGAAAGACAAATACGGTATTACGCATGTTGTTCGTGCCTTCATCGACAATGGCTCTCAGGCTAGTTTTATAACTACAAAACTAGCAAATAAACTCGGATTTCGTCAGTACTCCACTGACGTTCCAATCAATGGAATAGGAGAAACGCAAGTCACTACTGACTACAAGTATGTCATGTGCAACCTTTCTAGTGCTGTAAAGGAAAAACAAAACTTTAATTTGAAGGCAATCATCCTTCCTTCAATAACTGGAAACTTACCGTCACATACGATGACAAAAACCAATTGGCGTCACTTGGAAGGACTGGTGCTAGCTGATCCAGAGTACCACATATCGAAACAAGTAGATGTACTTTTGGGATCAGATATCTACGCAACTCTCATCGAAGATGGCATACGAAAGGGTCCAATTGGATCACCAACAGCTCAGAACACTGCGCTTGGCTGGGCACTCTTTGGACCAACAAGGTACACTCACCAGGCAGAAAGCGAACTTTACTCTCATCATGTTGGGATAAATAGTGTGATGCCACAAATCCAGAAATTTTGGGAACTCGAGGAAATCTCAAAATCTCGCCTATTAACTACAGAGGAAAAATCCTGTGAGTTGCATTTTGATACAACTCATACTCGAGATGAAAATGGAAAATTCACTGTGCGTCTTCCATTCAAAAGCAATCGAAAGGAAATTGGTGAGTCTCGGAACGGAGCAGTACGAAGACTCTATCAACTGGAAAGAAAATTTGTGAGAAACCCAGAGCTTGGTGTGAAGTACGCAAATATCATTCAAGAATATTTGGATCTTGGCCACATGGAAGCAGTTCCAGAACAAGATTTAAATAAATCAACTAACCAAATCTTCTATATGCCTCATCATGGAGTCATAAAGGAATCTAGCAAGACAACTCCAATCCGAGTGGTCTTCGATGCGAGTGCAAAATCTACATCGGGATTTTCACTCAACGACAACTTACATTCTGGACCTAAGTTGCAGCAGGATCTCATATCAATACTCATGCGATTTCGAACACACCGTATTGCACTAACCGCAGACATCGCCAAGATGTATCGTCAATTCAAGATACATCCGGATGATGTTGATTTCCAACGTATTGTATGGAGAAAATCTGTGAAGGAACCTGTTCAAGATTTTCGATTGATAACTGCAACATTTGGAACCACTGCTGCCCCATACTTGGCAATCAAGTGTGTCCAGCAACTGGCGAAAACAGAAAAGGATTCACTACCGAATGCCTCAACAAGAATACTCAACGACCTCTACGTTGATGATCTCTTTACTGGGTGTGATACCGAATTGGAAGGGATTCAAATTCAAAAGGAACTTTTGAACCTCATGTCCAAGGGATGCCTTCAACTCAGAAAATGGTCATCAAACAGTGAAATGTTATTAAAGTCTCTACCTCCTGAATTGCGAGAAACTAATCTGCCTATGAGTTTTGATGAAGACGAAACTATAAAAACATTGGGACTTATTTGGCATCCGGGAAATGATAATTTCTCCTTTACGTTTGTTCCTACTACCAAGAAAATTGGAACGAAGCGAACTCTCCTCTCTGAGCTGGCAAGAGTTTTTGATCCCCTTGGTTGGCTCTCTCCAGTCACCATTACAGCAAAAATATTGTTTCAACAACTTTGGGAGGAGAAGATGGACTGGGACGACCCTCTACCTACCAATATTCAAGAAAAGTGGAATTCCTATCAGTGTGAACTTCCCCTTATGAAAGATATCCTGATTCCTAGATGCATAGTCAATTCCAAGGAGGACTTCTACGAACTCCATGGCTTTTGCGACTCCTCGGAAAAGGCTTCTGCTGCCGCAGTTTATCTTAAATCTACTTCTCAAGATGGAATCATAAAAATTCATCTTGTCGCAGCCAAAACAAAAGTCGCTCCTTTGAAGCAAGTTTCTCTTCCCCGTCTGGAACTTTGTGGAGCAACCTTACTATCAAGACTTGTAATTTTAGTGCAGGATGCATTAAAATTGAAAATTGAGAAGATAACTGGATGGACTGACTCCACTATCGTTCTCAATTGGATTTCTTCATCTCCTCAGCGATGGAAGACTTTCGTCGCCAACAGAGTATCAGAAATACAGGAAGTTATTCCAGCCCACCAATGGCAACATGTCAGGAGTGAAGACAACCCTGCGGATTGTGCTTCACGTGGGATTCTGCCTTCTCAACTTTGCGAACATCCGTTGTGGTGGCACGGACCACCATGGCTCTTATCCTTGGACAACAATTGTCAGATACAAAATCAAATTCCAATTTTGTATCCATCTGAATCTCAAGACATAGCAAAAGAGGCACGCAAATCTATTACTACATGTGTTTGCTACTATAGCTTATCCAACATTCAATCCTTCTCCAACTTCACCACATTACTGAGAGTGACAGCTTGGAGCCTTCGTTTTATTTTTAACGCTACACCAAAAAACAAAAGTAGCCGAAAGAAGGGACCCCTTACAACCACAGAATTATCTGAGGCTTGTATGAACATTGTCAAATCAGTTCAAAGTGCAGGATTTGCGCAAGAAATTCACACTTTGGAACGAAACCAGCCACTGCATCCAAAATGCAAGATTCTCTCTCTGGCACCTTTTCTGGATTCGCAGGGAATTCTCAGGGTCGGCGGACGACTTCGAAATTCTACATTACCGGATTCAGTTAAGTATCCTATTCTTCTGCCCAAGCAACATTACTTCACGAACCTTGTCATCTCTTACTATCATCTTAAGCATCTCCATGCTGGATCTCAATTGTTACTGGCTGCACTTCAGCAGAAGTTCTGGATTCCGTGTGGAAGAGATATAGTGAGAAAACAAATCGCTAAGTGCATCGTGTGTTTCCGACAACGTGCACAGATGACGTCTCAACTAATGGCAGATCTTCCAGCCTCTCGAGTGACTCCAGCCCGTGCATTTTTACAATGTGGAGTTGACTACGGAGGCCCTTTCATCCTTAAAGCAAGTAAGGGAAGATGCAATAAAACTACCAAGGCCTATCTGGCTCTCTTCATATGCTTCGCAACCAGAGCAATTCATCTGGAGCTCGTCAGTGATATGACGACGGAAGCATTCCTTGCAGCGTTGAAGCGCTTCATTGCCCGTCGTGGAAAACCTAGTGATATCCACAGTGATTGTGGATCGAACTTCGTTGGAGCGAAAAGGGTAATGGCGGATTTTCTGCAACTAGCTACTTCCGCCTCTCACAATCAATCTATACAGCAACAACTCGCCAATGACGGAATCAATTGGCACCTGAATCCTAGTGGTTCTCCGCACTTCGGAGGAATTTGGGAGGCCGGAATTAAATCAACTAAATTCCATTTGAAACGAATTATTCAAAATATGTCTTTGACATATGAAGAACTAAACACTATCTTCTGTCAAGTGGAGGCTTGCCTCAACTCCCGGCCTTTGACTCCGCTCAGCACAGATCCAAACGACTTTACAGCTCTAACTCCTGGACATTTCCTCATCGGACAGCCTCTTACTACAATTCCGGAGCCTGATTTGCAGCATCTGAAGCAAAACCGAGTCTCTCGATGGGAAATGTGTCAAAAACTCGTACAGCATTTCTGGAGTAGATGGTCAAAAGAATATCTTTCTCGATTGCAACAGCGACCGAAATGGCTTTCTGCTAAGGAAAATGTGAAAATTGACGATCTAGTTCTCATCAAGGATGAAAACTTACCACCACTCAAGTGGAAACTAGGACGAATTATCGCCCTTCATCCCGGCAAGGACAATCTCACTCGTGTTGTTACTCTTAAAACAGCAAATGGAACACTCAAGCGTCCTGTGGTCAAGATAAGTGTTTTGCCATTGGACAAAGATTAAATTAGTTATGATCAGTTATTAATTTACTTATTCCTTCTATAATCAATTATCTATTTTCTCTTTTGAATTGTATAATTCAAGGTCGGCGGAATGTTCAGTCTTGTAAATCTAGTTGTTTAGCTATCCTTGAATTCTCTAGCATTATTTGAATATCCTAACGTTATACTTCAATTTTCCCTCTCTAGTTCCGATTGATTACTTAGAGAGGCATTCTACTCAATTCTATCAACCAATTCATAACAGTTACAAGTTTAATTCTCTAACGGTCGTGTCATTTTTCTTTTCTTTTAGAAAACAATAAAATAGAAATAACAACAATTACTAGTTTTTATTTAGTTTATTATTGCAACTGACACATTTCATACACCAGTAGCTATACAGCTAATCACCACAAATTATCGATAAAAACCATCCAGATTCCAAAGTGAAAAGGTCCACACCCGGAATACTCCGGCATCAAGCTAGAAGTTGGTCAACCGATCAGGGTTTTAGCAGTTTACCGTTGACAATCCAACATAGATATATAGGGTGGTCTGACCGGAAGAAACGAAAGTAGCACAGCAAAACTGTTACAGAAAGTCAATGCAAACAAAGTTACATTGCAATCTCTAGTTTGATCAAAATCCGTTAAAATTAAATGGGTTAAATAATTCTGTGAGCAGTAAAAGTACAAAAGGTTCAAAAATGTGCTAGGTTATTCAGTGATTCGGATTTTTCCTGGCCGAAAAAAATTCTTTTTGAAATAATATTTTAAAGGATGCAGTCTGTTATACGAGTGATTTTTTCTGAAGTTTTCATATATTAATATTTTCGGGGCACCTAAATTATGGGTAATAACGGAAAACTACTTTTCAATAAGGTTAATTTTTTGCGCTTCCTGAAATTAAATTTTCATTTTTTTGTGTGAGGTGCTTTTTATGGCAGACTGATATTCAAAAAGCAAAAGCATAAAGAAAAATTATGTTTAGCCATTTTTCTGGGACCTCGAAGTTTCAAACTTTTACACGTACTAACGCCAGCATGGTTTTAAAATAATTGTATTTCGTTTCCTGTATGTTACACATACCATTTCTCTTTCACATTGCAAAATAAGCCATTATAATACTTAAAACGTGTATTACACGTGGGGAAAGTAAAACGAAAACAAACATTTTAAAAGCAGTCGCAATTTTCTATATTATTTATTTATTGCAGTTTTGACTTTTGTTTGCAGGTCCCGTTTTTAAAAGATAATATAAATTAAATTCCAAAAAGACTGATTGAAAGTTTAATAATTTTTCTAAGGCGTTCTTCAATTACGACAGGAGTTACTAACGGTTTCATAACATCCCTATGGCGAGATTAAAATGAGTTTTAAAGAAATGAAATAACAAGTGAAGGTTGAAAAGAATAAAATAAGAAATACTAAAAATGTAGAAAGTTCTAATTTTATTGTATATTACAAGGTTTCTTCTACTACTGAAAAAAACATTTAATAATTGCATATCAATCAACATCAGTGTACTGAAAATTTTAAAGATCTAGTAACTTTCTAACAAATATTCTAGAATTACAGATAGGAACATTTGATTATGAAATGTAAGAAATTTCCATGAGGAGATTGGCTTCTGTGAGGGAGTCTACTGAATTGAACACTTTCGGTTATGTTTACAATCCGTGGTATCACCTTTTGCGATTTCAATTTCTTTCTCCAACTCTTGAATCCATTCCTGTGTATTGATTGTCTCACGATGTTTTGCTCCGAGTACTTCGATCTCACTTTCGTAAACTTCTTGGAACAACTGGAGACTTTTTCTGTTTCGACCCAAATAATAAAGTGTGGCAGCAATGTGGTATTTAGTTTTCAAGGTATCAGGATGATTTAATCCCAAAATTTTTTCTTCTGGTTTCAAAACTGCTTGAAACATCTTTAAGGCCCCTTTGTAATCATTTTGTTGCAATTTAATCCCCGCTATGTTGTGTTTTGTAGTCAGAATAGAAGGATCCTTCGCTTTTAACACCCGTTCTTCCACTTCCAAGATTTCTTCATACAATTTCAGTGCTTCATCCAACTTTTCCATTTCATCCAGTATAAGCGCCTTGTGATTCTTCACGCCAAGCGTTTTCTGATCTTCCTTTCCAAAAATTTTCTCAGCCAGTTCCAATAAATTTTCATACGTTTCCAACGCCTCTTCATACATTTTCATTCGGAAGTACGTAATTCCTAATGCTCGAGCTGTTTCCCAACAATCTTTGAGTTGTTTGTCGGGAACCTCTGTCTGTTTTACATAAACGTCTGTCAAGACTTCAAGGGATTCTGAGTATTCTCTTAATTCCCTCAGAGCTAAGCCTTTCCAGAATTTCATTCGCAGTGATTCCCGACTATTCTCTCCCAAAGCAGAATCCACAAACTCTCCTGATACACAAATGTAGTCCACCAGATCTTTGTACTTTCCAAAATCGAAAAATTTCTGGCATATCCAAACAATCACACAAGTTTAACAGTTTTATAAATAAAAAAATCTTGGGGAACTGATATAGGGACATAATTAAATACTTCAATATTTAACCAACCTTGATTTTTGATTCAATTTCAGTCCAATTAAGAATTGGGCAATCATCATGTCCTTTGCAAGACTTCGGCTGTAATTTTTCCTCTTCATCTGAAACATGGTATCATCATTTCAATGGTTAAAACAAAAACTTTAGTTAACATTACCAGCATTAATGTTGGGAAACCAAGAAGGCGGACTGTAATAATAATGACTGATGGTGACGAAAATAGTATTACAGACGACTATTATCTACCTATTTACATTTTCACACTTCCAATCATTTAAAAAATAAATTTTCACAATTTAAAAACTTCACCTTGTCCATTTTCTTTGTTATCTGCTACTGGGCCAGCAGATGGTTTGGTTCTTCTATGTTCTTGTTCTGTAGTAAAGCATTCATTCTCGATGTCCACAGTGTCCAGGCACTGAAAAAGAGAAAACAACAAAATAATAAAGTTTTGAGGATATCGAGGTTATCCTTTGTAAAGAATCAAATACATTTTATTTCGAAGCATGAATTTTTTGAAAACTTACATCGTGATGTTGTTGGGCCATTCCTACTAGACTGTTATTCTCTTCAAAAGCTTCTGGATCCCAAGCGGCCATTCTTCAGTTTCTTTGGAAAAATTCTTCTAGAAATAACTCGAACAAAAATTCAGGACAAATTTTTCTGTTGATACTAACAAATTAATGTCACCCGCAGTTTTCGGGAAGGCGGAGCCGAGTTATTGGCGGTAAGTAATTCAGGGCAAACTATAGACTCTTGTTATTCGCCCCTAAAGAATTCTGAAGCGTTATAAATATTTTTATTCAGTTTTAGGTAAATTTTGATACAATGAGTGAATAATAAACAGAATAGCATGCAGCCTTTTAATCTAACTGTAGATGATAATAATCAGTCAATATTAATCCTTAGTTCAAATGGAATTATTGTTCTATCTAAAAAATATCTATGTAAAACCGTAATCAGATACGCTGGAGCTGGAGTACAACTACACCGGAAATATGGCAATGTTCTATTTGAATTTCTAGACAATATACGAAAAGTAGTAATTAGAAACGGTGAAATAGGAGTGTATTAAGGAATCTTTATTGAAAGTGTCATTTTTATCACTAAAACATTATCTGTCACTACTGTCATTTTTATTGCTAATGTTTGAAATATTTATGCAAGGTTATGCTAATGATAATGATGTATGCATTTCTGCTAAATCAACGGCATTTCTCATTTTCTACCTTCCAGAAATCCAAGTAAGTTTCATTCGTATACCTTCATTAACATCGTCAATTCAATTGTGCATTTCTCAGAAAACTCATATTTCTCGTGTCGTGGAATATTGGCAGAGAAATTAGCCTACCTTTATTACTATACTTCCTCATTCCATAAACAAAAAAAGTAACACATTAAGTAAAGTAACAAAAACAAGGCATTTTAACAACATTCGAATTTTTTTTAAATATTATTTATTTATTCAAATTTTTGTTTTTTATTCGGAGGTTATTGGTCCGCAAATGCCATTTTTGAAAGGGAACCTAAATTAAATGCCAAAAAGATTCATTGAAGTTGAATAATTTTTTAAAACCGTTCTTCAGTTATGCACCGGAATCACCAAAACAGAATTAACAGATATACATCCATATATTAATACTGAATAATCGAAATTAATTATAAAAGATTACAAATGGTAGCTTAAGTATTTTTTTATAACGAAGGAATTATAGCTTATGGTATAAGTATATTTCTATAGTAGTCAGACTAGGTCAGCTCAAAAGACAAATACGAAAGTCAATTCAGGAAAAACTTTTCCTGCAAACAATGAACAGTAATGTAATATATATATGTATGTTCTTTATTTCAATCGTGCATAATTTTTTAGCTGTTGATGTAAATTGAATCTAGGAACACAAAAAAATTCTAAAGTAAGATTAGCATGACTGTGTAATTTATAACTGCTGCAAGCAAAGTTAGGAGTGTAGATTGTGTGTAATGGAAAAAGGATGCAACTTCGAATCTAAGCGGCCTAAGAGACTTGAAATTCTTTTTGTGTATTAAAATACACTTTTTTCCTTTTTGATTCAACAAATACTGCTCTGACTTGATGTAAACGTAGGATGAAGCTTTACACATAATTACTTCCGTAGTGACTGTGGCTATTAATGCAGGAGGCCATCCACAGTAAAAGTAAGGATTGATTTTTCCATGTAACCGAATGATAACGTAGTTGCAAAGAACGTTAATGCAAAATAAAGCAACCATTTGAGTAGGCATAATTATTTTGGAGTAGCAAACATTTGCCATTTTGTTAACCAAGTGAAGGATTCTGTAGATTTCATGTTTCCGGAACAAACACAAATTGTGTGATGTTTTAGCTCTAAAGAGTAAAAAATTAACTAGATCAAACGTATAAATAAAATAGTAGTGCTCTACTGAAATGTGTACCCCAAAAAAGATATCCACGAATATGTGCTGAAAAGCCAAAATGAATTTTATCTTTAGTTTTATTTTGAAACGTTTTCCAGGTATCATTTTAGTGTAATATTTGAAATGCTAGGTGACACGAATTGCAATTTAATTAAACTAAGCCTACGACGTCGTAAATTTTGTCTACTGGCGTTTACAACGAAATGTAGAATTTTACTAATGGCTTGCCATTGCTGTTGCCAATGCACAATTGAGTTATTTATCTCTCCCCAAAAACACAAAACCTATATTTTGCTTTTGCTACAATAGGAATGTTAGACATACAAATAGCAATCTACACTGTCGTTGTCTCTTGACTGGTATTTAGCAAAGAATGAATGGCATGTTCTCTCAAATTGGGGTTAATAGACGCTGTGTTCCTTACAACTGAATTCTTGTAAAATGTAATCGCTACGATTTATCTAAACTGAATTCGAGATGAATGTGTGCACTCAAAACCAAAACAACTTAAATTTTTAATGTGGGTCTCTTGTTGCTTACTAAGTTACAGATTACGGAGACCGTTAAAATATTCATGACTTTTTTAGAAACCTTAATAGAAGTTTCTGCAAATATATTTAATATAATATGTATACTATAATAATCAGAACTCCAGTCCAGCCAGAATGCTGACGGAAATTTTTTTTTTCATTGTCATATTTAAGGGTTTGTCTATCCCTAAAATGATACAACAATGAAAGCAACATTTACTGAAATAGACAATAATTAAAATGCTTTAGTAAATATCATTATGCTCCCACTAACTGAAAAATCATGCTCTTAAATTTTTGAATTTGATAAAAGGTCTCGGGTTATCATTCCTTGTTTTCTTTTGCAAAATTCTTCTAGAAAAAACTCGAACTAGAATTCAGGTCAAATTTTATGGTGATACTAATAAATTAATGTCACCCGCAGTTTTCGGGCAGGCGAAGTAGACCTGTTGCGGTAAATAATTCAGGGCCAACTACAGGCTCAAGCAATTCGTCCCTTTAAAGAACTCTGAAGACTTGGTTAAAGTATATTTTTATTTAGTTTTAGATAAATTTGAATACAATTAGTGAAGAACCAAATACATATGAAGCAAATAGTGTATACGCAAATAAACTACAGATTTTTCAATAAGATTATGGTCTTCTACTATTTTTGAAAGAGTGACTAAAATCTCCTAAGGACTATTATGGTGAAAGCAACTCACCGAATTAAATTACATAGGTGTGGCTACTTTGTTTAGAAAACTTGCATAAAAAGACCAAATCTATTTGTAAACCTTATGCTTCGTGCTATGAACGTGTATTCTTTATTTCAATCGTGCTTAGTGCTTTAGCTTTTGCATCTAAATTCAATCTGGGAACATAAAATACTAAAGTAAGATTAGCATGACTGTGTAATCTATAACTGCTGCAAGCAAAGTTAGGAGTGTGGATTGTGTGTAATGGAAAAAAGATGCAACTTCGAGTCTCAGAGGCTTAAGAGACTTGAAAGTCTTTTTGTATATTAAACTACACTTTTTTCTTTTTTGATTCAACAAATACTGGACTGACTTGATGTGAACGTAGGATGACGCTTTACAAAAAAATACTTCTGTAGTGACACAGGCTATTAATGCAGGAGGCCATGCATAGTAAAAGTAAGGATTGATTTTTCCATGTAACCGAATGATAACGTAGTTGCAAAGAACGTTGCAGCAAAATAAAGCCACCATTTGAGTAGGCATCATTATTTTGGAGATACAAACATTTGCCATTTTGTTAACCAATTGGAGGATCCTGTAGATTTCGTGTTTACGGTACAAACACACATTGTTTGATGCTTCAGCACTAAAAAGTAACAAATAACTAAGCCAAACGTATAAATAAAATAGTAGTGTTTTTACTGAATTTTGTACCCCAAAAAAAATATCCACGTATATGTGCTGAAAAGCCACATCACACAAGAGAATAAATAAAAGAGTCCCGATCCCCAAAAGTGAAGAAACATCCACAATTCAAACAAGAAATTCGGGAATATTTGCAACCAGGTTAAGTCTTCGCATCCGGAAACTAATGAAGTGTAATATCGGGGACTGCATGGACTTTCAAACACAGCCAAAGCAAAGAGACTCGGAAGAGCAAAACTAGCAGAGATGAACAACCACATGAAAACGACTAATGGTTGTTTCCACCATTTTATACTTCCAGTTTGTCCGCTATTGTGCGGATATTCTTCTAAAAAAGAGGAAATATAATTATTATATAATTTCAGATTTAATATTTGTAATTTCAGGGAGATGTAGAAAATATGTTCACTAGATTAATTTACTTGATAGTTGTTGTTCAACTTCCATAGTTGCATTTACGTATCTAACAATCAGAGGAAGGTAACAAAAGGTATTCAAATCAAAGAGAGCTGCTAATGAACTAGCAGAAATCCAGACTAAATGAAAAAACACATCTGTTTGCTCAAATAATTTCCCACGCGTGGCCGTTCCTGCCAATCTGAGTGTCAGGTAAAGAAGGTGGCCTGTATAAATTAAAGATGAAACTACCCAAACACTTTTCCACTTTTTATTTGGTACATATTCTATTTTATTTTTTCCCTCATTCCACGTATACGGAATGCAGCCGACTAAACGGGAAACTTTTATTTGAAACCCGTAAGTCTTTAATGCTTCTTTGGAGAATATTAGAAAATTATAATACATGAATATTTGGTAGACATTTGAAAGCTTTGAAAATACGAATCGTCCAGCAGTTCATTTCTAGATCTGAACTTCTTTTCTTGTTTTCTTTACTTATATATAGGGCCAAGAGTCTGTACAATTTACAAAAAGGGACACAAACCGATATAAAAAAGCTGATTACTTTTTAGTGAATTTATAAAAGTATTCACATATTTCTAGTTGAAAGTCAACGCCTGTAAAAGCCTTGTAGTCTAATGCCCGTACTAACGTTGTCAATACTTATTTATTCTTCATTGACTTTCGTCTGACCAGCGAATAAAGAAATTGAAAGACTGTAATTGTATGTAACTATTAAAAATTAGTAAACCTGAAGTGTGACTGCTGCTGTTTTCCTAAAACTAAATTCTCTTTTATGAATTCTGATACTGGTACCACAATTTTTTGTTTTTGATAACCAACTAGCAAATAAATATAACCAAGTATTAAGCAACTACAAAAATTAATCAGACAATTAATGAAATGTAATTCCCAAAATGATTTTTAATTAAAGTTTTGTTATATTTTTCCCATGTATCTTTTTAGTGTAATATTTGTAATGGTTGGTGATACTAAAAGCAATTTAAGTAAACTAAGCCTTGGATGCTGTAATTTTCGTCTTCTGGCGTGTACACCGAAATGTAGAATTTTACTAATGGCTTTTGCCGCTACTGTTGCTAATGCACAATATAATTGAGTTATTTATCTCTCCCCAAAAACACAAGACCTATATTTCGCTAAAATATGAATGCTAGATACGCAAATAGCAATCTACTCAGCCGTTGTCTTGTATTTAGCAACGAATGACAGTTTCCCTCAAATTGGTGTTGTTAATGAACGCTACGTTATTAAAACTGAATTCCTGTAGTATGTAGCCGCTACGATTTACTTAAACTGAATTCGAATTGAATATCTTCATTCAAAACAAAAACAACTTTAATTTTTAATTTGGGCGTCTTTTGTTTCTAAGATAAAAATTAAAGAGAGCGTTGAAATGTGCATGACTTTTCCAGAAACCGTAATAGAAGCTTCTAGAAGTATATCTAATACTATAATAGGTATGTGTATTTATTATTTGAACATGGCCCAAGCCTTGTTCCGTTCAAAAACACGTCAGATTTACAATTACATCATTATAATTCAAAATATTAAATTATCGAATTAAGTTTTCATTGAAAACAAGCCATCATTTTACCTAATATTTCTATCAAACCATTTGACAGTAAACGACTCAAAGTAATTGTTAATAATCAGAATAATAGTTTACAATATCTAAGAACCGAACATGATGATTTCTATATAGAGAACATTCTATGTATGTACTATTGTCAATACAGGTCAATTAACTACATAAATTTCTCTAACCATAGCACTTGAAAGTGAATGAGAATTGTTTTCAAAAATTTACGTTATCATTACAATTGAATTTAGTATATATTAAAATGCATTTCTTTAAATCTGACTGTTGAGATTACGAAGGGGGAGCCCGAGTGAGTCAGTTCCGGAGAGATCAGTTGTCATAAATTTTTATCAACTTACTTTAAATGCAAACCATCTCAAATTTCAAATAACGAAATCAAATGGAGCATTACTTAGTTTTCCAATTCTATCTCACAATTATTAAACTTGTACTTTTTCTGCTCTTCTTCTTTGCCGATGTACAGGTTAAATCCACGAATAAATATAAGCTGGTAGATTAGCCAGTCTTGCTTTTAATAGGTATAATATAACAATCATAACTCCAATTCAACCCGAATGCTGCGGGAAACTAATTTTAAATTTTCAATATAATATTTAATGGTTTCTCTTACCCTGGAAAGATAATCATGGTGAAGTCAATATCTTTTCCGATAATACATTCCATTTACGTATGATAAAACGTTAGGGTTTTCTTTTAATGTCACAATGAAGTCACAATAGCACTAAAATTCCAGATACTATGAATATCATACTCTTAAATTTTTGAATGTAATAAAATTGGGTCGTCCAGTAGGTGCCTGCCGCCCCAAAATAAATCATCTCAATCACCCTGACATGTAGGTATGTATAGTTAATAAATGATATAAGAGGAATACCGCAGAAGTAAATGCTTATGTCATGTCTGTCCTATACAGCAATTGACTCTGATAATTATCCAGTTAACTTTGGACCTAGAATAGTTCATTGCCTGAAGAGCTGTTGTAGAAAGAGAAGAACATTTGTTAGAATATACACAATATTTTGAATTGGCAATGAGCCCGATTATGATGCCGGGCCCTGGACACATTCTCTATAGAAAATTGTTCTCCTTTTAATACAGATACAAGATACAATATTTACAGCAAGAGAGATTAGGCAATTAAAAGTTATGTAGTTGAGCAGTAGGAAACATTGGTAAAGGTTTTCTGTAAACTCATGAATGATTTAATGTAGCTGTATGGTTTCTATATATCTAAATGAGACAACACATTAAAAGGCTATAAGAAAATAAAGAGTACCTGAGTTAGCTGTGCGTATAATTTAAGCGTTAGGAAATAAAACAACACGTCCTTTTGCGTTTGCTTTTCTAAAACTCTTTTCTATTTTAATGTTTGAAATATTTATGCAGGGTTATGCTAATTCTGCATGCATTTCTGCTAAATCGATGACAGTTCTCATTTTCTACCTTCCCAAAATCCAAGAAAGCTTTATCGCTTACCTTCATTTACATCTTCAATTGTGCAATTCTCTGAAAACTCACATTTGTCGTGTCGTGGAATATTGGCAGAGAAATTAGCCTACCTTTATTACTATACTTCCTCATTCAATAAATAGGAACAATGTGTTTACCACAGCCATGCATAAATATTACCGGTAAACAAAATTGAAAGCATGTGAGGTCGCTGACTTTGAAAGAGTGTTTGTGAGTACAGAATGGTGAATGTATAGCAGTGGCGTACAATTATCAATATTTTCTGATGAAATGATATTTTCCAAAAACAGTTTTAAAATTGCATTTAGTTTCCTTTATGTTGTATATGCCATTTCTATTTCTCTTTCGCATTGCAAAATAAACCATTGTAAAACGCATAATATTACACAATACCAACACACAGTAAGTAAAGTAACAAAAACAACAGTTGCAAATTTTTTTTAATATTATTTATTTATTGAAATTTTTTATTTTTATTCGGAGGTTATAAGTCTGAAATTGCCCATTTTTGAAAGTGAACGTAAATTAAATGCCAAAAAGAGTAATTGAAGTTGAACATATTTTTTTAAATCATTCTTCGGTTATGCACCGGAATCACCAAAACAGAATTAACTATATACATCCATATAGTTTCTGCTACTGAATAATCGATATTCATTATATCAAAGATTACAAATGGTAGCTTCAGTAAATTTTTATAACGAAGGAATTATAGCTTATGGTATATATTTCTATAATACGAAAGTCAATTCAGGAAAAACTATCATTTTTCCTGCAAACAATGAACAGTACTGTAATATTAATTATTGCTTTCGCCATTGATTGACTTTCATAGGTTTCCGTGACCGCTTCATACTTTGGTATCTGTTAATCTACCAGTGTAAGGTTTCTGTTTCTTAGTTTCTTCTTCAAAAGACAAAATCTATTTGTAAACCTTGTACTCCGTGTTATGAACGTGTATTCCTTATTTAAATCCTGCATACATTTTTTAGCTGTTGTTGTAAATTGAATCTAGGAGCACAAAAAATTCTAAAGCAAGATTAGCATTACTGTGTAATCTATAACTGCTGCAAGCAAAGTTAGGAGTGTGGATTGTGTGTAATGGAAAAAAGATGCAACTTCGAGTATAAGAGGCCTAAGAGACTTGAAAGTCTTTTTGTGTATTAAACTACACTTTTTTCTTTTATGATTCAACAAATACTGGACTGACTTGATGTGAACGTAGGATGAAGCTTTACACGCAATTACTTCCGTAATGACTGTGGCTATTAATCCAGGAGGCCATCCACAGTAAAAGTAAGGATTGATTTTTCCATGTAACCGAATAATAACGTAGTTGCAAAGAACGTTAATGCAAAATAAAGCAACCATTTGAGTAGGCATAATTATTTTGGAGTGGCAAACATTTGCCATTTTGTTAACCAATTGGAGGATCCTGTAGATTTCGTGTTTACGGTACAAACACAAGTTGTAAGATGTTTTAGCTCTAAAGAGCAAAACATTAACTAGATCAAACGTATAATTGAAACATTAATGTTTTATTGAAATGTTTACCCCAAGAAAGATATCCACGAATACGTGCTGAAAAGCCACAGCACAAAAGAGAATAAATAATAGAGTGCCGCTCCCCACATGTGAAGAAACATCCACACTTCAAACAAGAAATTCGGGAATATTTGCAACCAGGTTAAATTTTCGCATCCAGAAACCAATGAAGTGTAATATCGGGGACTGCAGGGACTTTCAAACACAGCCAAACCAAAGAAGTTAGGCAGAGTCAAACTTACCAAAATAAAGAAACGCATGAAAATCACTAATGGTTGTTTCCACCATTTTATACTTCCAATTTGTCCGTTATTGTGCGGATATTTATCTAAAAACGAGAAATTATAATTATTAATTTCAGATTTAATATTTGTAATTTCAGGGAGATGCAGAAAATATGTTTACTAGATTAACTTACTTGATAGTTGTTGTTCAACTTCCATAGTTGCATTTCCGTATCTAACAATCAGAGGAAGGTAACAAAAGGTATTCAAATCAAAGAAAACTCCTATCGAGCTACAAGAAATCCAGAATAAATGAAAAAACACATCTGTTTGCCCAAATAATTTCCCACGCGTGGCAGTTTCTGCCAATCTGAGTATCAAGTAAAGAAGGTGGCCTGCAGAAATTAAAGATGAAACTACCCAAAGACTTTTCCACTTTTTATTTGGTGCATACTCTATTTTATTTTTTCCCTCATTCCACGTATACGGGATGCTGCCGAGCAAACGGGAAACTTTTATTTGAAACCCGTAAGTCTTTAATGCTTCTTTAGAAAACATTAGAAAATTCTAGTAGACGAATATGAAGGCTTACAAAAGTAAGAATCGTCCAGCAGTTCATTTCTAGATCTGAACTTCTTTTCTTTATATAGGACCGTGAGTCTGTAAATTTTCCTACATGGGACACTACCCAATTATTATATCAGAGCTTATTATTTTGTAATGATTTTATAAAAGTATTCATATATTTCTAAGTAACCCGGAATTTGATTGCTTGTTTTTTGCTAAAATTATGTTATCATATGAGGATTCTGATACTGGTACCACAATTTTTAATGTTTCTGCAGTACCTGAAGATCGCCGAAATTAAATACTAAGGTAATAACCAATTACTAAATAAATGTAACCAAGTATTAAGTAATTACAAACTTAATCAGATAATTAAATAGAACGTATTTCCCAAAATGAATTTTATCTTTAGTTTATTTTTAAACGTTGTCCAGGTATCTTTTTAGTGTAATATTTGTAATGCTAGGTGACACGTATTGCAATTTAAGTAAACTAAGCCTAGTACGTTGTAAATTTTGTCTACTGGCGTTTACAATGAAATGTAGAACTTTACTAATGGCTTTCCGATACTCTTGCTAATGGACAATTAAGTATCTCTCCTCAAAAACACATAACTTATATTTTGCTACAATATGAATGCTAGATATACAAATAGCAATCTACTCAGCCGTTGTCTCTTGTCAGGTATTTAGCAAAGAATGAATGGCATGATCCCTCAAATTGGAGTTAATAAACGCTGTGCTGCTGACAACCTACAACTGAATTCTTGTAACATGTAGACGCTACGATTTAATAACCTGAATTCGAGGTGAATGTCTGCATTGAAAACCAAAACACCTTAAATTTTTAATTCGGGTCTCTTGTTGCTCACTAAGTTACAGATTACAAAGACCGTTAAAATATTCATGACTTTTTTAGAAACCTTAATGGAAGTTTCTGCAAGTATATCTAATATAATATGTATAATATAATAATTACACTCCAGTACAGCTAGAATACTGAGTGAAATTAATTTTTTAATTTCAATGTAATATTTAAGGGTTTGCCTATCCATAAAATGATACAACAATGAAAGCAACATTTACTGAAATAGGCAATAATTATAATGCTCTAATAAATATCATTATGCTCACACTTACTGAAAAATCATGCTGTTAAATTTTTGAATTTGATAAAATGGTCCCGAGATATCATTCCTTGGTTTCTTTGGAAAAATTCTTCTAGAAAAAACTCGAACAAGAATTCAGGGCAAATTTTATGTTGATACTAATAAATTAATGTCACCCGCAGTTTTCGGGCAGCGGAGCTGAGCTATTGCAGTAAATAATTCAGGACCAACTACAGGTTCATGCAATTCGTCCCTTTAAAGAATTCTGAAGCATGGCTTAACGTATATTTTTATTCAGTTTTAGATAAATTTGAATACAATTAGTGAAGAACCAAATACCATCAAGCAAATGACGTATAACATAATAAAAAATTATTTCCTGAATTTCCATCGATGAGTTTCCATAATGAAGCAAATATGCTATACACAAATAAACTACAGATTTTTCTATAAGATTATCGTTTTCTTCAATTTTTAAAGGAGTGACTAAAATCTCCCATGGACTATTATGGTGAGAGCAACCTCTTCGAATTTAATTACATAGGTGTGGCTACTTTGTTTAGAAAACTTGCATAAAAGACCTAATCTATTTCTAAACCTTGTGCTTGGTGCTATGAACGTCTATTCTTTATTTAAATCGTGCATAATTCTTTTATGTGTTGGTGTGAATTGAATCTAGGAACACAAAAAATTCTAAAGTAAGATTAGAATTACTGTGTAATCTATAACTGCTGCAAGCAAAGTTAGGAGTGTGGATTGTGTGTAATGAAAAAAAGATGCAACTTCGAGTCTAAGAGGCCTAAGAGACTTGAAAGTCTTTTTGTGTATTAAACTACACTTTTTTCTTTTCTGATTCAGCAAATACTGGACCGACTTGATTTGAACATAAGATGCAGCTTTACACAAAAATACTTCCACAGTGACTGCGGCTATTAATCCAGGAGGCCATCCACAGTAAAAGTAAGGATTGATTTTTCCATGTAACCGAATGATAACGTAGTTGCAAAGAACGTTGCAGCAAAATAAAGCCACCAATTGCGTAGGCATAATTATTTTGGAGTAGCAAACATTTGCCATTTTGTTAACCAGTTGGAGGATCCTGTAGATTTCGTGTTTACGGAACAAACACAAGTTGCTTGATGCTGCAGCACTAAAAAGTAAGAAATAACTAGATCAAACGTATAAATAAAATAGTAGTGTTTTTACTGAAATGTTTACCCCAAGAAAGATATCCACGAATAAGTGCTAAAAAGCCAAAGCACACAAGAGAATAAATAAAAGAGTGCCGCTCCCCACATGTGAAGAAACATCCACACTTCAAACAAGAAATTCGGGAATATTTGCCACCAGATTAAGTTTTCGCATCCGAAAACCAATGAAGTGTAATATCGGGGACTGCAAGGACTTTCAAACACAGCCAACCCAAAGAGATTCGGACAGGCGAAACTAGCAGAGATGAACAACCACATGAAAACCACCAATGGTTGTTTCCGCCCATCAATACTTCCAATTTGTCCGTTATTGTGCGGATATTTTTCTAAAAACGAGAAGATACAATTACATTACTAATTTCGGTTCTAATGCTTACAATTTCGATGCAAAATGCAAAAAGTATGTTTACTAGATTAACTTACTTGATAGTTGTTCTTCAACTTCCATAGTTGCATTTACGTTTCTAACAATCAGTGGAAGGTAACAAAAGGTATTCAAATCACAGAAAACTCCTATCGAGCTACAAGAAATCCAAAACAAATGAAAAAACACATCTGTTTGCTCAAATAATTTCCCACGCGTGGCAGTTTCTGCCAACCTGAGTATCAGGTAAAGAAGGTGGCCTGCAAAAATTAAAGATGAAACTACCCAAAGACATTTCCACTTTTTATTTGGTGAATACTGTATTTTATTTTTTCCCTCATTCCACGTATACGGAATGCTGCCGAGCAAACGGGAAACTTTTATTTGAAACCCGTAAGTCTTTAGTGCTTCTTTAGAAAACATTAGAAAATTCTAGTCGAGGAATATGAAGACTTACAAAAGTAAGAATCGTCCAGCAGTTCATTTCTAGATCTGAACTTATTTTCTTTATGTAGCGCCCTGAGTCCTTAAAATTTTCTACATGGGACACTATACAATAATTATATCAGAGCTTATTATTTTTTAATGATCTTATAAAAGTATTCGTATATTTCTAGTTGAAAGTCAACGCCTGTAAAAGCCTTGTAGTCTAATGCCCGCACTAAAGTTGTCAATACTTTTTTATTCTTCATTGACTTTCGTCTGACCACTGAATAGTCAAATTAAAAGACTGTAATTATCTGTAACTATTAAAAATTGGTAACCCGGAAGTTTGATTGCTGGTGTTTTGCTAAAATTAGATTATCATTTGGGAATTCTGCTACTGGTTCCACAATTTTTGATTTTTGATAACCAACTACCAAATAAATATAACCAAATATAAAGCAGTTACAAAAATTAACCACATTATTAAATGAAATGTATTTCCCAAAATTAATTGTAATTGTAGTTTTATTCTAAGACGTTTTCCAGGTATCTTTTTATGGTAATATTTGTAATGGTAGGTAAAACTAATCGCAATTAAAGTTAACTACGCCTTGGATGCTGTAAATTTACTCTTCTGGCGTTTACAACGAAATGTAGAACTTTACTAATGGCTTTTGCCGTTACTGTTGCTAATGCACAATTGAGTTATTTATCTCCCCTCTAAAATACAAAACCTATATTTTGCTACAATATGAATGTTAGATGTACAAATAGCAATCTACACTGTCGTTGTCTTCTTGTCTGGTATTTAGCAAAGAATGAATGGCATGATCCCTCAAATTGGAGTTAATAAACGCTGTGCTACTGACAACTTACAACTGAATTCTTGTAACATGTAATCGCTACGATTTATCTAAACTGAATTCGATGTGAATGTGTGCACTCAAAACCAAAACAACTTAAATTTTAAATTTGGGTCTCTTGTTGCTTACTAAGTTACAGATTACGGAGACCGTTAAAATATGCATGACTTTTTTAGAAACCTTAATAGAAGTTTCTGCAAATATATTTAATATATATGTATAGTATAATAATCAGAACTCCAGTCCAGCCAGAATACTGAGTGAAATTAATTTTTAAATTTCAATGTAATATTTAAGAGTTTGTCTATCCATAAAATGATACAACAATGAAAGCAACATTTACTGAAATAGGCAATAATTAGAATACTTTGGTACATATTACTTACTGAAAAATCATGCTCTTAAATTTTTGAATTTGCTAAAAGGTCTCGGGTTATCATTCCTTGGTTTCTTTGGCAAAATTCTTCTAGAAAAACCTCGAACAAGAAGTCAGGGCAAATTTTATGGTGATACTAATAAATTGTCACCTGCAGTTTTCGGGCAGGCGGAGCAGACCTGTTGCGGTAAATAATTCAGGGCCAACTACAGGCTCAAGCAATTTTTCCTCCCTTTAAAGAACTCTGAAGACTTGGTTAAAGTATATTTTTATTTAGTTTTAGATAAATTTGAATACAATTAGTGAAGAACCAAATACCATCCAGCAATTACGTACAACATAATAAAAAATTTCCTGTATTTCCATAGCTGAGTTTCCATATAATGAAGCAAATAGTGTATATGCAAATATACTACAGATTTTTCAATAAGATTATCATCTTCTACTATTTTTAAAAGAGTGACTAAAATCTCCCATGGACTATTATGGTGAGAGAAACCTCTCCCAATTAAATTACGTAGGTGTCGCTACTTTGTAGAGAAAGCATGCATAAAAAGACCAAATCTATTTGTCAACCTAGTGCTTCGTGCTATGAACGTGTATTCTTTATTTAAATTGTGCATAAATGTTTTAGCTGTTGCATCTTAATTGAATCCAGGAAAACCAAAAATTCTAGAGTAAGATTAGAATTACTGTGTAATCTATAACTGCTGCAAGCAAAGTTAGGAGTGTGGATTCTGTGTAATGGAAAAAAGATCCAACTTCGAGTCTAAGAGGTCTAAGAGACTTGAAAGTCTTTTTGTGTATTAAACTACACTTTTTTCTTTTCTGATTCAACAAATATTGGACTGACTTGATTTGAACATAAGATGCAGCTTTACAAAAAAATAATTCTGTAGTGACACAGGCTATTAATGCAGGAGGCCATGCGTAATAAAAGTAAGGATTGATTTTTCCATGTAACCGAATGATAACGTAGTTGCAAAGAACGTTGCAGCAAAATAAAACCACCATTTGTGTAGGCATCATTATTTTGGAGATACAAACATTTGCCATTTTGTTAACCAATTGGAGGATCCTGTAGATTTCGTGTTTACGGAACAAACACAAATTGTTTGACGCTTCAGCACTAAAAAGTAAGAAATAACTAGATCAAACGTATAAATAAAATGATAGTGTTTTTACTGAATTTTGTACCCTAAAAGAGATATCCACGTATACGTGCTGAAAAGCCACAGCACACAAGAGAATAAAAAAAAGAGTCCCGATCCCCAAAAGTGAAGAAACATCCACACTTCAAACAAGAAATTCGGGAATATTTGCAACCAGGTTAAGTCTTCGCATCCGGAAACTAATGAAGTGTAATATCGGGGACTGCAGGGACTTTCAAACACAACCAAAGCAAAGAGACTCGGAAGAGCAAAACTAGCAGAGATGAACAACCACATGAAAACGACTAATGGTTGTTTCCACCATTTCATACTTCCAGTTTGTCCGCTATTGTGCGGATATTCTTCTAAAAAAGAGAAAATATAATTATTATATAATTTCAGATATAATATTTGTAATTACAGGGAAATGCAAAAAATACGTTCACCAGGTTAACTTACTTGATAATTGCTTTTCAACGTCCACAGTTGCATTTACGTATCTAACAATCAGAGGAAGGTAACAAAAGCTATTCAAATCAAAGAGAGCTGCTAATGAACTAGTAGAAATCCAGACTAAATGAAAAAACACATCTGTTTGCTCAAATAATTTCCCACGCCTGGCCGTTTCTGCCAATCTGAGTATCAGGTAGAGAAGGTGGCCTGTATAAATTAAAGATGAAACTACCCAAACACTTTTCCACTTTTTATTTGGTGCATATTCTATTTTATTTTTTCCCTCATTCCACGTATACGGAATGCAGCCGACCAAACGGGAAACTTTTATTTGAAACCCGTAAGTCTTTAATGCTTCTTTAGGAAACATTAGAAAACTATGAAACAGGAATATTTCCTAGACAGTTGAAAGCTTACGAAAATACGAATCGTCCAGGAGTTCATTTCTAGATCTGAATTTCTTTTTTTACCTATATAAGTAAGGTCAAGAGTTTTTACAATTTACTAAATGGGACACTACCCAATAATTATCTATAGTTTATTATTTTTTAATGACTTTATAAAACTATTCATATATTTCCAGTTGAAAGTCGACGCCTGTAATCTAACAGCCTAATGCCAGTACTAGCGTTGTCAATAATTATTTATTCTTCATTGACTTTCGTCTGACCAGTGAATATAGTCAAGTAGAAAGACTGTAATTAGCTGAAACTATTAAAAATTGGTAACCCGGAAGTTTCATTGCTGGTGTTTTGCTAAAACTAGTTTATCATTTGGGAATTGTGATACTGGTTCCACAATTTTTGATTTTGATAACCAACTACCAAATAAATATAGCCAAGTATTAAGCAATTACAAAATTAATCAGATAATTAAATGAAGTGTATTTCCCAAAATGATTTTTAAGTGACGTTTTATTTTAATATTTTTCCCAGGTATCTTTTTATGGTAATATTTGTAATGGTAGGTAACACTAATCACGCAATTTAAGTAAACTAAGCCTTGGATGCTGTAATTTTCGTCTTCTGGTGTTTACAACGGAGTGTAGAACTTTACTAATGGCTTTTGCCGTTACTGTTGCTAATAGACAATTGAGTTATTTATCTCCCCAAAAAATACAAAACCTATATTTCACTACAATATGAATGCTAGATACGCAAAATAGCAATCTACACTGTCGTTGTCTGGTATTTAGCAACGAATGACAGGTTCCCTCAAATTAAGGTTAATGAACGTTGTGTTATTGAGCGATAATTGTGTTACTTAAAACTGAATTTATGGAACATGCTACGATTAATTTAAACTGAATTCGAGATGAATATCTGCATTTAAAACGAAAACAACTTTAATTTTTAATTTGGGTCTTTTGTGACTAAGATAAAAATTAAAGATACCGTTAAAATATTAACGACTTTTCCAGAAACCTTAATAGAAAGAAGCTTCTGGAAGTATATCTGACACTATAAAAGGCATGATATAATAATCAGAACTCCAATCCAACCAGAATGTTGAGGGAAACTATTTTTTAATTTTCAATATAATATTTAATGGTTCGTTTTACCCTGAAATGATAATCATGGTGAAACCAATATCTTTTCCTGATAATACATTCCATTTACATATCTTAAAACCTTAGGGTTTCCTTTTAATGTCACAATAGCACTAATAATCCAGATATTATGAATATCATACTCTTAAATTTTTGAATGTGATAAAATTAAGTCGTTCAGTAAGTGACGGCGTTCCTCTAACAAAATCATCTCAATCGCCCTGATATGTATGTATGTATAATAAATAATATAAGATGAATACCGCAGAAGTAAATGTTCATGCCATGTCTGTCCTACAGCAATTGACTCTGATAATTATCCATTTAACTTTGGACCTAGAATAGTTAATTACCTAAAAAGCTGTTGTAGAAAGAGAAGAACATTGGTATACACAATATTTAGAATTGCTCGATTATGTGACCTGAGTGAGCCCTGAACACGTTCTGTATAGAAGATTGTTCGCCTCTTACTACAGATATACATTATTTACAGCTAAGTTCCAGTAGGCAATTAAAAGTTATGTAGCTTAGCAATAGAAAACATTGGTAAAGGTTTCTTGTAAAGTCATGAATGTTTTAATATAGCTGTATGGTTTCTTTATAGCTAAATGAGACCAACACATTAAAAGGCTATAAGAAATTAAAGAGTACAATTTAAGCCTATATATAAGTATTATGTACGATAGTATTAGGTATGTTATTTTATGACAAAGACGTTAATATAGCAGGAAATTATTTTGGAATAATAACCAGAATTGAAAAACGGGTTGCATACCGTAAAGAAATAAATTCTTACATTTTGTAAATAAAAAGTAGAACAAGGAACAAATGAAGAAATGCCAAAAGTAGTTACCAAAGGTTTTATAAACTTTTGTGTACGCTTTACAAATAAAATTCATTGTCCTTATTTATGTTTGAACTCATATAATATTTATGAATGATTATATTAATTCCACATGCATTTCTGCTAAATCAATGAAATTTTTCATTTTCTACTTTACGGAAATCAAGAAAGGCAATTCTTATTAGTTTGGGTTCATTTCCTTCACCAATTGTATAATTCTCAGAAAACTCATGTTTTTCGTGTCATGGAATATTGGCGGAGAAATTAGCCTACCTTTGTTTCTATACTTCCTCATACAATAAATAGGAACAGTACAGGTGTGTTTCTTAACAGTCATGCATAAATACTACTGATAAACAAAATTGAAAGCAGTTGAGGTCGTTGTATTTTGTAAAATCGGTGTCACTGCTTATATCAGGAAGCACATAAAAGTATAAGAAAACGTACAATAAAGAATTACATTAGTTCTGGTTTGAACTTCGAAATGGGAGTGTTAATTCTCTTTTTGTCGATCTTTATTATTACCAATTCACACGTATTCTGCAGTGAATTTCTTATTGACAGGGCTCAATTGCAACACAACCAAAGTAAGTAGAATCATGAAACTTTGTGTTACAAAGTTGTATCTGGAATTATAAAAACCTGCATCCATAGTGTGAAAAAATAAAGAGTATTACAAAATAAAATTAAAAATTGAGTTTATTTTCGAATTGACTCTAGGATTTATTTTCCCTACTATATAATACTGATATAATGTCAAATACATTGAAGAAATTTATATATTTAGTATTTCTTCTTTTCAATAAAGGAATGAAATGTAATTATTATAATTTATTTGTTATTTATAAAAAGATGGCCCTAAAATTGAAGACGTCGAAGAGTTTAAAAGTGAACAGCAGTGTTTTCCTTTTATTGGGAAATTCTGTGTTCCAACAAAACAGGGTTTATCTTCAACTGTGCGTAAAACTACAATTAATACTTCAAAAGGGAGTTCTTCTTTGACTGGACAAACAACAAAAATGACGCCAACAACTGCTCCAATAACGTCTACTCAATCTTCTACGAAAGTTTTGACAGTAAGTACAGAGATTCCAAGTTCTACAAAGAAACAATTTTTAAAGTCAACTCCTAAACCGGTTTCAACCACAAAAATTCCAAAAACGACCCAACGTCCACAATCGGACAGTACCCAATTATCTTCGATTGACCCATTTTATCTGCCCCCACAAGGGGAACAACTAACGTGTGAAAAAGCGGGTGTCTCTTGTTCCCCGGATTGCCGTTTTGTTGATTGGTCAAAATATTACAACCGTACGGTAATATCGCCTCCAATAAATTCTTATGCATTGTCACCAACAGACAGTAAAGTATGTTTTCAAAGATGTACAGAAAATCCGTCTTGTGCGTCATTTTCATTCAATAGTGTGAATGGATCTTGCAATTTATTCGATTCGGTAAAATTGGGATTCATCACCAAGGACCCAGCATGGTCACTTTATTTAAGAAATTACGAATCAGCAATTGTTCTCAAGGAATGGGTTGTAACTCGAGAAATAAGACCAAGAGGCAATTTGTACTACTATCAGGAAAATCTTAAAACGTGGCCGCAATGTTTGAATTTATGCGCGAGTCCGAAACACCAAAAGAATTGTTCGGCGGCTGTTTTTGAAATTAAAACGTCTAATTGCTCACTGTACGAAAGGTATGCTACTTATGAAATGGTAATCGAAACGCAACTTATCACCATTCAGCACATTTCCCTTTTCTTGGATCAAAATCTCTACCGATTTACACTTCTGGGGCCCGTTTTACCAAAAAATGTGATGCCGACCTATACTTTTACGTCTGGAAATATTGAAACTTGTTTGGACAGGTGCAGTGCGGATATTCGCTGCCAAGTCGCAACTACCGTAACGTATCCATCCAACTCTGTTGATTGTAGAATTTTTAATTACACAGAAACAAGGTGGGTAAAAGATGATGACGTCATCGCTAATTCTTTTTATTTAAATATTCCCAATAACAACTCCCTCTACAGGGCACTTCCTCAGTACGTCACTCCAAAAGGAAATCCTGTTACAACTGTTGATAATGTTAACTTAATTTCATGTCATGCTATAGCGGCGGAAATTAGAATCTGTTTTTGGTACACTTTCAACTCGGATTCCAAACAGTGTACCATTTATAATCAAAGAGTGGTTTTGGAAGCCAATAAAACAGCTACAAATTTTAACTTGATGTCTTTTTACAAAACAACAAGTAATGACAGTCTTTATTATTCCTTTGAAGATTTTTGGGTGGAGAATTTAATTTTTGCAGGCAATGCTCCTGATGATGAAGAAATTGCTGCAGATAGTACCAGAGGGTGCTTAAAACAATGCGTGAATTCCACATCCTGTTTTGCCGCAGCTGTTGACCGCACAAATTCAAATTGCTACCTATTGAAAAGCTCGGACTACAACAAAACGTTTTCTGCAAAGCAAAAATACCCGTCGACCTTGAAATACCAAGTATACCGAAAATCTGTGGATCTCTCGTTCCTTACTGAAGAAAAAAGGTACAAATGCGGAAAAAATACGTCTTTTACCTGGAACACTGCAAATAAGTTCATCGAGGAGGAGGAGTTAGAAAAATATCGCAAAGAAAATATTCCAAAAGGGAATAATGCTCCATTAGAACCCCATGGATCCAATTTTTCAGGCCAAGAAACTCCCAAAAACGATTCATCCAAACAAAATCGACATCTTCAAGTGTACAACATTTTAAGGTATCGTGGAGATTCTGAAGAAATGAATTTACGTGGTTTAACCGAAATAGAATATGCATTAACTAGACTTGCCTCAATTGTGGAATTAGACCCTGCCGTATTGCCAATAGTTGGAGGAGCTCTAGTAATCACTGCAGGCATTGTCTACTTTGGAAAACAGATATATGAAGCTGGAAAAGCTGTATATAATTTTTTTGATTGTTTAATTAAATCATGTCCGAAGAAAGAAGAGGAGCGAAGACCTAAATCCTGCGAAGAAAAATGCAGTTTACGTTCGGTAGACCAAAATGTCGAAACGAGATCGAATTTTAGTTTAAAGATTTTTGAGTCAGGAACAAACTTCAGAGCAGGAAGCAAGTGCCAATGCGATGAACAACCAAGAATGGTGAAAAACGGTGGCCAGTTAATGGAAGACTTTGATTTCGACGTTACTCCACAGGACGACTGCAGAGGAAAACCTTTGATGTCGAAATGTCCGATATGTTGTCGGGTGGGGTACATTTCGAACCGAAACCCCATCTGTCGTTGCAATCCTACATCACCTGCAAATTGGGACCCGGATCCTTCAAGGTGTGACCCAATGCCAGCCTGCAGCGCCCCTGCAACTTTTCAAGGTCGTGATGTACTTTTCATCCCCGTCAAAAACTGTCACAACGATTTGTACTACGGTTCAGTTTTTGAACCGGACAGAAAAATTCCTTTGTATACCATTTACAATTTCGATATAACGAATGCTTTTGGAGATATCGATCGGGGTTCAATCGACTTTAAAGCTTTTGTTTGTGAGGAAGTCAGAGGTGATCAATTGACAGATGAACTTTATACAAATTTGAACAATTTACCACAATTTGACCACGGAAGTAAATATATACGACAGTGGGACAAAGGTCACTATTCTGCTCACGCAGATATTCGTTTTTTGAAAGATGCTGTACAATCATCGTTTTTGTACATAAATGCTGCTCCCCAAGATCATTTTTCCAACATTTACTGGGGACAATTGGAGGGGAAAATCCGAAAGTTTTTAGCAGAATCCTTTGGAACAGGAGTCCGAGGAGGTTATATTGTCACTGGAGTTTGTTTAAATGATTACGGAACTTTTGCCAATGTTCGAGTTCCTGACTGCTATTGGAAAATGGTATGTTCAAGAACTGATGCCAATAGGCCTACCGTGGCTGCATTTTACCATAGAAATTTTCCTACTAGGCCTAATAATGAAACCGACAAGGCGGATCGCAAAGCAGAGGTGTTCAGAATAAGGGACCAAAGGGAACCAGGTTTAGATGGCTTGATTGGTTTTAATATTGCAGATCTATGGGAGTACTCGCTTCCATTTTTTGATGCTTCTCACAAAGATGATCTTGAGAAATGTTTCCGAGCACCGAATCTACAGTCTCCATTTACAACTACAACCCGGCGTCCCCGCCCCGGACCCCGGGCGGATGAGAATACAGATTTATATGACTTTTGGTACAAGAAAATTTTGGAGGGATTGGTTCCAAGTGACGAGGAACCACAAACAAGTACTCTGAGCACCTCAGGTTCACCCCCATCTTGTGGGAAAAATGTCGTCGGCTATGTTACAGGGTGGAGCGACGTAAAATTCACAGATGCAGCCGCCTCTTACTTGACACATACCATATTTGCGTTTATTCAAATGAAATCAGATGGAAGCTTAGTAGTTGGAAGTGCTGATCCTCAGAATTCTAAAGATGTAGATGTCGATACGAAAAAGTCTTACTTACGCCTGTACGAAATTAAGAAGGCTAAAGCCAATTCGGGGAACAGACTTAAAACTATGTTTGCTACTGGAGGCTGGGAAAATTCTAAGTACTTTTCTGCTGTAAGTGGAAATTCTGGAGCAACGGACACTTTTATACAGTCTGCTATTGGTATTTTGGACTACTTTGATATGGATGGGATTGATATCGATTGGGAATACCCTGTAACTGGTGGGGCTCACGAAGGAGTAAAGGCAGATCGAGAAAATTATATTACTTTTCTGGGTAGAATAAGAAATGCTCTAAATAATCACCAGTCTGCCAGAGGACGGAGTTCTCCTTACCTGCTGACAATTGCTGGGGCAGCAGGAGCTTGGGTCCTTGAACCTGGATTTGATCTTGAAGGTATCACTAATATAGTTGACTGGATAAATGTTATGACTTACGATTACTACGGCGCTTGGGATTCACAATGGGGTGCGTACACCGGCCCACATGCTCCTTTATATTTTGGAGCTCCGAAAAACTATTCTGGGAAGACGAATGTGGATTATACTTTGAAATACTACTCTTGTCGGATTAAGAATCCACAAAAACTTATGATGGGACTTGGTTTTTACGGGCGTTTCTGGAACCATAGTGGTTCAGCCGTGGGGGACGATCCTTTGTGGAGAAAAGCAGTGCCAAATGCGGCGGGAAAATTTGATGGAGGATTCGAGCCTTGGAGGAATATTCTGAAATCTTATTTAACAAATAGTGCCTTTCAGAAGTTTTACAATGAAAAAACGAAAACGCCTTATTTGCTGAACAATGATTTTCTCCTTGCGTACGAAGACCCAAACTCTATTCAGACGAAAGTTAAATATGCCGCGGCAAAGAATTTTGCGGGAGTTATGATTTGGGCAATAGATCTTGATGATAATGAACTGAATATGCTTCGGGCTGCTAGTTCGAATATTTTGTGCGGGAGCGGAGATTCAGATTCGGAATACAAATGTCCTCCCATCCAAGAAAAAAGATGGTGGACACTCCAGGATGGGGATGGCAAAAATGCAGGTATGTGTGGACGCACGGCTCCCCTTTATAACGGTACTTATTACCCTGTATGTGATCCTGAAGACCCGGGGTTCGCTTGCTGTTCTGATAAAGGATATTGCGGAACTGGCGATGACTTCTGCAAATGTGATGGCTGTGTCGATTTCTATGATGATCCGAATAGAATTCTTGAAGAACCTATAAAACCCACCGGGCCAGTTCGGTGGCACACTTCAGATCAATTTAAACCCGGAGGAGGTGAGCCTCAGTGTGGATATCTAGGAAATCGGTTAGATAACGGGGATATTGCTATTTGCAACCCGGATGATAATAATGCACCATGCTGTTCCTCTTCTGGATATTGCGGGAAAAGTCCTTCAGACAGTTGCGAATGTGACGAATGCGTAGATTTCAGAAAAGATAAAAACTTCGTTTACCCAAAACAGACATGGATTGTATCCGGACCTCGTAGGGGAATGTGTGGATACAATCCTAGTTTGGAAGAGTCGGATAAAATAGATGGAAATTTGCCAACGTGTCCCAAAATTTCAGAGAAATACCATTGTTGCAGTAACAGCGGGTATTGCGGAAGTGGCAGCGACTTTTGCACTTGTGATGGGTGTGTAGATTTCAAGGAAAATCCGGATTACGTCTATCCACCCAAAACTTGGATTGATTCTGGACCTGACCAAGGAAAATGTGGAAATATAAATGGAAAAAAAGTCACTTGCTATCCGCATTCGGATAAATATTATTGCTGCAGTAGTAAAACCTCGGGATATTGTGGAAATGGGCCGGAATATTGCGATTGTGACGATTGTGTCAATTACAAGAAATAAATTAAGGTTTTCAATATATAAGCAATTACATTATTAATGATGACTTCTTATATATAAAATAAGAACACATTTTATTTTATTTAGTGCAGTTGTAAAATTAGTTTAATATTACACATCTTCATTGTAAACATTTTCCACTATTACTTTAGTTCTAATGACAGTAAAGAATATTAGTTCATTTCTATGTTCACATGAAAACTTTTGCAAGACTATTTCCTTAGTAGGCATGAAGCATTTTGTTTTTCTGTAGTAATAAATAAATAACTTGTTTTATTTACTTTAGGTTATTCTCCGATATGTTGTATTGTGTATAATTTAAATAACCATTTTATGAATTAATAAAACCAAGAAAGGCATACTCAATATACTCAATAAGTATTTTGGATATCGTTATACTTGTCGCTTGTGTTGGTTTTCTAATTTGGCAATTTCCTGTCTATTTGTTTGCTAAAGAGGTTCGGCCTCTTATTTTACTGTTTACGTTACGGATAATTTATTTTATCATTAGAATCTTAATTTAATGTATTACCAAACAAGGCTAATGTCTAATCCTCTTTTGAGCATACGCCGTAAGCAAGTAAAATTATATCTGTAGTATTCATTCATACACGACTTCTGCCGTCTCTGCCTCCTTTTTTTTCTTTTCACAAAAAATCGCCTTATGATATAGAAAACAAATATTTCTCTGAAACATTAAACTATTTTGAAATTTAAGTTTTTGCAGCGCATTTTCATATTTTTTCACTTTTATTTCAATATTCACCGTAAAAATTAAATAAGAAAATGAGTACCGCAAAAATTTCAGAAATTGCAAAAGGAAAATTTTATTCGCCAGTATTAATTTTGCAATACCTGTTTACTTTAGGCTATAGTGTATGCATAATTCCAATTAAAGTCAATTACGATTCAATTACACAGATTTGGAGCTGTAAATTTGCTTCTATTCTACAGGTTAAGTTATTCAAGTTGCTGTCGTTATTTCTAATGAAAAGTATTAAATTCGAAGTTCAAAGAGGATTTAATAACTTTGGCTATTTATTCCTTTAGAGGACAGTGGCTTTACTATTACAACTTCTCAGTGGAATTCAGTTTCTTCATATTATTTTAATATGGCTGAAATCGGACGACCCGATGTGGCATGTCAACTTAAGGTTTAGAGGTGACCACCATTTTGGAAACTGCAAAGCAAGTTAACATGGAAAAAGTTCACTTTCTTAAAAGCGGATAACTCCAACATTAAAGAAGTAAATGCAAATGTGAAAATGTAGAAAGAACCTCCATTACATTAGCAAAATTCTCAACTGTTGAATTTTTGATTCATCGCCTGTGCTTTGAGAAAAAAGTAGTTAAAAAAAGCCAACAGTATGAATCGAACCAATCTACTTCGATTCATACTGTTGGCTTTTTTAAACTACTTTTTTCTCAAAGCACAGGCGATGAATCAAAAATTCAACAGTTGGGAATTTTGCTAATGTAATAAAGATTCTTTCTACATTTTCACATTTGCATTTACTTCTTTAATGTTGGAGTTATCCGCTTTTTACTAACTAACAAGCTAACTAACATCTATCCGCGTTGTTGAAAAATAACGACAGCCAAACTCATACAGTAAGACATCCGACAAGTCAGACCTACCCTACCATACAAACATAGCCTGTTTACCTGTTTTAATAAAGAAGAGTCATTATCTATTAAAGCAGGTAAACAGCATTATTATAATGACAAAGTTAGGCAGGCTCATTTGGCTCATTATTAGCCATTATTAATGACTAATGAACCTAACTTTGTCTAATATTGCAGGATAAGTCAATTCTTCTTCGGTTCCGATAATTGCTCGTCAAGAGCAATATGTGGCTTGAGATTTAATTAGCTGTGTAAACGTGTCAATCTAGTTGACAAGGAGTAGCGTCGCGAGCTTTACAGAATTTATCATTTCATGTAATAATAAAACGTATAATGCATTGCGCCCACTGGTTTAAATATTCAGAGAGGTAGACGTAGTAGAATATTTAACCCAGTGGGCTCTCATTACTATAATCTCAATTATCGGAAAGGCCCACCCACACTCGGTAGCTCACTATTCCGACACCTCTCCAATAATTATTCGACTATGATTATTGTTGCGTTTTCATTTCTGCATAACGCACAACACACTTGTCGGATGCCTTCAATGCCGTACGGGATCTTGTACACAGGAATGGTTCGTATATCATAAACATAATTCGAAATTTGTGATTTAACCGCTTCGTTTTTCGGTTTCAAAATGGGGGACTGATTGACACCTTAATTGTTAGCGTTCTCTATTGTCTTTGTCCATTCGTATTTGTGATAACATTTTGGAACAGAAGAAGTCAAATAGAAATCATGATGAACGAATTGCAAGAAACTTGTAGATTGTTAAACCAACTAGAAGTTCAGTTCCCTAAAAGACGTTTTGTAAGTTTTTCTATCTTTATTGACAATTTTCGTATTTCTGACCAATTGTGCATTCGCTATTCTTTCCGTCACTGAAATTATTCAGATAAAATTTGTTTTAGGTTACAATTTAAAAGAATTAATTTTTTAAAAATTAGTATTAAAATTTCTAATTGAATTTTTAGGTGAAAATATTAGCAATTACGTTTTGTGGAGTTGTCCCTTTATGGTCATTGTGCGATTTAGCAGAAATTTTCTCATATAGAGTATGGGACCATCCGAGAGATATAAAAAACGCTATCCTGATGGCAATTAAGAAATCCTACCAAGTAATTAATTACATGCAAAAAAATTTGGTATATCTTTATTTGTTGCAGCGGTGTACTAAAATATTTCTTTCATGTGTCCTTCAAAAAATCATATTTATTTTAAGGACTCCCCTATGAAAATCGACAAAATAATGTCTGAAGAATTTCAAGTAGTAATTTACATTACTTCGTACTTCTATATGTGTCTAGTGGATCATTTGGCAACTATGTTATTGATTGGCTGCTCTCTGTCAGCACGATTTATACTGAAGCCCCTCGTTAAAAGAATGGAGGAAGGCAACAGTTTTGCTGCAACCAAAAGAGAAGTAATAGTGTTTCGATTCGAAACTTTCAAATGTTTTATTACTTTAATTAATGGTTCGATTAATTAAAAATCTTGTTATTATAAATCGGCAGGTAATTCCTTTCATTGCAGGTGATGCTGTCTTTTTTCCAAATCTGTTCTTTGGTGGACACAATGAATAAAGTATTTGGATGCACAAATTTTGCATTTGTGTTTTGTACAGGTCCAATGTATGCATATGCTATTCACAATATCACTACACAAACCGTAGCTATTATTATCCCAACTGCATTTTATGGTATCGTGTATTTTCTTCATTTAGTCTGTGCAGCCGATTTCCAAATTTTGGTAAATTATTTTTTAACCTCAGTTTTCACTTTACTTACCATGTCATAAAAATTGCTTAATATTGCTTATTAAACGAAACGCATTATTTACATTTTGAGTTTAAAATTCCAGACAGCAACTTTTTGCAAGAAATACCGTAAAATATGCGAATCTCGCCTTGGGGAGAATGTCTCCGAAATTGACGGACTTCTAATTCAAGAAGTACATGCAAAACAAATAGGATTTGGTGGACACTCATTCATTATCACCTACGGTTTCGTTGGCCATGTCAGTATTTCCTGCAATTATTTATTGATTCCCAAATAATTACTAGTACATGCAAATTTTTGAAAGTAATTAATTGACTTTGAAACATTTTCTTAATGTTTTTATTTATTTTTGAAACTTTTAGATTTTGTCACTAATTGTCACATACGCTGTCATCATTACTCAATATTCCTAACTCATGTGGGGCTGTTTAGAATTTCGGATTATTAAGATTCAACCGGTTTTCCATTAAACATCTGCGACTATTGAAACTTAAGCAATGTAGTATCACTTTTATTTACTATTTGCATTCTTGCCAAATACAAGAATATAAGATTAGTGACGGAAATAAACCACAAATATTACAAGTTATTAATTTATATTATTCATCAGTAATTTATTTCAATATTACAAAAATCTACTCCATAATTCAAAAGAGCATTTCAAATTTATAATCGCATGGAATTATCTAACGTTTCACTTCAATAATTCTTTCATATTAAAAAAAGGTTCTGAATTGCTCTAATCTATTCTGTTCTAGGTAATTCACTCACGGTGCGGCGTAAGCCAAAACACACTCAGAAATAATGTCTACAAAATACGTGGTCAATTCAGTCAAGTTCTTAATTTATCTTTCCCAGCAGCGATTTATTTCAATGATACACAAATCCACTACATAAATCAAAAGAGCATATCAAATTTGACAATTACATAACAATATCTAACGTTCTAATGATTGTAGTGCAATAGTTCCCTATAACAGTTTCAGGATTACTCTAATCTATAAAGCGTAAAAGCATTTTGCAATTTCTCTTACTCTGTTCTAGACAATGTCTTGGTAGGTGTCACGTTAATGACTATTTACAATATTTAATTGACTAACAAATATGTAGAGAAAATATTCACCTAATTGGTAATTAAATATGTAAAAAAATATTTAAGTGCTTATTAAATATGTGGAGAAAATATTTAATTGCTTATTAAATATGCAGAGAAAATATTTAATTTATTATTAAATATGTAGAGAAAATATGCAATTGCCTATTAAATACTACGTAAGAAAAATAATCAATTGGTTAATAAGGATATAGAGATATAATTGGGCATTAAATATGTAGAGAAATAATTAATCAACCATTAAATAAGTAGAGAAATAATTAACGAGCATTAAATAAGTAGAGAAATAAATAATGGAGCATTAAATATGTAGAGAAATTATTAATCGACCATTAAATATGTAGAGAAGTAATTAATCAACCATTAAATTAGTATAGAAATAATTAATCGAGCATTAAATATGTAGAGAAGTAATTAATTAAGCATCAAAATTGAGAAGATATTTTAGATTCCACCTTTTATAATATGTTTTTAGTATTTACACAAAAGACATTGACCATGGAATATTCATGGCGCAGGTTTCCCAACATTGTTTAGCTTCTCATTTGATACCGAGTCAGTAATCTGTTTCTTAGCTGGCGGAGCACCTAATGAGGATGTAGGGGTGGCTGTCAATTTTGCAGATTTTTTAGGGCGGCTGTACAATTTTTTTTTCTGTTTCATTTTCTTGGGTTTCTTCGTTCCCAGTTCCCATTGATACATCATTTTGCGTAGTTTTGTCATTTCCTGGTGCACAACTTTCATCTGGGGAACACATAAACAAAACTTTCTGATGCAAACTACCACAAAAGCGCACCGATTTCAAAATAATAACAGAAGGCCACCTGGTGTCGAAGCTGAAAAATCGTTGGTGCTCTTTTTTCCTCCAAAGCGTTATTTGAATGGTCTGATTCTCCATCTGAAGAACTTGACCCAGAACCACCAGATGAAGTATTTTCATTATTGTCAACTGATTCGGGTGGTTCATCAGAAATTTTTGCAAATTTTGTTTCAAACACGTTATGAAGTTTGCGAGCCATTGCTACGACATTATGATCGGGTGGGTAATACAGGTAACAATTGGCAAATATAAGACGTACATCAGCAGCAAACTCAACTGCAGTTCTAAATTCACGGTTCTCCATCTTTTGCTATTCCCCAACAATCACAATAATTTATAATTGCGTCTCAGAATGATCTTTAAATCAATATATTTGTAAATCAGACAATAATATTGACTGCGTTTACCTTCACGGTACCCAAATCCATAGGTTTCTTGATAACATCGTGGTAATCGTGGAGTCCCAAAAGTTCAGCATCCGTAGGCTTATAAAAATGATATGCGTATGCCTGCAATAAAATCCGCAATTTAATTACTGAATTGTAAAGTCTGGTCGTTATGAAATAAAAATATTTAAATAGATATATTTATTACATGGTGGAGTAAAAATGTACTTACATAGTGCTTTGTAGAGAACAATTCCTTTACAATTTCATTACAGGCTTTTAAATATGCATTTAATTTTCCCTTAGGAGGTGCTAATTGTGGGGCATTAATGACAGTTACTGTTTTCTTCGGTTTTCCTTGCTTTAATCCTCCGTTTGAGGTCTGAGGAATTGATCCAGAAGGTGATGGTATTGGTTCAGGTGAAGAATTAGACAAATTTGTTTGCTTAGGAAGTCGGGATACGAATTCCAAAAACTGTGAAGAAGTACCGGCTACTCTCTTAGGGTGTCCAGCTGGAATGAATCCTCTAGGTCCCTTCCGTTTCTCACCTACATATTTAAATACTGCATTAATTAGTACTTGTGCATATATCTTGGC
Source organism: Yoshiicerus persimilis (assembly GCA_020352615.2). Taxonomy (NCBI): domain Eukaryota; kingdom Metazoa; phylum Arthropoda; class Collembola; order Entomobryomorpha; family Tomoceridae; genus Yoshiicerus; species Yoshiicerus persimilis. The sequence continues at coordinate 8,881,824 of CM036941.2, forward strand.
ACAAAAGTTCGTTATTTTTATTTGAAACAGAATAAACAGTTGCCCTTCATCTTACCCTTTCCCCTCTGTTGAGTTTCTATTTCTACTTCCTCTTTTGGCATACCAGCAAGTTTAGTACGAAACACTTTTTCTAGTGCTTTAGCCATGCGGTAAATATCCTGTTTCGATTTGAAGAATTCAAAACAGTTTGAAAACACTGTTTTAAAATCAGCTATGCATTCCACCGCACTCCAATAGTAATGATTTTCTAACCGCTCCTTAATTGTGCCTAGATCCATGGGTTCTTGGATGATCACATGATAATCCTACAAGTTAGAATTTAAAAGTAGATTTTTTAAATTAAAAAATGAAAGAGAAAAGACAATAGACGATACATAAAATTACATTTCATTTCTCATGTAATATTACTGAACCCATTTGCAAATTTGTATATATTTAAGGTTTAGTATTTCTCTGTTTAATAAAAATATACATACAAGACGCTTAAGCTTAAACGCATCCATCGGTTGGCGAAATGGCCAACTGGAATTGTGTATCCAAACGGTTTCCAGCACATTTTGTTGCAGATACAGTAATTGATTGGTATTTCTTCCTGGTCTTTCTGGGGTTGGCATTGTGGGTGGCTGATAGATCCCATCTGGAGGCCCTAAGAAAGGCTCGTATCTAAAAGGTGGGTAACTCCAAGAAGTAACTGCTGTTCAAAACCATATGTTATAATAAATCGACATGTGTAAGTAAGAACTGTAATTAAATTATAAGTATACATGATGCAGATGTCTGAAAAAGATGTTTACCCATTGAACACTTTATTTCGTGAGATATTTTTAGGATTTGATTCTGTTTTCAGTCAAGCCAATTTCTTTTTACGATGATACCTCCACTAAATTAGATCAACTTTTGAAAGTCTAGGAATATGGCAAACACCTGACTGTAAAATATCAAAAATTTACAGTAAAAAGCGGTAATTATCACCGCAAAATCTACAAAAATTAATTACTACGGTGACTGATATCGTGATATCACATTTGATATTGCAACGGACGAAAATAATGAAGAAATCGATGAAATCTTATGCACCAATCCGATGAACGCATGCATACGAATGGATTTTCACATAACGCGCCTACGATTTATTAATTACAAAATTCGCAGTATTTTGCTCCATACACGCAAAAATGAACGTTGCATGAAATATTCTGTGACTATAATAATAAACTATATAACAAAAGAATTTTCATGAAAGCCAAAATCGATTTCTAACTGTATCGGCAAAATATTCATTCTGTAGGTATCCCAAAATTGTTTTTATCCTCATTGGTTACCAAAACAGTTTTCTGTTTCTTAGCCGGTGGAGCACCTAAGGATGAGGATTTTGAGGAGACCGCCAATTTTGCGGATTTTTTCGGGCGGCTGTGTAACTTTTGAGATACTCCTAAGAGTGGACCACTTGACGTCGTAGTAGAGCCAAGATTTACAGCGGCAGCAGGGGGCTCCTTTTCCCCCTTTCCCCCGACCTTCTTCGTTCCCATTGAATTTACCATTTTGCTGGTTTTATCATTTGCTGTTGCACAATTTTCATCTTGAAAAAAGATAAACAAAGCATTTTGATAAAAAATACCACAAAAATACCACAAAAAATACCAATTTCAAAATAAAAAAACACTTGATTTTGAAGCTGAACTATTTTTGATTCTCTTTCGTCCTCTGAGTCGTTCATTGAATGGTCTGATTATCCATCTGAAGAACTTGACTCAGAACTACCAGATGAAGTATTTTCATCATTGCCAACTGATTCGGGTGGTTCATCAGGAATTTTTGCAAATTTTGTTTCAAACACGTTCTGACGTTTGCGGCTCATTGTTAATTGTGGGGATTGATGTACTGAGCCAGCGGACGGTTTTGTCCCAGATGAAGAATTCGTAGCAGTTGTTGGTAAAAGATGTTCAGGCTGCATTGTTGAAGGTTGTGAAGAAATATTGGCTAAAAAATTAAAAAATGCATTAGTACTTCTATTTCTTTTCTTGGCACATTAGAATTTATTTGAATTTGAAACAGAATAAACAACTGCCCTTCATCTTACCTTTTTCCCTTGTTTCAGTTTCTATTTCTCCTTCCGTTTTTGGCATACTATCAATAGCAGTACGAAAGGTTTTTTCTAGGTTTTGAGCCTGATAGACAACTGTGGGTTGAACGCATAGCAATGTATAAACATAGATTCAATATCTTCTACACATTCGTTTGCACTCCAATAGTAATACTTCTCTAATCGCTTTTTAATTATGCCTAGGCACATGGGTTTTTGGATAAGAGGATGATAATCCTACAAATTGGAATTTTAAAAGGGAGAGAGATTTTAGAGATTTTAAAATTAAATAAAAAGATAAAATACAATAGCTGATTCTTAGATTAAATTTTATTCCTTGTTGGAAATCCTGGAGTCATTTGCAAGTTATGATTACGATTTGTATTTCTCTTTTAAATGAAAAGTATACTTACGGGAAGATTCTCATTTGCATCCATCCGTCGGTGAAATGGCCAAGCTATACTGTATTTCTGAACGGCCTGCAGCACTATTTGTTGCAGATATCGTAACTGATTGGTATTCCTTCTTCTTGGCCTACCTGGGGTTGGCATTGTGGTTGGTTGACAGATCTCCTTCACATGTTCTGCATAAGGCTCGCCTCTTAAAGATTGGCATCTGCTTGGGTCACCTGGTATTTAAAATCCTAAAATAATGAAACAGCTTAAATAAAATATAAATACAAATGAAGAAAGTAAAAGATGTTTACCCAATGACGGTTTTATATCTTCGGACATTGTTAGATTTTGATTGGCAGACGACGCTGATTCTGTTTTCAGTCAGGTCAACGTATATTATATGTCGATATACCCACTAGATCAATTTTCGAACGCCTGACTGTAAAATGTACAACTAAAACGAGAATTATCACTGGTCCATGTCTTCAAAAAATTAATTACGTTACGCGACTAAAATAACAGGTAGTATTACAGCGAACGAAAATAATTATAGAAGAAATCTCTAAATAATTAACAATATGCAACAATCCTCATTACGAAATGCACACGAATGCATTATCAAATAACGCGCATGTGATAGATGGGTTGCTAAAACATAATAAGCAAAATTGACAGTATTTTGTTCCTCACACTCAAAATTGCTTACTAACTATATGAAATATTATGTGATTAGATCACACGATTAGTGCTTATCCAGTTTTATAAAACTGCATTTTTCAATTATTATCAAAATTAACAAATGCATAATTTTACATGACAATTCCAATTAATTTTTTAACTTCAAGAGGCTGCTGCCCAAAAATAATATTTAATATTTGTGCAGCGTATTGTGGGTTAACTAATTCGACATAAATTCTTACGAATTTCCAGAATATTTTGCTAATGTTTTTCTTATTTGTGGAACTTTAAGATTTTGTCACTAAATGTACTAATTGACATACATTCTCCGTCATCATTATTCAATATTCCCAACTCAAATGGTGCAGTTTAGGAATTCACGATTATTCTTCTTAAAACTTCTAAAATGTCGCAACGGGTTTTTTATGATTAGTGACGGGAGTGAACGACAAATATTATAAGTTTTTAATTTATTTTTCTCAACAATGATTTATTTCATTATGGTACGTAAATCCACTACATAATTCAAAAGAACAGATTAAAGTTGACAATTACATGGCAATATCTAACTTTCTTGTGGTTCAACTTCGATAGTTCTTTCTATAAAAGGTTCTGGATTACTCTAATCTATAAAGCGAAAAGCATTTTGCAATTTCTATTATTTTATTTTCTATTCTAGGTAATACCTATGTAGATGTCACGCTAATGTACTAATTACAATAATTAATTGAGTGATAACTATATTGAGAAAATATTTCATTGGTTACTAAGTATACGGAAAAGTATTTAATTTCTGATTAAATATACAGAGAACATATTTACAGTTCTGGAGAGGAATTCACTAACTTTCACTTAAAGTTGGCTTAAATCAACCTTTATTTAAGTACTGCTAAGCCACTTCTTAAGTATTACTTAATGACCAATTCACTAAATTATAAGCTAAGCTGACTAAGCCTTGCGTCATGTGCTTAGGTAAACTTAATTTTAAGACACTTAGCGGGAAATAGTTTGCGGTTTGGGTATAAAATAGAAAGCAACACAGGTCAAATTATATTTGAAAACGATGTATTTCCAAGCTTAAAAGATAAAGAAAAGCAAAATCAATATTATTGTAACAAATTTGAGAGTTTTATAGCTAAATGTTTTTGTTGTGGATAGTACTGAATAACTGAATTAAGGCATACAACACAATCTCATGAATTAAATATGCAGTTATGAAATAAATCATTCTTTTCAATTTTTCATTAACAACAACTTCTCCTTCTCTATTGAGTTTCTTTCTTTCATTAATCCGGCAATCTCAGAGAATAGGTTAACTTGAGCTTCCATTAGTTGAACTTGTTTCATCATGAGTGCATTTGTAGAAACCTTTTCGATGTTCTCTTTCACCTTAACGAAACCTGGATAGAAATGATTAAATTAGGCGTGACAACCCTGGACAAGTCTATGGCAACTCCGTCCTCATTTGAAAGTGTGGGTTCAAAAACAATTAAATGAGTACCTTTATTTGAATAGCACGCTTTTGCAAAATCCGATCTATTAAACCTTTGCCCGATTTTAATTGTATGCTCGGTGACGCTACTAGGTTCGTGCTGTTCTCGTTCGGAATCTCTTCAGACAATTTGTTCTGATTCTGGACAGAAAGTTTGTTCTGATTCTGGACAGAAAGTTTGTTCTGATTCTGGACAGAAAGTTTGTTCTGATTCTGGACAGAAAGTTTGTTCTGATTCTGGACAGAAAGTTTGTTCTGATTCTGGACAGAAAGTTTGTTCTGATGCTCGGGTTGAATTTTCTGCATTTCCACTTGTAAACTCCTTTTCGAAAGCTAAAGATTGCTTTATTGCCTCTTGCACTTCATCATCTGTAAAAGTAACCTCGCATGACTGTATATCATCAAACACGCCTATTCATCCAGATACTCCTTCAATTGCTGTTTCCGTTAATGTGGAAGCGATTATTTCTTGTGCTGCAGTCATAGGGATATGAACACGAGGACCACCTCCAGTTTTTTCATGAGAACGCCTGTTAGACGCTACAATACATTTGCTCTGAGACTTTAGGTTTTGGCATTTCTTTGCAATTTCACTGACACTTCATCAAAGCCGCAATGTCATGCGTTACCTTGTTGGTGAATTTTTCGAAAAGCATTTGTTCGTACTTCTTATACTCCAAAGCCAATGTTTTATTTTCTTCATCGGTAAAGTTGTGTTTTGTTTTTCGCTTTTTTGTAATTTCTTTTGCAGTTTCTTGTGTTAACCCATTTTCTTGCAATTTTCTACTGTCGGAGTTTCCACATCGAAATGGGGTTTTCACGACCAATTCCATTGTACTTTGCTTGCACTAAAATTTTGATTTTCGATTGAGAAAACAGGATTTGCACATTCAACAATTTACTTTAGCACGAACTGAAACAGAACAAAGAATATTTTATTTGAAGGGTTTTGCTACTTGAAAAACTGAAACAGAATTTAGACTCACTAATGTTTAATACTCTTCTCGAAGGTCGGGCAGAACGTAGTTGTTCATGTGCTCTTCATCTTCATGTAACATTGGAATTTCTTTCTGAATGCAAACATTGTGAAGTGCTGCACCAGCTACTATTAATCTGCAAATCTTTTCATGGTTGTAGCAAGAAAGGCCGCCGGTCCTACAAAATAAGCTTAGTTAACTGCATTGCTGTGATAACCCTTAAAATTAATTAATGGAAGCTCCGGCAATGCAATTACCTGCACATAGACCGAAATCTTGATTTCCATAATCCAATAGTTCGTTCAAATGACGATCTTGTCGTTTTGAGTTTTTGGTTGTATTGTCGCTGCTCCCTACTATTTGGATTAGAAAACGGTATCATAAGCCTGGGTTAGTGGGATATCCAGAATCAGCTAAGGAATTTAAATTGCCAAATGTACATCAAACTTTTTAGTGCAAAAAATGCAAAACATTTTAATTATTAATGCACACCTATGATGACTCCTTCTCCTAATTGTCCCGATTCCAGTCGTCTTTTTGCACTGCATTGACTCCAAACGAAAGCGTCATGAGTCGACCCTGGAAACTTTGCATTTATGTCAAGAAATTTGTAGTTGTGACCTGAAATGACTTGACAGTTTATAGAGTGATAATTTTTTCTGTTTACAAATATAGGTTCGTCATTATGCGGGGCTATCATTCCTACATGAGTTCCATCCAAAACGCCTATGACGTTTGGAAACCCTGCCATGTTGTAAAAACCCCTACGGTTTTCCTCCTTTTCATCTTCTGACTCGGGAAATTTAATCATCGTTTTTGCTAAACGATATACTGTTACGTCCGTTGCGTGATCAATAATTCTGGATACGCTTATTTGAGAAGTTCCAGTCATATTTCCCAATGTTTGTTGAAAACTGCCGGAACGAAGATAAGAAATAAATGCCATTACTTTAGTCTCTATTGGTATGCAAGTTGATCTGATTCCATCGAGGAATGGTTCGTACATATTAATCAACTCACGAGTTCTCCTGTACTCCATGCCGAATGTTTTTCGAATTTCACTGTGGCTTAACTATTGTAAACCTTTTCGTTGTTTATAAACTCTGTTTCGTTCATTTCGTAGAACGTACAGGGGAACAGCCATTTCTTTCTCTTCGACCAATTTACCGGAGTTGCCACAAATAAATGGGGTTTTCACGGCACAGTCTTTTATAAGAGCAATACGTACGAAGTAAAGCCACAATATTTATTATTGTCGTTTGTTTTGGTAAAGTCGTGAAAACCATCACGATTTTATGCAAATTATTTCATTCCCGCTTTATTACTTATTTAAGCCAATGCTAAACTAGCTCCGCCTTGCCTTAAAATTTGACTTAAATTTTACGACTTAAAAGTAGCTTAATATTTAGTGAATTGGAATTTTGGCTTAAGTGCCGTAAGCAGCATTTAAGTCCTTATTTTGTCTTAAACCAATTCACCGCCAAACTTATCTTTACGAAAACTAAGACGAAAATGTTAAGCAAGGGTTGTGAATTGGTTCAAACTTAAAATAAGACATATTTTTGACTTAATATCTGTTAAGACCGATACTGACTTCCTCTCCTGATCATCGTTGTGTACAATTTGATGGTAGAAGTGGCCATGGAAGCATTTTCTCATTGGGTGAAAACGAATAAAATGACGAAATTTATTTAAATGTGAGGTCCCTGATTGACTGAATAAAATTCGTGATCATGGAAACAAATTAACAAATCCTTTGGCCTAAAGTTAGATAAATTACGTCATTTTTATTCATTTTAAACCAATGAGAGAATGCTTCCATGACCACTTCTTCCATCAAATTGTACACAACGGTGATCAGAACTGTAACTTGTTATTAAATACGTAGAAAACAATAATTGTGTATCAACATAGAAAAAATGATTCGTCTTTAACGGGTTGTTTAGTTTGAACAATGAACACTAAAGTTAAAATCGATTTGTAAGTGTATAGTAGAATATTCTTTGTAGAGTTGTCACAGTCACAGCACTGTTTATCTTCTCGTTGGCTACCGACTACCGAGTCAGTCAGTCTTTTGTTTCTTGGCCGGTGGAGCTCCTAATGACATTGTAGGGAACGTGATATACCAGAGAAAATAATAAATTCTTGTGTAAACAAGCAATTGGTATTAAACATGTAGAGAAATAATGAATTGGGTATTAAATATGTAGAGAAATAATTAATTGGGTATTAAACACGTAGAGAAATAATAAATTGGGTATTAAACGCGTAGAGAAATAATAAATTGGGTATTAAATATGTAGAGAAATAATTAATTGGGTATTACACACGTAGATAAATAATTTCTAAACCTAAACATCACTTTTTTTCTGATTTCGCAGTATTAAGTTTCTGCTCATTTCGAACTGAGTCAGTCTTTAGCTTTTTGGGCGGTGGGGAAGCTAACAGGGAAGGATCGCAGGTTCCTAATTTTACGGATTTTCCTTGGCAGTCGGGTAATTCAGTGGAATGGTTTTTGTCTTTCCTTTCCACATTCTTAGCCTTCTTCGCTTCTATTTGAATTCCACGAGTTAGCACAAACGTTTTCATTTGTTCTTTCAAAAATGTCAACTGGGGAAATAATAAACAAAACTTTCTTTCAGCAAAATTCCACAAAACAAAAAAAAAACCTTTCTTACAACAAAATATTATAAAGGAAACTAAATTTCAGAATACATAAAAATGTTAAGAAGATTTGAAAACAAATAACTAATAACAAACCTCATTTTGAATGACAGCAAGCTTTCCTTCCTTTTCTTCCTCTGAATCGTCATTTGAACGCTGTGATTCTCCAACTGGAGGATTCGAGGACTCAAGGTAGTCTAATGAAGAGTTGCCATTGCCATCCCTTCCAACAGGTTCATTATCACATTTATCTGGAATTTCTACAGAAGACGTAACGGCAACTATTTTCTTGGGTGGCTCTTGTTTAAATCCTCCTGGTCCCTTACGCTTTGGTTGAACTGATATTTCTTCTTCCTCTTTTGGCATATCAGCAAGTTTAGTAAGAAAGATTTTTTCTAGGGTTTGAGTCATAAGGACAATATCCTCGCCCGGTTTGTTGTACAGATAACAATTTGTGAACATAACTCTAAAGTCAGCTAAGCATTCTTTTGCATTCCAATAATAATGATTTTCCAATCGCTGTTTAATTGTGCCTAGATCCATGGGTCTTCGGATAATGCGATGATAATCCTACAAAATGGAAAACTAATTTAGAATTTTTAGGAAAAGGAACCACAAATAGCTGAAATGCGTTCTATTTCTTGAAAATCCTTGTATAAAATATTAAAATATAAGTGTCCAGTTTGCTTATTTATATTTTAATATTTTATATTATGAATTCAGATTTAAAAATAATATTTCGATTTTTAATCAACGCATACTTACAGGAAGCTTAAGCTTTACTGCATCCACCGGTTTGTGAAATGGCCATGCGAAATTGTGCTTCCAAACGGCTTTCAGCACTACCTGATACAGATATCTTAACTGATTGGTATTTCTTCCTGGTTTATCTGGAGTTGGCATTGCCACCGGCTGACAGATTCCATTTACAGACTCCATGTAAAAATCCTCTCTTAAAGGGGGGTTACTGCTTAGGGTACCTAATATTCAAAGCCTCCAAATAATGAAAGATCATATGCTTGGAATAAAATAAAAACACATGATGTGTGTAAAATGTAAAAGATGTTTACCCAATGAAAACCTTATGTCGCCGGATATTATTTTATAATTTTAAGGCAAATCTGACTGAAAAGTTGGAGAAGTGCTGATAATTTGTTGTAATTGGCAGACTACGCTGACTACTTCAACCAAAGTTTGTTGACTATTTTTTGTTCAACTTTAAAGGGGCTAGGTATAATGGCAAACTCTTGAAGTAACAATTTAAACGTAGAAAAGAAAAATATCATTGCAAAAAGCACATAAAATTAACAACTTTTTATAATTTGACCACAATATCACATTATAACTCACGAAAATGTATAATGAAGAAATCGCAGGACAATTACCAACAGTATTCCGAAGTACGAAATGCACACGAATGCAATTTTAATGTTATAAATAGAGCGCGTGAGCAAGTTCGCAGGATTGTGGTCTACTGAGATGGTTAGGCCAAAATGTATAGGTACACTGAATTTTACAGGGCTTCTCAAAAAGTAATATGAAATTTGTGACATGCTATAAATTATTGCTAAAACTGATCTTGGCTGGAGAAATGTGAGCGATAAAGGAAGTATCCCAAAATTTCGGTTGGGAAGAGAAGATAATAAAGATGACCTTTTCTCTGTGATCAGGTGCCCAGGTTAAATTGCCCAGTGAAACATTCCGTTCTGATTTTGTATAGATGCAGACAATTATTCTCCTGCAGTGTGGACGTGAAATCAGAAAAGGTCATAATAAATTTACGGTTTTATTGTATGCACTTCTGCTGTAATTTATTAACGTTTGCTGGTTTTCTGCCGTCAACCTGTCAAGTTTTATTTCCAAATTTTCAATTAGGGAAGTATAACAATAGTAAACTATTTTACCAACCTAGGGTTATAGAGTTTTTGCTGGGTTTTTCCTCAAAACTCATGCTTGATAGTGTTAGATGTTAAATATGATGAATCATGGTAAAAAGAAAAACGCTAACGAAATTTTATTTCGGTTTCTTTCCCATTTTTTCCATTTCCCAACCAGTACAGCCAACAAAATTTGGAAATATGAGAATGCTCGAAACCTGATTTAGGTATATACGATTCTGTTCTGCTAAATGTACGTGCAGAAGAGTTTTCAACACTCTGAACTCTTATAGCTACTCTTTAAAAAGTTTATTTGGGGAGTGATAGTTTAGTGGCTGACTATATATACGATTTCGGGTAGTGCATGAAAAATGACAATTACTTACTCGGTGCTTCAAGAATGTAGGAAACAGTTTAGATTTTTCTAATTTTATGGATGTTTCTTTTACCGTCGTCTTGTTTGTGTCACTAGCAGTAATAAACCTTAAATTCTTCTTTTTATTTACAACGTCTGCTGTCTAACAAATTCTTGCTTTTCTTCTTGAAGCTCTCCTACAGTGCGAGAAACAAAACGAACAAGACGCACATTTAATTTTGTAAAAGTAAAAGCAGTAAAAATTAGAATGGACATTTATTACTCAATATATCAGCGGTAAATAAGAACAGGGACACTTCAGGAAGGTCATTTTAGGTAGTTTAGTATTTTAGTGTCAACTGGTTCTCGCTTCCCAATACAAAATATGTCACTGGAAGATTTACACACCGCTGTGCAGGTGCGATTGGGCAATAATGTTTCAATGGGACGTAATAGGTAATAAAAGAGAAATTGGTTGTAAAGATTTCAAGGTCAGCAAACAAATATCCTTACCCATTGACATTCTCAAACAAAACAAGTAAAATCTAAAAAGCAATCCATTTTTTATTTTACTAACCATTTAACATTCATTTCATTTACTCTTGGAGAAACTCAAGACATTGACATGAAGACTATCTCGAGACATTTTGAAATTTAATCTTTGCCATATTTCGTAGTTTTTAAAAATAAGTAGAGCTACTATCTTAGTAGTTAATTTTTTTCATTTTTGAACTTGTAGAATTTGTCCTTAATTGTGACACACGTTGTCATCTTTACTAAATTAATTTTCTAACTCAAGTGGTGCAGATTAGGAGCTTCTAAAATGCCGCAATGTGTTTTGAAATTGATTAGTGACGGAAATGAACTACAAATATTTTAACTTGTTAATTTGTATTTCTCAATTGTGATTTATTTCAGTGATACACAAATCCACTGCATAATTCAAAAGAGCAGATCAAAGTTCACAATTACATGACAATACAGTTTTAGTGGTTGTAGGTCAATAGTTCCTTCAGTAAAAGATTCTGTATTATCTACCTATTCTAATCTATAGTAAAGAGCATTACGCAATTTCTGCTGTTCTGTTCTGGGTAACGCCTTGGTAAGTGTCACGTTAAAGAAATAATTACAATAAATAATTTAGTAATAAATATATATAACTAAATATATATTAAATAACTATATATTATATAACCTATAACTATACATATATATATATTTATTTAGTAATAAACGCAAAGAAAATATTTAATTGGGTATTACTACGCGAAGAAAATATTTCACTGGGTATTAAATACGCAAAGAAAATATTTAGTTCGGTTTTAAATATGCAAAGAAAATAATCAATTTTTAATAAATAGAGGAATAATTAATTAAGTATCAAAATTGAGAAGAAATATCAGACTCCACCTTTTCGACTTGTTTAGCATGATCGTTAAAATGGATTTCTAACAGTAGGGGTGTAATATTCAACAGTTGTTCCAACATGGTTTTTATCCGCATTGGCTAATTCAGTATTTTGCTTCTTAGCCAATGGAGGATGTAGGGGTGGCGCTCAATTTTGCGGATTTTTTCGGGCGGTTGGGCAATTTTTGAGTAACTGCTAAGAGTAGACCACTTGACGATGTAGTAGCGCCAGCATTTCCAGCAGCAGTTCCAGCGGCTTTTCATTCTTCTTCGTTCCGAATGAATTTATCATTTTGCTTAGTTTTTGCAATTCCTGTTGCACAACTTTCATCTGGGGAAACCATACACAAAACTTTCTGATGCAAAATACCACAAAAATGCTCATTTAAGAATAATAGCAATAACACACCTGATTTTGAAGCTCAGCAATCTTTTTTTCTCTTTCTTCCTCTGAATCGTCGACTGCCTTGTCTGATTTTCCATCTTTAGAACTTGACTCAGGACCACCAGATGAAGTATTTTCATGATTGCCAACTGATTCGAGTGGTTCTTCCGGAATTTTTGCAAATTTTGTTTCGAACACGTTCTGAAGTTTGTGGGCCATTGTTACTATAGTATGATCCGGTCGGTAATATAGATAACAATTTTCAAATATAAGTCGAACATCAGCAGCAAACTCAATTGCAGTTCTGTATTCACGGTTATTCATTTTTTTCTATTCCCCAACAATCACAATAATTTAGATTCGTATCCTAGAATGTTCATTACATTAATATATTTGTAAAACAGACTATACTATTGACTATGTGTTTACCTGCACGGTACCCAAGTCCATAGGTTTCTTGATAATATCGTGGTAATCGTGGAGGCCGAATAGTGCAACATCCGTGGGCTGATAAAAAGGAAATGCGTATGCCTACAATAAAATCCATAATTACTGAATTTTGAAATTTGGTCAATATGAAATAAAAACTATGAAATATAAATATATAAAATAAAAAAACTAAAAATATGAATAAACATTGAAATTGGCATATTTACTACAAGGTGGATTGACAATGTCTTACTGCGTGCTTTTTGGAGAGCAATTCCTCTAAAATTTCATTACACGCCTTTAAGTGTTCATTTAATTTTTCCTTACGACGTGTTGATTGCGGGGGATCAATAAAAGATACTTTCTTCTTAGGTCGTTCTCGCTTTAATCTTCCGGGAAGGGTCTGAGGTACTGATCCAGAGGATGATGACGGTATTTGTTCAAAATAGGAATTAGAAGGATTTGTTTCCAAAGAAATTCCGGATACTATTGTCGAAGACTTTGAAGTAGTACTGGCTACTCCTCTCTTAAATTGTCCACCTGGTATGAATCCTCTAGTAGCCTTCCGTTTCCCAACTACAAGATTAAATAATGCATTATTAGCACATTCTGTTCTTCTCTTGGCATGCATGTATTTGAATTTGAAATTTGAAACAGAATAGAACTCTATCCTTTGAACCTTTTCCCATTGGTTGAATTTCTATTTCCACTTCCTCTTTTGGCATACCATCAAGTCTAGTACGAAACATTTTTTCTAGGGTTTGAGCCATAATGACAACATCCTCGCCCGGATTGTTGTACAAATAGCAATTTGAGAACATGGTTTCAAAATCTTCTACACATTCTCTTGAACTCCAATAATAATGATTTTCTAATCGCTGCTTGATTGTGCCGAGATCCATAGGTCTTCGGATAATGCGATGATAATCCTACAAATTGGAAAATCCTTGACTTCTTTGCCATATATTTGTATTTATATGCATAGGTTAAAGTTTATGAAAAATATCAAATGTTATTACAAAATATACTTACAGGAATGTTAAGGTTTACTGCATCCACCGGTTTTTGAAATGGCGATGAGAAAACGTGTTTCCAAATGGGACCCAGCGCTTTTTGTTGCAGATATCGTAATTGATTGGTATTTCTTCCTGGCCTATCTGGGGTTGGCATTGTGGGTGGCTGACAGATCCCATTTACAGGCACTAGGTAAGGCTCGTCTCTTAAAGGTGGGTTACTCCTAGGGGTACCTGATGTGCAAAACCATATATTAATCAAAAAACAAGTAACTTGATTAAGTAAACTATAAATACCGAATTTGTGTAAAACTGTTTACCCATTGATGGTTTTATTTCATCGGACATTATTTTTGAAATTTATCGCAAATCCGGCTTCAAAACTGCAAAATTGCTTATATTTGGCTTCAATTGCAGGCTACGATGATTAGTAAAAAAATGTTTCTTGGTTTTATCTTTGGATCACCTTTCAAAGGGCTACGTATAATTGCAAACTGCTCACGTAAAAATTTAAACAGATTGATTCCATCAATCAACAAATGATTTGAAACCAAAATGTTTACAATCTAAAAAGAATAGTTTGTTGCCTGGTTTAAATTCTGCGGCAAAGTACAATGTAGTCGTAGTGTAAAATGTTCCAATATCGTCCGGTGAGTGAAGAAATAAAAATGACAAAAACTTTGAAATGTCAAAATTAATGAAACGTCAAAAATCATGAAAATAATAATATATGCCAATTATGTAACTTTTCAGATGGACTTAAAGCTACGCATTCGCTGTCGTGAAACAGAAAGGACAGTTGGAGTGATTATTACTCTCACTGAGTTCACAATAACGTTTATACATATACAGAACTTAATATACACGTTTATTCGCTACATGTACACGGATACTTTCAATGTTAACAGCAGATAATTCGAATTAAATAACGCATACAAAGTCATTCGTCAATGGACAATTGAAGCATAGGAATAGAAACCAAATTCAATGATAATATTTTTACAGCTTTTACAATACTTTGGTTAAATGTATAAAACATTTAATCAATACTAATAGCAATTTATTATTGAATGACACTAATTATTTTACTGTTCTTAGAGATTTGCAAGAAAACAAACAAGCTATACGACTGCTTTTCTTCCCTATTCTCTTTTGCTTTACAATTTAGAGTGGATAAGTACGTTTGCTGGTTGATATTGCAATCTTTACAACCGAGTTCTATTTTATCAAGCCAACTAAAAGAAATCACATTAAGTAGCCACTGTTCAATGGTTAATTAAACCTTATTTATCAAAATAAGTTTGAATCTTTTGATTCGCTGATAACGGCTTTCTTGTTTTCTACTCTATGCCGATATTACCAAAACCGCTTTTTAAAATAATGTACTCCTTTCTCATGTTCATGTAATATGATTCCTATATAGTCGAAATACTATGTATCTGAAGAATAAACATAATTTTCAATAGGTTGCATATTCTTTATTTCATTTAATAAAATATTTTCTGATTTAATAAACTACCAACGAGATTTATCATAATATTATAATTATGTTTACTATTAATTTACAAACTTTCTATTTCAACCGGTGTAAGAAAGTTCCCAAGAAGTTTGTCCAAGATTTAGGTACTTAATTTACAAGCCAATTAAGGCATTAAATATAGAAGAAATACAAAACTCTAATTAATGAATGAAATAATGTAAACATGATATTCAGAGATTTCTTTTCTCTGTCTTAATTGGGAAAATGCTAATTTTTCGACTAACTTACACAAGAACAAACAGGAATAATGAACAATGAATGGACAATTATGTTTTAATTTTAATGGACAAAATCAAATTAATTGTGTTATCCAATACAATTTGCATGAATGACACAGTGGTTTGTTTTTGAATTACAAAGCAGGGACCGAATGAAAGTCCAAACGGTTTACAAGCTCTTAATTTTCGTCTGCAGTATTTATTTGGGATTTCTCTTTTCCAATTTCTGAGAAATAATCTGGATTGTTCGGCCACTTCTGCTAAGCTGGCAAGGACGAATTTCTCTAAGAGCAGGCAACCGATGGACATTATTGGGAAGAGCATGTACATAGAAAGTGGAATAAGGTTCAATAATTTTATGGCACTAAAATTGACGAGCATATGAGTTGTATTTATACTGCCTAAAGCCATTATTAAAATAGTTGACTCAAAGTCGTTTAGGTATTCATTGAGTAACATTATTATTTGATAAACACGAATGCGTGAATGAATTCTGTCATTTCTGATTTCAATGTGTTTAGTAGCAGGACCAATTGATATCAAGACGAAAACAATTTGAGTGCAGTACAAAAACACCAAACCCGCAACTAGTCCACAAGTCGCTGATACGTGTATGCCGAAAGTAAAAGTTACTGCGAAAGCACATAATCGATTGAGAAAGAAAGTGTGCACTTCCTCTGGAAAGGTTTCTCTTAAAAACCTTTGAAATGGGTTCCAGTCATCTCCGTAGGCAGATTGCAGTGAAAGAGAAACGCAGATAAGAAAGACATGCATACTATGGTCATTGAAATAATAGCCCGTCCTTTCCCCATTCTCCATTTCGAAAATAATCATTGCTTCATTCACTCTTTACTTACATTCCATTTCCGCAATTTTGGGAACGTACCCACAATCTGACTCAGAGCTATTGAAAATTTCGAAAAAACAGAATTTCATAATTTCGAATCTGGCCACATTCCCCAAAATGTAGGAATTAGAATACGAGTTTGCTAATAATATTGGTGTACCTGAAAATTGTATGAATCGGGTGGCAACGTTTACCAAGATTACTAACTCCCTTCCTTTGACAATTAACAGGATATCGTAGAACATTGATATAGTCAGGGTAATATAAAAGGCGATATAAATCACAATTTTGTGTGCTTGAAATGTTGGATCTGGATTATACAGTTCAATCAGCAAACGGGCCGAAGAGTACAGTGAAGTTAGTAGGATACACCAAACAACAAAAATCCAACAGAAATATTGCGTTTTCGAATTCGTGTATCTTAAGCAAACTTTCTTTTCATCCCATTCAAATGGTGTGGCATTAAGAAATCCGAATATTTTGCAAAATTGGGCAGCGCTTTTCCAATAAATTTCGTGATAATTCTCAGAAGTAATTTCCACAGTTTTTCTTTTTCTTGAACGCAACAATTTCATATTGTCAATTCAAGGAACAGTTGTATCAACGAATTACAGATGCACGATTAAAGAAAAACAGAACAGCAATCGCAAAGTAAACGAAAAAGTTGTCACCGCTGCCCACGTTCCTATGAATTTAAGAATACCTTAAGTTTTGAGTGATTTAATTTCATTCAAAAATAATTTCTGAGGAAATGTTTCTGTTGTTCTCAAAGAAACCAAATCCTAAATGCTATAAGGTCCTTATTGATCCAGCTTCACGAAATACTTAAATTAAACCCTCTTTAATTTAAAAAGCATTGCCAGGAGTTTTAAATGTTGACTACGGCTCAACTAGTTCCGCAATAATTATTGAACATAGTAATATACTCCTTAAATACACTTGTGGTATTCAAATTTTGCTAGAGAAATGAAAACAGTTCTTAGAAGTGTGCCAGATATGTAATCAAATCAAGATATTTAATACAAAACCTTCCTTTCTGATGTTCCTGTAAAAGGATTCTCTATTCGACATAAATGAAACCCTCCTTGATTAATACAATTTCTTTTAATTCCAATTCTGTTTACTTTTAAAACTTTTTAAGCATATTAAATGGTAGACTGTTTGGCCCAGGATTTTATACATTACTCTTGGTGGATAGTATCTACCCACTATCTAGTATCTAGTATCTATCTAGATACCACATCAATAACGCTGTGCTAGTTTTGTTTTGCTATACAAATAAAAACTATTTTTAAGTGTGCCTGGCAAAAAGTAAATCAAGGCAGTTAATAGAATATCTTCCTTTCTGATGTTCTTGTAATAGGATTCTCTGTTCGACAGAACTGAAACCCTCCTTGATTAATACAATTTGTTTTAATTCCAATTCTGTTTACTTTTAAATCTTTTTTAAGCATATTAAATGGTAGACTGTCTGGCTCAGGATTTTTATACATTACTCTTGGTGGATAGTATCTAATCCACTATCTAGTATCTATCTAGATATCACATCAATAAGGCTGTGCTAGTTTTATTTTGCTTTACAAATAAAAACTACTTTTAAGTGTGCCTGACAAAAAAGTAAATTAAGACAGTTAATAGAATATCTTCCTTTCTGATGTTCTTGTAATTGAATTCGTCCAATTTAAATACTATTACAAAAGACTTTTTGGTGAGCATTATTGACTTGGTCAATTTATACATAGCTTATAACCATAAGAATTTAAGTTACATTCCGAGTTAAGACTTTATGGTACACAAATGAAAGCCACTGCCGCCAATTCAGTATTGTCGTTGGGGCTGAATACTACACAGATAATTGTTGTCTATAATTAAGCTTTATAATACGCATTTACAAAAACTTTATAGTACCAAACATACATTTTCAAAACCTGTTAATACCTTTATTTTTTTATTTTTTTATTTTTTGGTATAAGAAAACTGTGACGCTTAATTTTTATTTTAACTTTTTACAGCACTTTATATTTATTATTATTTTGCAAACTCAAATTATGTTCAATAATATTGATATGCCAATTGTCTCAATAGTTACTTTAATTTTTTATATGCTATTATTTACATTTACATTGCCAGAAGTTTTAAATCTGTTCCCGTAATAAGGTCTTTTCATTCCCATATTCCCATGCTGTCTACTTTTAAAACTTTTCTATGCGTTTTATATAATGGACTGACCTTCTTAGTAGTTCTGTGAATTACACGGTGTGGATAGTTTCTGTTCCGTCAATCAGGCTATCCTAAGGTTTGCTAGGCAAATAATCTCTACTTTTACGTGTTTTATTTTTTTAAATTTTATATTGCTATATTGTTATTAATTTATTTCAATTAGACACAAATCCAATACATAATTCAAAAGAGCAGATCAAAGTTGACAACGTACATGGCAATATCTAACGTTTTAGTGGTTTTACTTTGATAGTTCTTTCTCTAAAAGGTTCTAGAGAAATATAATTAATTGGGTATTAAACATGTAGAGAAATAATTAATTGGGTATTAAACATGTAGAGAAATAATTAATTCCTTGGGTATTACACATGTACAGAAATAATTAAGTGGGTATTAAACACAAAGAAATAATTAATTGGGTATTAAACACAAAGAAATAATTAATTGGGTATTAAACACAAAGAAATAATTAATTGGGTATTAAACATGTAGAGAAATAATTAATTGGGTGTTAAATCATTAATCTGTATTTGTAAATGAGGTTCCTATTACTTAGAATAGTAAGAACATTAACTATCACCAATTTCTAAACCTAAAAATCACTTTTTTCAGGTGTCGGAGTATTAAGTTTCTGCTCATTTAGAACTGAGTCAGTCTTTTGCTTCTTGGGCGGTGAAGCTGCTAATGAGGAAGAAGCGGTGGTTCCTAATTTTACGGATTTTCCCTGGTAGTTGGGTAACTCAGAGGGATTGTTTTTGTCTTTTCTGTCCACATTCTCAGCTTTCTTCGTTTCCATTTGAGTATCACGAGTTACCACAAACATTTTCATTTGTTCTTTCAAACATGTCAACTGGAAAAATAATAAGGAAAACTTTCTTTTAGCAATATACCACAAAACAAAAAAATCTTCCTTACAGCAAAATATTATTAAAAAACAAATTTCAGAATACATAAAAATGTTCAGATTTCAAACCTCATTTTTAATGACAGCAAGCTTTCCTTCCCTTTCTTCCTTTGTATCGTCATTTGGTCGCTCTGATTCTCCAACTGGAGAATCCGAGGGCTCAAGGTTGTTGGATGACGAGTTGCCATTGCCATCCTTCCCAACAGGTTCATTATCATATTTATCTGGAATTTTTGCAGAAGTCGTAATGGCTGCTATTTTCTTGGGTGGTTCTTGTTTACATCCTCCTCCGGGTCCCTTCCGCTTTGGTTGGACTAATATTTCTTCTTCCTTTTCTGGTATATCAGCTAGTTTAGTAAGAAAGATTTTTTCTAGGGTTTGAGCCATAAGGACAATATCCTCGCCCGGATTGTTGTACAGATAACAATTTGTGAACATAATTCTAAAGTCAGCTAAGCATTCTTTTGCATTCCAATAGTAATTGTTTTCTAAGCGCTGTTTAATTGTGCCTAAATCCATAGGTCTTCGGATAACACGATGATAATCCTACAAAATTTGAAATGCTAACTTAGAATTTTTAGGGAACAAACCACAAATAGCTGAACTGCGTTCTATTTCTTGAAAATACTTGTATAAAATATAAGTGTCAAGTTTGCTTATTTATATTTTATATTACGGTTTAAGGTTTAAGAATAATATATTTCTATTTTTAATCAACGCTTACATACAGGAAGCTTAAGCTTTATTGTATCCACTGGTTGGTGAAATGGCCATGCGAAATTGTGTCTCCAAACGACTTTCAGCACTACTTGATACAGATATTTTAACTGATTGGTACTTCTTCCTGGTTTTTCTGGGGTTGGCATTGTCACTGGCTGACAGATTCCATTTACAGGCTCCATGTAAAAGTCCTCTCTTAAAGGTGGGTTACTGCAAAGGGTACCTGGTGTTCAAAACCTCCAAATAATGAAAGGTCATATGCTTGAAATGAAATAAAAATACACAATACGTGTAAAAGATACTTACCCAATGAAAACCTAATGTCGTCGGAAATTATTTTAGAATTTTAAGGTAAATCTGACTTAAAAGTTGAAGAAGTGCTGATAATTTGTTGTACTAGCAGACTACGCTGATTATTTCAATCAGTTTGTTGACTTTATCACTGGATCAACTTTAAAAGGGCTGAGTATAATGGAAAACTGTTGAAGTAACAATTTAAACAGTAGAAAGGGGAAATGTCATTGGAAAGTGCACAGAAAATTAACAACTTGTTAAAATTTAAGCATAATATCACAAAACAACTGACGAAAAAATATAATGAAGAAATCGCAGAACAATTACCAACAGTATTCCGAATCCGAAGTACGAAATGCACACGAAAGCAATTTTAATGTTATAAATAGAGCGCGTGAGCATTGCTATCTAGATACAAGTTCGCAGGATTGTGGTCTACTGAGATGGCTTTAGGCCAAAATGTACACTGAATTTTACAGGGCTTCCCAAAAAGTAATATGAAATTTGTGAAATGCTATTTATTGCTAAAACTAATCTTGACTGGAGAAATGTGAGTGACAAAGGAAGTATCCCAAAATTTAGTCATAATAAATGTACCGTTTTATTGTACGCACTTACGAAGCTCACCAACTTCTGCTGTAATTTATTAACTTTTGCTGGTTTTCTGCCGTAAACCAGTCAAACTTTATTTCCAAAGTTTCAATTAGGGAAGTATAGCACTAGTAAACTATTTTCCCATCGTGTTCAAGGATGCCCACCCAGGGTTTTTGGGTTTTGGTGGGTTTACCTGCAAATACCCATGGCATGACAAAGAGAAAAGACGCTAAGGAAATTTTATTTCAGGTTGTATCCCATTTTTTCATTTTTTTAAACCCCTCCAGTGACATTCTGTGGGTTTACACCCCTCCAGAGTTTACAACAAATATCCTTACCCATTGACATTCTAAAAAAATAATTAAAATATAAAAGCAATCTATTTTTTATTTTACTGATCCATTCAACATTCATTCTGTTAAAAAAAGAACAACCATTGTAAACCATACGGTTTTCCTGCAAATATCCCCGGGCAATGAATAGTCTTTGAAGAAACACAACACGGCGAACAACTTTGATTTTGTCACTAATTCTGACACACCCTGTCATCATTACTCAATATTCCTAACTCGAGCGGTGCAGATTAGGAACTTTTAAAACGCCGAAAAGTGTTTTCGATATTATTAGTGACGGAAATAAACCACAAATATTATAAGTTGTTAATTTATATTTCTTTATAGTGATTTATTTCAATGATACACAAATCCACTATATAATTCAAAAGAGCAGACCAAAGTTTACAATTACAGTGGTAGATGTCTAATGTTCTAATGGTTCTAGTTCAATAGTTCTTTCAACAGATTCAGGATTATTCTAATCTATAAACCGTAAAAACATTTTGAAATTTCTGTTACTCTGTTCTAGGTAATGCTTTGGCAGGTATCACGTTAATGAACTAATTACAATAATTAACAATTGAGCAATAAATATACAGAAATTAGTAGAAAATTAATTGGTTATTAAATATGTAGATAAATAATTAATTGAATATCGAATATGTAGAGAAAATATTTAACTGGTTATTAAATAAATAGATATAAATTACGTAGTATAAATAATTAATTGCTTACTAAGTACATATATAGAAAAATAATTAATTAAGCGAAATTATAATTGAGAAGATAATTTATAGCAGTACACCTTTTCGGTTTTTTAGTATTTACATTAAAGCCAAAAACGATTTCAAACCGTAGCAGAGGAATATTCATTGTGGAGGTGTCCCAACATTGTATATCTTCTCATTGGCTACCGAGTCAGTATTCTGTTTCTCAGCCAGTGGAGCATCTAATAAGGATGTAAGGGTGGCGGCCAATTTTGCGGATTTTTATTGGCGGTTGGGTAATTCTTGAGTCTTAATTCTTGACGAAGTAGTAGCGCCAAGATTTATGGCAGCGGCAGCAGCAGGCGCCTTTTCTGCCTTTTTCTTTCCCTTGGGCTTTTTCGTTCCCATTGAATTTATCATTTTGCGTAGTTTTGTAATGTGCTGCTGCAAAACTTTCATCTGGGGAAAACATAAACAAAACATTATGATAACAAATACCACACAAATACTGATTTCAGAGAGAATAATAATTCCAATAACACACCTGGTTTTGAAGCTCAACAATTTTTGATTCTCTTTCTTTTTCTGAGTCGTCATTAGATTTTTCATCTTTAGAACTTGACTCAGGACCACCGGATGAAGTATTTTCATCATTGCCAACTGATTCGGGTGGTTCATTCGGAATTTTTGCAAATTTTGTTTCGAATACGTTCTGAAGTTTGTGGGCCATCGTTACTATATCATGATCCGGTGTGTAATACAGGTAACAATTGGCAAATACAAGTCGAACATCAGTAGCAAACTCAACTGCCGTTCTGTATTCACGGTTATTCATTTTTTGCTATTCCCCAATAAACACAATAATTTAGATTGTAATACCTTTAGATAAATAGTTTAGATATTTGTAAAACAATCAATATTATTGACTATGTTTACCTGCACGGTACCCAAATCCATAGGTTTCTTGATAATATCATGGTAATCGTAAAGACCGAATTGTTCAGCATCCATAGGCTGATAAAAAGGAAATGCGTATGGCTACAATAAAATCCGTAATTTAATTACTGCATTTTGAAATCTGGTTGTTATAAAATAAAAATATTGAAATAGAAATATTTATTACAGGGTGCTGTAAAAATGTACTTACCAAGTGCTTTTTGGAGAACAATTCCTTTAAAATTTCTTTACACGCTTTTAAATTTCCAGTTAATTCCCCCTTAGGACGTTTTAATTTTGGCGGATTAAAGACAGTTACTGTTTTCTTGGTTGGTCCTCGTTTGAATCCTCCTGGTGAGGTTGGAGGAACTGATCCAGAGGAAAATGGTATTGGTTGACATGAGGAATTAGATGGAGTGGTTTCTAAAGGAATTCCGGATACCACTGTCGAGGACTTCGATGAAGTACTAACTACTCGTTTCTTAAACCCTCCACCTGGTACGAATCCTCTAGTTTAATTGAATTTATTTGAATTTGTTTGAAACAGAATAAAACTCTGCTCTTCGTACCTTTTCGCATTGGATTAATTTCTATTTCTACTTCTTCTTTTGGCATACCATCAAGCCTAGTACGAAAAATCTTTTCTAATGTTTTAGCACTAAAGAAATCATCGTCTCCCGGTTCGTTGAACAAATAGCAATTTGAGAACATGGTTTCAAAATCAGCAACACATTCTCTGGCACTCCAATAATAATGATTTTCTAATCGCTGTTTGATTGTGCCTAAATCCATGGGTCTTCGGATAATACGATGATAATCCTACAAATTCGAAAGTTAAGTTAGAATTTTCAAAGTTAAGATTATGAAAACGGTACGGTGCGTTGATTCAGTTCTATTTCTTGAAAAATCCTTGACCCTTTGTCATACATTTCTATATTATATAGGTTAAAGTATACATACAGGAATGTTAAGATTCACTGCATCCACCGGTTGTTGAAATGGCGGTGATAAAATGTGTTGCAAAACGTGTTTCAGCACATTTTGTTGCAGATATCGTAATTGATTGGTATTTCTTCCTGGCCTATCTGGGGTTGGCATTGTGGGTGGCTGACAGATCCCATTTACAGACACTACGTACTGCTCGTCACTCAAAGCTGGGTCACTGCTAAGGGTACCTGCTATTCAAAACCATGTAATAATCAAGGTACGAATAACTTGATTAAATAAACTGTAAAAATACCGAATGTCTGTAAAAAGTTTACCCATTGATGGCTTTATTTCGTCGGACATTATTATTTTTTATTTTATGGTAAATCTGGCTTCAATACTGCAGAATTTCACTGGCAGACTACGATGATTACTTCAACCAATGTTTGATAAAGCTATTACTGGATCAACTTTAAAAGGGCTAGGTATTACTCCTCAAGTAAAAATTAAAACAGATTGATTCCATTAATCAACAAATGATTTGAAGCCAAAATGTGTACAAGCTAAAACGAATTGCTTGTTGCGTGGTTTAAATGGTGCAGCAAAGTACAATGTAGTGTAGAACGTTCTAATACCGTCCGGTGTTAAGAAATGAACAGCAACTTTTGTAATAAATGTAGAAATTCAATGAAACTTCAAAAATGAAGAAAATATATACCAATATTAATTTTGTAAATGTTTTCAAGTTAGAACATTTAATTTATTATTGCTGCCGCAAATACACCAGTTGCTACAATTAAAAGAAGATTGAAAGGAAATGAGGGTGAGTTAATTACTCGCACCGAATTTCACAATAAATAGTTTTGTATAATAATTAAAATAATAGCACATTTTATTTCACTGCATAGCCATTTGTACTGGTTTAAATATTGACAGCAGATAATTGGAGATTTAAATAACCCCGTACTAAAATTCAATTTGGTCAATTGGACTAATTCGAAAACATTAAGAGATAAGAAAATCAAAATTCAATGCTAGTACAGTTCTTAGATCTACAACACATTTAAGCACTACTAATAACAATTATTGAAAGACTAATTATTTTATAAATCATTCATTGTATGTAATTTTATTTACTTTTTACTTTGTTGCCAAATACCTGACTAGAATTTCTAAAATGCCACATCGTGTTTTCGATTTGATTAGTGCCTTGAATAAACCACAAATATTATAAGTTGTTAATTCATTTTTCTCAACAGTGATTTATTTCAATTAGACACAAATCCACTACATAATTCAAAAGAGCAGATCAAAGTTGACAATTACATGGTAATGTCT
The DNA here is from genome assembly GCA_020352615.2 of Yoshiicerus persimilis. Lineage (NCBI taxonomy): Eukaryota > Metazoa > Arthropoda > Collembola > Entomobryomorpha > Tomoceridae > Yoshiicerus > Yoshiicerus persimilis. The sequence continues at coordinate 8,907,159 of CM036941.2, forward strand.
ATAACGTTCTAGTGATTCTACTTCCATAGTTCTTCTACTATAATTTTATGGATCATTCTAGTCTATACAGCGTAAAGGCATTAGACAATTTCTGTTATTCTGTTATAGGCTTCTAGGTAATTACAACCGTCTGAACAATATATACAAATTCATCATTGTGTGTTGAAACAATATAACTTAGTAGGCGGTAGGACTGTAGGACAAAGAACTAATTATAACGATTACAATAATTAATTAGTTATTAAATACATATTTAGATAAAATATTTCATTGGTTATTAAATTTGTAGAGTTATAATTAATTGGTCATTAAATATGTAAACAAGAATTAATTGGCTATTCAATATGTACTGAAAATATTTAATTTTGTTATTTTTGTATTGATATAATTAATTGGTTATTAAATATTTAGAGAAGGTATCTAATTGGGCAATTAATATGTAGAGAAATAATTAGTTAAGAATCACAAATGCGAAAATAGTTTAAATTCAACCTTTTACGATTTCCTTAGTATTATTTACACTAAAGCCAAAATCGATTTTTAACCGTAGCAGCGGAATATTCATTATAGAAATGTCCCAACATTGTTTTTATCCTTATTTGCTACTTCGTCAGTCTTTTGTTTCTTAGCCGGTGGAGCACCAAATGAGGATGCAGGTGTGACTGCCAAGAATGGACCACTTGACGAAGTCGTAGCGACGACATTTTCAGCAGCAGCATAGGGCGGCTTTTTATTCTTCTTTTTGTTTCCCTTGGTTTTCTTCATTCCCATTGAATTTATCATTTTGCATAGTTTTGTCATTTGCTGTTGCACAGCTTTCATCTACGGAAATGATAAATAATCCTTTTACTACCAAATTACCACAAAAAATACCGATTTCAGAATGAAAAATAATGACAAAAACTCACCTGGTATTGAAGCTCAGCATTTTTTGATTCTCTTTCTTTCTCTGAAGCGTCGATTGAATTTTCTGATTCTCCATCTGAACTTAACTCAGAGCTGTTAGAAGAAGTATTGCCGTCCTTACCAACAGCTTCAGAAGATTCATTTGGAAGTTTTGCAAATTGTATTTCAAAAACGTTTTCAAGTTTGCGGGCCATTGTTAAGACATTATGATCCGGTGGGTAATATAGGTAAAAATTGGTAACAACTCAACTGCCGTTCTGTATTCACGGCTCTCCATTTTTTGCTACTTCCCAACAATCACATAATTTAGATTTTTATCTTAGAATGCATATCAGTATGTTTGTAAAACAGACAATATTGAAGACTATGGTTATTACCTTTATGGTACTCAAATCCATAGGTTTCTTGATAACTTCGTGGTAATCGTAGAGACCCAAAAGTTCAAAATCTGTAGACTAATAAAATGGCCATGCGTACGTCTACAATAAAATCCGTATTAACACAATATCTTCAAATCCAAAGATTCTTTCATATTTTTCTAATATATTTTGAAAGGTTTCCAAGGCTTCTTCATACTTCTCTAATCGTAGATGTACAAGCCCTAATGAGTTACGGTAAACAAAGCCCGTCATCTTTACCGAAATTCTTTTTCTGCTTTTCACCAACATCAGTCAGCACACGAAGAGACTCACTGTAGTCACCTAATTCAAGCAGAGTTACTCCTACCCACCATTTCATGTCTAATGTCCATCTGCTGTTCTCTCCAAGAACAGATTCCAGCAAAACTTCCGATTCACGACTGAAGTCTAACAAATGTCTGTACTTCCCGGAAGAGGACAATTTATTGCATATGCAACTCGGAAATTCCGTATGTTCCTTTATCAGTTCTCTCTCCTTGGTTAAGTGTAGCCAAACCATTTCAGTATGAACAAGTTCTTCATAAGATATTTCTTCTGCTTCGAGCATATCCGTCATAAATTTCGTTATTTGACTGAGAAGTGAACGAAACCCTCCTTTCTCTTGCAGTTGAATTCTCGTCACTTCTTGCAACAATCGGTACACAGACACCAAATGTACGCATGTGTAATTACTAATTAATCAGTGAGTATTCTCGAATTAGATGGAAGAAATCCTCCACATTAGTCACTTTTGACATTTTGTCCATCTTTTGGAGAAGTCTTTCAACAAAATGAGTTGGAATGTGATCGGGAGAAAGAAAAGAAATTATATTCATAATTTCGATGGCCAATTCTCCACCCTCCATTGACAGTTTGTTAAACGTAATCTTCCATGTTAGATAGGTTGTGTTGGAAATGTTTTCCAATGCTTCATAATAAGACTACTTGTCATCTAATAAAACTTTTGATTCTTTATCTATTTCCATTAAATAACCAGTTATAGCTTCATACTCATTTGCACAGTAGAGAGACATTTGTGTGATGTAGGATGCAAAATAAAAGCTCAGTCACGTATCCAGGAATTTGATCAAGAGGAACACACCAAATAATATCATGGAAAATTTAATATTCCGAAAGTAAATAGAATTTTTGCTATTTTCAGCTATATTTGGTCAAGAAGAAGAAGAATTCATACTACGGCAGTCCCGAAGAAATTTTCAAATAGTATTGCCACACAGATGATATTTTGGCGCAGAAATTTTGCTATTTTCAGTTACACTTAGTCATTATCCTTACCCATTTGCGAAGACAACTAAAATTTGTACGATTTTATTCCTCTTCTGAAAAATGTTTCTTTTTTATCGGATTTAGGGGGTACGGACCCCTGTGGCCCCTTCTAAATACGTTCTTGCAAGCATGGTATTTTCCACACGATTCTCCAGCAAGTAAGGTCTGGTAAGGTTTCCGGACAAGTCATCAACCTCTGTATAGTTACTATCTTAGAAACAGGGAACAACAACACAAAGCGAAGCTGTTGGAATTAGAACGAGGGTACATTGCCCCAAATCCATTGTAAATAAATTATTTGTGTTTCGTCTACCTCGCATACTATAAGTTCAGCTTTTTACTAAACGTTGTTCCAAATGTTGAGAATTGAGTGCTCCGGAATTGTAGTATGTGTTTTCCTTTTTCCTGGTTACGGTAGACACCAAACTACTTAGTATGATTTACAAATACAGTTACATAGATTTATAGCAAAAGAACACGCAATTATATACAATGAAATATCAACCAACACTTCTACACAAAAAGACTTTTCTTTTATCTCAAATACATACCTTATTTAATAACGTTTTACAGGAACTTGTTAGCAATATAAGAAAATTTCCTTTTAAACGTTTTGTTTCGGACTTTTTACATTAACAGTCAACAGTTATAAGTATTGGGTTCTACAATGTAGGCAAAATCAACATAATAACTATTGGAATAATTAATAAAGTAGGTTACAAATGTTTCCCATTCAAATATTAGTATATGTTGGAGGAAAGTCCAATGGCTTAGCAATCGGCTACAATATTTGTCTTATGGTATTCTATTGCGTGATACATTGCAGCACTTTATTTAGACGTAAGAGAAAAAAATGTAAATTCAGTTCATTGACTCAATGCAAACTTAGGAGAGCACTAGAAAAGTTAGAATAAATTGGCTTTTCTTTAGAATTTGGTATTTCATGTTGCAGTCAGCAATTTAACAAACTGAAAAGAATTACACACAAAATACTATTGTTATTTGCTAATTCATTACAATATTTTCATTACAATCTAAAGGTCGAGCAAATAATTATGGTGGTTGTAGATAAAATAAGTATTACGTTTTTGCTGTGCTGTCTTATTTTCAATACACAGGGTCAAGTTCCCCTGTTTCCACCTTCAAATTGTGATTTCGATATTATTTTGCACAAAAGTAATTTGGGGGATTATATTTTTCAAAAAATTATGTTCTCACCACGAACGATAATCTTTACTCCAACATTTAATCATACTTAATGGAATAGTAAGTTCAAAACAGTAGAAAATTACCAACGGACATTGTCTAATACGAATTGCAATGTCGGTGTAGAAGTAGAACCACCAAAAGATATAGTTACACGAATTGCAGAACTCCCTAGTCTCTTTGGTCGAGAAACTGGGCGACCACAGGACAAGTTTTTGATCATTAGCACAAAAAATAACTTTGATAAAAGAAAAGAGTATTTTGTGCATGCATTGGAGTGGACGACTGCAGTGTATTTCCTAGTAATCAATTCTTCGTTCGAAACCGTTGAAATACTAACGATCTCAATAGTTACTGAAAAACTCGTAAGGGTCGATATCACAACGACAGGAATTCCAATTAACGATTTGGCAAGAAAAAGCTTACATAGTAATCTTCATGAAACTGGCATCGATGTTTTGGATACAAGGATGAAATCCAGAGGAGGTAATTACTATTATGAACTGCGAAAACATTGTGCTTCGTCACCATACGGCCTCATTAACAAACAAAATCTTAGATTGTGCACTATTGGTACTAATGCCATATCTCCTCTCT